>JAAIXJ010001746.1:530177-575525 GCA_013403705.1 Heliconius hermathena | reverse complement strand
ATACACATCTCGAGGTTAAGCGCGGCGTTGAGCTCTGCCACTCAACACGCAATGCCTCCAGAATTCGGCAGAAAGTGGGGAACGGAGTGACTTAACACTATATTCCCTCTGCCTACCCTACTGTGTGCGGAATACAGCGTGAAGCTGATTGATTTTTTTTTAACATTTTTAAAGTGTTATTCCACATTTAGGAAAGAAAAATATTTATTAAGAATTAATTGCAGATTTGAACCCGCGCCTCTTTGGAACACGTCCAAACACTCCGACCAACTAAGCTAAATTTTTATACGTTTTGTTAATAAGTAAAAAAAATAATATTTACTCTGCGGTATGAATAAAAGATAAAAAAATAAAAAATATATATCATTTTTCTGATCAATGAACACAGCACAGTACTTTATTGTATTCGGACAAGATGGTAGCTCCACGTCTAAAACAAATAAAATAACGCGGATAAACAGCCAGATGTTCGCGTTATCTTATCTGCGGTGATGGTATCGCTACCACGATTCAGAAAAATGGAGATTCAAATTTTAAAACATAAGAAATACTTATGTGTTCCAGTAGTGGTTTGAATATGGGAATAATAAAACGAGCAGCGTCACATTCTGTTTAGTTTATTCGTCTGATCATGGCTAACGAAACTGTCTATTTATATATATTTGGACATACTGTCAAATGAGCAACTTTTATATGATAAATTTATACAATCATTAAAGTATTCAAATTCAAAATATTACTTATTCAAATAAACTCTTATAAGCACTTTTGAATCGTCGAATTAACATGTAAACAAAAAAGAAGCTACCACCGGTTCGGAAGGCAGTTCTGCTGAGAAGAGCCGGCAAGAAACTCAACAGTTGCTCTTTTACATAATGTATTTATCCATATACTATATAAATCAATGTGTAATTAATTATTAGCTATAATTGAATTGAGAATAACATATTGTTTATAGGTCTTAAAATAAAAGTTACGCAAAAGGAAATTGAATAATTCTATACAGTGTTGCTAGTGATATTTAACAGTACATCTTATATGTTAAACTTATAAAATATACAAAAGTTAATGAATCTACTCAGTTTACCAATTAGTGCCAATACTATTATGTATAATTAAATTGATAATAACATACTCTTTTAATGTACTAAAATAAGTATATGATAATAGATAGAAATATTCCATATGGTCTTGCTCGTGCTGTTTAACACTGGTTTTAATACCATTAGTTGGACATTCTGAAGATGCAATAAATAAAAAAAAACTAGTTCCCGCCATTTTTTAATTGTTTTTCAAGCAAGCAAAAGAAACGTATGTAACGAAAAAATTCGGTACATTTTAAAGTTTTATAACCAAAAAGGTAAAAATGCGACGAACGCTGCAAATAAAATTTGTACAGTTTACGGAAATAATGCGGTATCAATAAGAGTAGCACAAATGTGGTTCAAGCGTTGAAAAGTCTGGAAATTTTAGTGTGAAAGATGAAGTTTGCTCTAGACGCCCTGTCACAGATACAATCAGTGCCATTTTTGAGTCATCTAGTACCTACGACATTGCTGAAGAACTGGATGTTGATCATAAAACAGTTTTACGTATTTATCAAAGTCTAGGTACTAGAAAAAACTTGACATTTGGGGACCACATGATCTCACTGAGAGAAACCTAATGCAACTTGTTTCCATTTGCAATTCTTTGTTAAAACGTAACAATTCCGAAACATTTCTTAAACAGTTGATTACAGGTGATGAAAAATGGGTGATTTACGATAAGAATGTGCGAAAAAGATCATAGTCGAAGCGTGGACAAGCCCCATTGACCGTGGCAAAGTCCGGCCTGACTCGGCCGGAGCTTGTGAATAGGAAGGGCGTGGTATTCCACCATAACAACGCCAGACCGCACTCATCTATAGCCACGCAGCAAAAATTAAGAGAACTTGGCTGGGATGTGTTGATGTATCCTCAGTTTAGCCCTGACCTTGCTCCATCAGATTTCCACTTGTTTCAGTCATTGCAGATCTCTTTAGGAAGCATAAAACTAACCTCAAAAGAACACTCTGAACGCTACCTGTCAGATTTATTTAATTTAAAATTTTAACGTTTCTACAAGAATGGGTATATGGCACTACCCATAAGATGGCAACAAGTCATCGATCAAAACGGCACATGCATATTATAAATAAATAAAAAAATATACCTAAAAAAAATATTTTCCTTTGTATGAACAATACGAAAATACTTTTGCCCCCACCTTATATGTTAGTAAGATAGAAAGTGAATACCTACAAAATTACCGAGGTATTTTGTAACTCTAAATTTTATTTATTTCTAATTCATACTTTTATTGTAATAGGCACTAGACTTATATAATAATATATAATAATTTTAGTTTATTAGGTTGAAAAAATAATAAAAACATAATATGGCATATTTCTATTGAAATAAGAAACATATCATGTTAGAGACTATCCGTAATTTCGGTTGTAACTTAGACCGCATAGTTTCTGGTAAAGAAGTAATTATTATCGCAATTATTGCTTAATTTAGTTTGCGGTAAATACTTATAATATATATAAATCAGCTTTACTCTTTACCCCGCATACAGCACAATAGGCAGAGGGAAACTAGTGCTAAGACACTTCGTTCCCCACTTTCCGTCGGAATTTACGAGACATAGGTCTTAGGTGGTGGAACTCATCGCCGGGCTTTTTGCCTTGGTGCCAGAGCGAAGAAATTTAATATAAGATAAGAAATAATAATTCATTTCCTAGAGTGGGAATCGAATCCACAATCGTCGCGTTATAGCCGCACTCTTGTGCTCGCCCTTGCGCCACGCCGGCCTTACAATATGTAACTTATATATAGTTAATTATTAAGCATCATCGAAATCAAAGTATTAAGCATTATGGCGACCAATATTGATAAATAACTATGAACTAACTATGGCTTAGTGGTCAGAGCGCCTGGTCGGTTTCCAAGAGGGGCGGGTTCGAGTCCCGCTACGTTTAAATTTTTATATATTACGTTTTCTAAATAAATAAGTGTTTTTCTTTCCTAAGTGTGGAATAACACTTTAAAAAAATGTTCAAAATATTTAATAAATAGCATTCTCTCTTGCCAGACGATATTTCTTTGTAATTATCTTTGGGTAGCGGAAATTTGTAAAAATCTCCCTACAGAGATGCTAACAACATAAATAAGTTGTAACAGGCATATAAAAATTTCGACGTAGTTTGATATGAACGTATGGCTTAGTGGTCCTCTGACCACACCTGGTCGGTTTCCAGGAGCCGCGGGTTCGAGACCGATACGTTCAAATTTCTATAAGTTTTCTAAATAAGTATTAATTATTCCACGTTAGGATAAGAAGTGTAGAAGAAGACATCCCTTTCCCACCGGCGCCGTTCACCCGATCTCTATACTTGTCAGCATTTTGTGGCGCTCGGCCGTCTATCAGACGGACACATTATAACATAAAATATTTTTTTCGCCTGTGATACTGATCGCTATATAACAACTAAAAAAAAATCAGCTTCACTCTGTAGCGCCAAATTAAATATAACCATATGAAAATCAAAACAAATTCAAAATAATTTTATGATTCCCTTCTAAAAACTTATTAAACAGTTTCTGCATAAAAAAATAAATTAAAAGTAAGTAAATGCTTAGTTTCCACGATGTCTTAATGATATTTTTATTACAATTATTTATTATAGACCACCCATATTTTAATTCCCTAATATTTAACATTTTAAAAAACTTAGCAGCACTTCTTGTGAACCTAGATGTCGTGATTTGGAGTCGCGTAACCAGTGACAACTTATGTACCATACTCATATTATTAACAGTCTGGGTAATATTGGAGAGTTGTCGAGCAATTTCCTTAAAAAGCCAAACCGTAAAACAGAGTGCTGTGTCGTTCTTTTTATTCTTTATAATAAAAATAAATGATTCTATTAAATTTATTTCCATATTTATTTTTTTTACTTTGAAATTAACTGGAAAGTCACTAATAATGTGTAAGGCTAACCCTTATTATTCTTTTTAAATATATATAATAATATAATTTTATATAAATAAGAATATATCCGATCCAATATAAGGTACTATTTGTGAGGATCAATAAAAGGACGACGGTGTAACCAATATTATAAAATATGTGACTTTGATATATAAAATAAATATAATGGTGAAATATTTAAAAATTACCTAAATGTATTTTTGCCTTTTTAAGATAAAACCTTTTAAACGGTCTATTAAAAGCGTTAAATATTTGCAAGTGAAGCCTTATTGTTCCATTGTTCTTGAGGGTACTCTTATCTTGTGATATTTTTCGTAACGATATTATTTTTTATGTAATTTAATTTATAAAAAAACATGTGCTTTAGAAAATATTTTAAATTTCAAATATGGATATGTCATTGTTTTTTTTAATGATGATAAATACTTGTATCAACTAATTTTATTCAATATAAAATTAGTAATAATCTACTTATTTTTGTGTTTTAATTATTTAAAATGGAGATATACAATATTACCATTTCCAAGTAAATTTTATATTTAAATTAATTAAACAAAAAATATTTCCCAAGTACAATTTGAATCCTCAATGATTGCAAACAGTCTGATACAATTGCTCTTCAATAGTCGTCGGGAAGCGTACATAGTGAAGTATCGTTTGAATATTATCAAAAAATCCGACAAGTGCGAGTCGGGCTCACCCATCTAGTGCTCCGTACTAATATTGGAGGTTTCACTGAAATTCACGCTTAGATTAGCTTAGTTAGGCTTTAATACCAAAATTTTTAATATAAAAATTATAAAGGGTGCCCCCCTTTAAGGTTTATAGGGCTAAGGCTTCTTTTAAGGCTATAAATTTTTATGATTTAACCACAAATATATGATTTTAAGATTTTCCCTAAACTAGTACTACCTGTAGATGCTAGCTGCTAAATTTCATAATTCTAGGTACGCTATTAATTATATAAATGGCCATATCTTTTTATTCTTAAGCAAATGTAGAAATACATTTTTTACAGGAAATCATGGGGCCGTAGATATGGGTATATGGTTTGAAATGGTTTGAATTTCAACTCGATATCGCCAAGCGTTCCTGACAGAAAAGCTCTTTACAGACAGACAGGCTGACACACAGACGTACAATAAAGTGATCTTATAATGGTTACTTTGTTCCTTAAAAGGGAGGGTACCCTAAAAAACGAGCTAAAAACCAAAGCTCGAAGTACAATAGTGCCTTAACGACAAAAAAATCATTGCCATTTCACTTAAACGAGTGAATATCAACTTTCTAGCTTTAAATTTGAAAGAGCAAGATTCTTAAGATTTTGTTCAACATTTAGCGTCATTTTAAAAGATATGGTATTTTTATTATTTTAAACAAAGAAAAACATATAAACAATACTTGATATATAGTTTATCGTTAAACGAAAATAAGTTTCATTTGTTTTAGTATACTACTTGTTTTTAGTTTTAGAATTAATACGGCTTAAATGGTCCTGAAGGATATAATAAATCAAAACAATAAATAATTGTAAAGGACGCATAAGTTCTTTTTCTCTTATGTAAAAAAAAATAGTTTTACACATTCCGCCAAATTCTGGACGCGTGTTCTGTTGGGGAAATTCAACGCTGCGCTTTATCTTGTTACCAAAACGGGGAAATGGTAATGATAAATATGTCATTTTATCGAAAAGGAAATGAACCTACAACGTATGCTTGTGTCCCTGCACCACAACTAATTGATTGAAATACTGCAATCAATCAAATCAATCTCCTCAAAATCCTCAATCTTTGGTTTATGACCATCCACGCTATTTCCAATGCTCTTTCCATTACCGTAGAGGCTAATGGTGCTCAAAAATCGAAGTGACATAATAAATCGAGTTTGTTACGCTTTTAGCAATATTTTTATTGCTTGCCGTAAATATTTTTATTGTGAAATAAATTATTTTCTCGCAAAAGGCAATCTGAACCTTTGTTCGATTTTTTAATAAAATGTATATAAATCTTTTTAATATGCTTCTAGATTACGTAATACGTAAACTTACGAAGCCTATTAAAAAGTAAAAGATTAGAATATTTAAAATTTTCAAGACATTGGCGGAAAATAACGCAGCGGTATGAACGTCCGGGATAGAGCCCAAAACACTGCGCTAGGATGATCTCTGCCTAATATAATATATTTATGTGTATTCAAAGTAACTTTGTGAAATTAATAGTGATTTATTATTTTCTATTCATTAACTTGAATGTACCTATTGTGTAGTGATGAAAATGCATGAGAACTACGTTTTTTTTTCGAAACTTCAACACGTCAAGAGTCGTGGGACGGCAACAAAGGAATATAAAATCAATAGCTCATTTTTCTTTTTATGCATATATCTACTGTGAATGAAATGAATATATTATCAGAGATGGAGGTTAAACTTAAAATATAATATGTAGTATTGAAAATTTTATTTTATTTTTAGGGTTCTGTATTTGTGGGTTTTAAGGAAAAAAGCAACCCTTATAAGATCACTTTGTAGTCTGTCTGTTTATAATTTATCTCAGGAACGCTTGGAGATATGGAGTTAAAATTTAAATCACTTACTTAGATCTACGGGCTCATAATTTTCTGATAAGAATCATATTTCTATATTTACTTAGAAAGAAGATATGGCTGTTTATATTGCGAAAGACGTGTATTTCAGCACTATCAAGGGAATCAAAATTCATAAGGTACTTCCGGTTGACTTAGAATTATGAAATTTGGCAGCTAGCTAGCTAAAATCCGAAAACTATACAATTGTGGTTAAATTTTTAAAATCAATAACCTTAAAAGGGGGGGCAAAATTTGGTAACAAAGTAGTTCAAGTGTGGTATCAGATAAAAGAGCTCTGGCTAAGCTAAGCTTGCATTTCAGAATAAGCTCGACACCTAAATATTTTGTACGGAACACTCGGTCTCGCTTTTCCACGCTTGTCCGGTTTTTTTAAATTAGGCTGAATTCCGCAATTCTGTTATATAGAAAGAACAAAGAAACATAGTCCTCTCCGTTTCATATTTTCCGTCTAATTTTCAAGTCATTGCGTTTTGAGTAGCAGAACTTAACGCCAAGGTTTGACTTGTTACGAGATTGCTCTCGTAACAAGTCTTTCAAAATGAAAATAATCATTCTTTAAATGGGAATCTGTTAGACGCTGTCTTGCAATGCCACACTTCGATAAAATTAATTATAACATTGATGTGAAAAAAGAAATATGGAATATGAGAATATTGCTAACGATCGTAGAGAAGGCAATATTAGGTCAAGTATTTGTTACATATCTCTTATAGCGGCCTTCGATTTTTTTTAGCTTAATACTGGACACATAGCAGGGTAGGCAGATAGAACCTGGGAACTTAATGTTCAGACACTTTCATTTCCCACTTTCGGCCGAATTTATGAGGTATTGGGTATTTAGTGGCGGTACTCAACGCCGCGCTTTGCCTGGTTAATAAAGCGAGAAAACGAAAATATTACATAAGTATTCCCCCGAGTGGGAATCGTGCCCACAATTATTGCGTTTGCGTTCGCACCCTTGTGCCTTTGCGCCACGACGGCCCCAATTTGTATTAAGTCATATCTCTAAAATTAGTCTGTCTAAAATCTATATTCTTTTTTTTACATTTATAAAGTGTTATTCCACACTTAGGAAAGAAAAATACGTATTTAGAAAACGTATAAAAATTTAAACGTAGCGGTACACGCACCCGCACCTCCTCGAAACTGACCAGGTGCTCTGACTACTAAGCCATACGTTCTCATCAAGTTACGAAACAAGTTGTAACAAGCGTATAAAAATATATAGATCGGTACATAATTAAAAATTTATCGGAACCTCATTTATTTATAAAGAGCCCATGTTTTTATTAAAATTAAGTTCTTTTGCCAAAATAATTTAATTAAACAAACTATAGTTATCTTGAATTATTATTTAATTTTTTAAATCATAACTCCAGTAATAGATATAATGAAATTCGTAGTGATGGTGTCCGATTGTCACTATGGACAATAGGACACGACCGGTGACATTTATTAAGTTAGATCAGACACCCCTCAAAATTCTATTCTATAGAATATCATATTCATGTAATTTCAAACCGTGAAAGATCATTTTATCTTTACATTCATAAAATACTAACTTTAACTAAATGTGATTATGTAAATGGAAGAGTTTTTTAGATTTATCCCTAGCGGGGTAGCCAGAGAGAACTGAGCGCCAAACGCTATGATAATTATAAATTTTATTTTAACAGAAAGATTTCTTTTTATTTCGCTATCGTATGAATATAATATGTTTGTATATTATATTTAGTATTTAAATCCTTAAAGTTACTATTTTAAGGCCAGTCGTGAAGCAGAGGCAGAAAGTGTGACTGTAAAATCGACTGGTTGTGGGTTCGATCCCCACTCGAGGAAATAAAATATTTATTTTCATTTCTTCGCTCTGGTGTCGAGGCAAAGCGCGGCGTTGAGTTCCGCCACTCAACACGAAATGTCTAAAACTTGACTTAAAGTAGGGAACGGAGTGTTTTAACACTAGGTTCCCTCTGCCTATCCTGCTGTGTGCGGGATACAGCGTGAAGCTGATTTAATTTTATTAAATTTTTACTATTTTGTGACACATATCATGATGATATCAGAAAATATGCCTACATTTATACATATATTCTGTTATATTTATTATAGATATATAGATTATTTATAGATTTCCTCACCTCAACTCACAAATCTTAGTCAGGTTATTAGGTTTTGAGAACTTAATAGTCAGAAACAAAGTAGGTATCGCTATTTATAATTTATAAATAGCAATATCTACTTTTTCTGACATTAACGTATATTTTTCAATTTATTAAAAATATTAAAGTATTAGGCAAAGTTCAATATATTTCTGTTTCAGTAGCAATAAAAAGTTCTTCTACAAATAGATAATCAAAATAAAATCCTATTCTGATAGCACAGGTTTAGATACACATAGCCAAAATATTAAAAGAAACCGCACGTTCCCAGCCATTCGGAATATTTATGGGATCCGATTCAAAATACATAACGGGAGACGGCGCGGCGCCTTGCGACTGCGAGAATGAAGATATGAGGACGCGCGAAGGCGACACTTACTGAATATACCCCATTCAAAAGCTTTTACAAGATTCGAGTGACGCTTTGTTTTGTCAAAAGTGGGTCGGTGGTGATTTGTGTCTATTTAAATACCAAATGCGGCGCGCAAGTGCAACCATTGCATTCGTAATGCACCCGGCTGTGGGTCGATGTAGGTCAGCCAGGTGTTGAGCAACGGGAGCTTATGAGATACGATCGGCCTCAACTTACAACATCGATAAGCTGACTGAGTTTGAGCTTGATGCAGACGCGAAGGACGTCGGTGGTGTTGACGACGGGGCGGACCAGCTTGTTGTAGTTGGAGAGGAGGTCGTCGTAGAGGCGCTTGGCGTCGGGGTTGCCGGCGGCGGCGGCGCGCACCAGGCAGCAGGCCGCCAGCCACCAGACGAGCGCGGCCATCAGCTCGCGGGCTCGAGCATCCTTACGTAAGCGGGCAGCGGGCGGCCCGGGCGCGGCGCGGTACCGACTGCCGGCACACGCCCGCCCACAGCCCCGCCGCCCTCCGCCCCCCGCCTCCGCCCTCCGCACTCGCCCTCGCCCTCGTGCCCTCGCTCCCTGTCAAAGAATCGCCGCGTCTGTAAACTCTTTCGTATTTTGATCAGGTTTGTAATTATTACTACGCTCTGTCAATTCGTAGAGGGACGGAATTTTAAATGTTTGTTTTATTTAAAACGTTAGTTTAGTACTAATGATAGTAAATGCTTGTGATAAATTTTCTGATGAGTATATTTTATTTTTCTTAAAAGAAAAAGACAATTGCAAATAGATGAAAAGTTTAAAAATATTCAAATTTAAATTTCAATATTCTTTATTTTATATTATAAAAAAATTATACGTTTCTCACTTGTTCCTTCTAATCATTTCTTGATTTGGAAAAATTAAGCTCTAACAATGATTCTTTAAAGATGCAGCTGACACCATGATCTATACCATATCTTAAGTGTTAAGTGAAATTTAGCCTAATTTAGTATTGCAACATGTATATTAGTTATTATTAAAAACCTCATATCTTATAATTTACTCATGTCATCTTTATATAAATAATTTACATAATTCTATACTCGTATGTTACGAAAATCATGAAAGCCACTGTGTGTTACTTATACTGTCTGACTGTAAAAATCGTATTATCAGGGCGAACAATTAAATTAATCAAGACATAAAACATTAAAATGTAAATTGTACTTCAAATTATTAATGCGTTTTCAAAATAACAACTTGTAACTACTGATGTAAATTAAATTAATACTACTACTGCTTCACTCTGTATCCCTGACTCTCCGTTGAGAGAACGGAGAGCCAAACGCTACAGTATTTTAATATTATTATTTCTTCGCTCAGATGCCGAGGCAAGCGCGTCGCTGAGTTCCGCCATTCAACAAGCAATGCGTACAGAATTCGGCAGAAAGTGGGGAGCGGAGTGTCTTAACATTAAGCTGCCTGCTTCCCTTGTTACACGTGGGATACAGCGTGAAGCTGAAAAAAAAAACTAATTTCCTTGATACAAATAATATCTTTTGTGTGAAATTCAGAAAGATAATCCGTAACATTTTTTTGGGACAGAACTCAGCAGAAATTAAATTTATTCAAAATTGGTTTATCTACGGGCCGCGTGAGATCTCATTTGCCTTTTGCACGTTAGTCGTTGCAAGTCGTTATTTTGTTAAAAGCATTCATAATGCTTATTAAATGAAATGATAATGTAAATGATAAGGATTAAGTAAATTGAAATTGTATAAATATGTACGTTTCAAACATAATAATAACAAAATTAAGAGGGTTGGAACAAAATGTAAAATTCGTAAGGATTATAAAATCGAATGGCTAACTAAAAAATAATTAAATACTTAAAGTATAGTTGGCATATATTAGACTCGGAAGATTGTGAATTCGATTACTTACAATTTAAAAAGTGAAATTAATACTATGTTTTCTAATAGTCTAAAAGTTACGTCACTACAAGTTATTTTTACAATAGATTCGCCCTGCATTTCTCTCATAAAAGAAGGACAATGCGAAAAGAAGAAAAAACATCTCATTTTCTTCTCCTCTCCCTATTTTTAAATATCGATAAGTATTGATAAAGTTATGAAAAGTAGCAAGGGTCACTGTCCTCTGAGTCCCTTTTATTCAACGTCATTATAGCGTAAATCAAAATTACATGAGAAGGCTTTCGAAAACTCGAGCAAAGGAATCCTTTCAGTAAGGAGTATCCATCTACGTTTCACGACAAGATACATTTGGATTAAGCTAACAATAAGTTATGATTGTAGCTACGATCGAAACATTTATTTATGTATGTAGTAAATACATATATGCAGCTATTATTACACTACCTATTCTTTATGATAATTTTGAAATCGATTTGTATATGTATATGAATTTATACATAACAACCTGTATTCGTAGTCTATAAAATAGATATCGAAATTATTTTTAAGTTTCTCTTACATTTTTTATTATCTTTGTTAATCTAAGAATCATTTGGCAAGATTGAAAAACATTAAGAAAAGAAATTTTAGACATTTTGGCAAATTGTTACAGAGAAATGTTAAGAGTTGTACAAATGTTCATGTTTTTTTATTTAATTTGAAAAAGAATAAAACTTTATTTGTTTCTATAAAAATACATTAGTTCTTTTTTAAATTCAGCTTCACGCTGTATCCCGCACACAGCAGGGTAGGCAGAGAGAACCTAGTGTTAAGACACTCTGTTGCCCACTTTCTGCCGAATTCTGGAGGCATTGCGAGTTGAGTGGCAGAACTCAATGCCGCGCTTAACCTCGACACCAGAGCGAAGAAATGGAAATATAAATTTAAGTAAATATTTCATTTCCTCGAGTAGGGATCGAACCCACAACCAGTCGGTTTTACAATCACACCTCGTGCCGCTGCGCCACGACCGGCCTCACTTTTTTAAATTAATGTGAGAAAATAGCACTGTGTCTTTATTGGCTATGCATAAAATATATAATTTCATTTTAGACTACCTGGAGTACTTGTTATTCTTTTCTACGGAAAGTATCAAATTAGAAACCGTAAAAAAATAGCACTATTACGAATACAAATAATTAAATATGTTGTTCACCAACAATTAAATTCCCTTCCAATCCATTAAAAATAACAATATAACATAAAAATATTATCATTTTATTGTAATAATACCCGTAAACTCAAAATTTTGTATAAAAATTAAAGTTGATAAATTTAGTCGTCGGCACTTGCCGGCAAAGTATGTTACGTCTGACAGCTTGTATCAGACTACTTGGAAAAGTTAAAAATAAAATTCTGTAGCGTAGACTTTCTAGCAAAGACAAGCTTAATGTGAAAATAATTTAGCCTAAGTTTAAAATGATTAAGAAAATTTAAGAAAAATATTCAGAAATCGCAATTTTTCTTATATTAACACTATTACTTTCTTATTGGTATACTAAATTAGTTATTTTAATGAAGTTATAATATTTTCGTAAAAAAATGACTAGCCTACTATTTTGGCAATATGTATTTGTCTTGTTATAGGTGAAGGTTGCTGATTTGTTACTGGCCCACTTTTTAACATGATTTTGTGCTCATGTAGCACACTCGAGACGCTTTAATTAAAGAACTAAAATGTAGATTTTTTTTATGTTAATACATATTAAATTGGAAACCAAACAAAGAGCACGTAGGTCCGTATTTATAACTATCAAGTCTGAGATCCATCTTGAGATGCCCCTTTCAAGATATATAAGTAATTCAAGAATGAATACGATATCTCAAGAGAGCGGCTCATAAATACTTGCCTTTGTATCGGGTATATTTCATCTTTACTCGAAGATTAGCTAAATAGTTACTTCTTCACTAGGTATATGCCAACTTCCACAATTTTAAAGATACCACAACTCGAGGACGGTTACAAAATGATGAACTACTGATACCTTAACTTATTTATCTTTTATACAGCTTCACGCTGTATCCCGCACACAGCAGGATAGGCAGAGGGAACCTAGTGTCAGGATACTCCTTTCCTCACTATCCGCTGAATTCAACACATCATGCCTCCAGCATTACGTGTTGAATGGCGGAACTCAACGCCGCGCTTTTCTTCGTCACCAGAGCGAATAAAATGGAAATATAAATTTAAGTTAATATTTCATCTCCTCGAGTGGGAATCGAACCCACAACCAGTCGGTTTTACAGACACTTTGTGCCCCTGCGCCACGACTGGCCTACCTTATCGATACACACATTTTTATTATACAAACTTATTAGATTTTTTTGACGCTGCCGTTTTCGCGAAAACTGTAACCTCACGACATAGAAATCTTCCTAGGTTTTAAAATGCGGCCAAGATTTTTTTTAATTGTTAAAATAATAAATTTAAGCATTTTAACATTTTACGCATAAGTTATTTACACGACTCCTTTATTAGTGTAATAAAAGTTTTTCACAAAAATATATCGCAATAACGTAAAATTATTTAATACAATATCATTAATTATCACAGTAGATATTTTATTTATATTATTTCTTCCATTAAAATATAAAATAATATACCTATATTACAGGGAAATGGACGTGTTTCAAAACGAATAGGAAATCGATATTTGATGATTCCGGAAACAATATATACTCGTACCTTTAGGACCACTACCGCATAGTAGGCAGGGCCTGTATTATATAGTTTAGAGTTTTTATTATACTGTTTTTAGTATGGACATTATAATTGTGAATTAATTTTTATTAGAGTATTTAAGTCAAAATCATTATAAATTGAAATATTCTTGGTTTCAAGCTTTTTTCCAAGAGAACTTTTGCAACAATTAATATGGAATCAGTATTTTCAGTTCTACTTAAAAACTTTTATTTACATTTATTATCAGCTTCACGCTGTATCCCGCTCATAGCAGGGTAGGCAGAGGGAATCTAGTGTTAAGACACTCCGTTCCCCACTTTCTGCCGAATTCTGGAGGTTGAGTGGCAGAACTCAACGCCGCGCTAAATCTCGACACCAGAGCGAAGAAAATGGAAATATAAATTTAAGTAAATATTTCATCTCCTCGAGCGGGGATCGAACCCACAACCAGTCGGTTTTACAGTCACACTTCGTGTCGCTGCGCCACGACTGGCCTCAATGGCCTTATTTACTTTGAAGCTTGAAAATCCGTTTTGCAAGGAACAATCAATGAGAGAATCAATGAATAATAATTTAAATATTATTTGAGGCCAGTCGTGTCATAAGAACACAGAGTGTGACTGTAAGCGCGATAGGTTGTGGGTTCAATTCCTACTCAATAAAATGAAATATTTAATATTTTCATCTCTTTAAGTGGGAATCTTCGCTCTCGTGTCGAGTAAAAGTGCCACTCAACAGTCAATGATTCCAGAATTCAGCAATAAATGGGGAACACAGTGTCTTAATACTAGGTTCCTTCTGCCTACCCTGCTAAGTGCGGAATACAGCGTGACGCGAAGAAAAGAAATTAAATTACAATTTTGTATAGGTACATTATTTTTTCCGTGTGTGATCAAACATATTTATAATAATTAATAAAAATATGTTTAAAATATTTTTTAGCCCAATTAATAATTGAATGTTTAATTACAGAATTTAATTGCAAATAACAATCGTAACAAATTTCCTATAGCTGCATTGATTTGATGATAGACGCAAAATGACGTTGATTGGTTCAAAGGCTTATCCGTTTAATGCCACTATAGTGTCGCAGCGCAACAAACAACAGAGTAAAATACGTTGTACCTGTAAAATTTTCGTGAAAACATTGGAGGATGCATTATAATTAAGGTAACGTTCATTTTGTTTCATAAATAAGTTGTTAAAAAAAAATTGTTGCAACCTTTCAATAATATAGATATATTAATAACATAAAAATGTATCTAAATTTTGATCAAAATAATTATGCAAATTAGAATTTTATATTTTTATATTAGATTATTTTAAAATTTTAAAATGCTTAAATCCACTTTTATAACACAACATAAACAACAATGATTATTATTCTTTAACTGTTTGCTTTTACGAGTATGTAGATATCTAATAAATATATTTATGTGTACGTATGTAGTTAGTGTAAACACTTATTATATTTATTAACCGATTTCAAAAAGAAGGAGGTTATCAATTCGACTGTATTTTTTTATGTTTGTTACCTCAGAACTATTTACTCGGTGAACCGATTTTGATGATTCTTTTTTTATTTGAAAGCTAGTGCTTCTCGTGTGGTCACATTTTAATTTGATCCATATATGATAATGATAACACGTAAATGTTAAATTAATGCAAATTTAATATAAATAAGTATAAATAAGTATGTGCGCGACAAATGGACGAATAACTCAATATTCCTAGCCAAATAAACTAGCTGTAAATACTAATTTATAATTTTATACATAAACTGAAAATATTCCCCGCATTGAATAGTTTCGTAAATTTAACAGTAATTGGTCAAGTAATTCAAAGGATACAGTTTAAACTTTGTTATATACGCTACACTATAAACAAGAATGAATGTTCACTAACTAAATAGAAATTTAGTGGGGTAATACATATAGCACTACAACTAGAATAAAGTGCTTAATAAAGAACTTCAGTAGTAACTTATATAAAATATAGCAATTGCAGAAAGCTAGAAAAACATGATAGATTATATACTAAATATAAAAGTGGCCATATTGGATATTAACGAAGCTCATTACACATACATATAATTAATTAATTAGGCATATTTTCATCGGAACTACAGAATTATTAAAAATTACAACAAAATCGTAAAGCAGTGTGGAGTGAAATTTAATATACAAAATTTATGACCGATACCGAAACAGACAACGTAAACGATAAAACTGTAATATCTCAAAAAATATCCTAGTACCTACAAAAAACGCACGTACGCAGACGTAGAAGTAAATTTCTCAAAAGTTGATAACGAGAACAATATAGGGGCGTATTAAACTGAACGTAATCTCTCTCAAAAAACTAAAATACCCTTAACGTGTGTTAAATATAAAGACATTTTAGATCTTAAGTATTTGCTCTTATATATATATATATATATATATATATATATATATATATATATATATATAAATACTTATAAATAAAAATAAATAACGACATGTACTTGAATAGCCATGTTTGTTTTAGTGCATGTCGGTATTTACACGATTCTATTATAAATAGCAACGGAGATTTTCTTGGTATTTTATTAATATTCTTTTTTCCTAGCTGCAATAAGTCTTCCTGGCGGAGTGATAGCAACCGCAACTTCTAAGGCAGCCGAAGACCTCAATTGTAAGATCACATTTAGTTGCCCTAGGGACGCAAAAATCAAAGTCAATCAATCAAGTCCGCACGATCGCCTGTATTCTGGTAAACAGTGTTGCAGAAAATCCCGCAGGACTTATCCTGGACGAGGCCTTAATGAACCATTTTGAGGCCAATTGTAATAGCGGTCATATTATCAAAGGCCAAAACACTTACATTACGTACATAAAGCAACTACCATTTATCGATAGTATAAAGCTCTTTCAAATGCACTATATCGACCCATACCCCGTGCCGACCATCAGTCAAGAGCTAGCGAGATCATAAAGATGTTTTTGATGAAAGTTTATTACGGAATATACTCAGCCCAACATACGAATCGCTCTCTGAGAAAGTCGCAATACACGGGTGCTTCCATCCTAATAGATTCCTCCAGTACTCTGTACCTGGTCCATACACAAGCAAAAACAGCGTACCTTTTCAGGCAAAGTTACGAAAGAGAGGGAAACTCGCGCACCCTGACTATCAACGAATCTCAGGGACTTACATACGAGTTGGTAGTAATCGTGCAAACTAAGGCGATTAAGAACGCTCTACACGACAGCATAGCACAACATGCTGTCGTTGTCTTAACAGTATACTCAAAAGGACCGATAAAGACGCTATCGGCAGGTTTATTCACTGAGCAAATGAAGGGTCCGTGACTGATCTATTGGAACACAACATAAAAAATGGCTATTAATATAATGGCCTACAGAGATGAGGACGCAATAAAAATATTATATAACCAATTAACTGCACCGCAATCAACATGATCAACAACCACAAAACTAGAATATTGACAAAAAGGAATGCAGAACGTTCCAAATATAAATGTTCACTTTACATTTTAAAAAGAAACCAACAACAACAACTAATCAACAATAAAAACGTACGAACGACAAAAGTCTGTGGCGCCTAACAACTCATTAATAATACCTATACATAGTTTTATGCTGTACTACTCACTTTTTTCCCAGAAGTGGAAAATGAAAACATAAAATGCCGAGCATATAATTTGTTAGTCTGACCAATCAATTAGTAAATTATTTTTATCTTTGTATGATTAGCTCTTACTTTTACCTCTTTTAATAGTTGTGTTCAAGTATGCTGTTTTATTATGATTTTAGATTCTATACATGTTTTTTAGAAAGATAGCCTATATGAATGATCTATAACTGATAAGTTATATATTATTATTATACAACAGTTCTCTACAGAAGAAAGAAAGTACATAGCATAGATATACCAACATTCAAAAAATATTGAGTAGTTTGAAAGCTGATTGAAAAAAAGACGGAGCAATACTTAATATTACATCCCACTAACGGCTTTCCAATAGATATAGTGCCATAGGTATCGGGAATCAGCCATGACTTGCTATTATACATCAGTGTCTGTTTTCTTAAGTAAAATACTTTTTATCGCCCTCTAGAGTTTATTTCAAAAATCTGTATGATAAAAAGAAACAAAATTTATTGTTTTAGTCCGCCATCTATCATAAAATATGATAAACTAAATATTACACGAACTAAAAGTACTCTCTAAAAAATTAATAGCGACAGCGACGGTCGATCTGAAACATTCACAGATGTCATTGCGAAAAAATAAAGAACGCAACAGAACTGACGTCCAATTAACTTATACTCAAATTTCAATAATTAATGTGAATAAATGTTACAAATATAATACAAAGTTACGAATATACCGGATATTTCTATTAATTTGTCAGAAGTTTTGATTAATTTATCAGAATTTAGTGGCCATCGTAGCACAATCGATTGACTGTAAATGTAAAGGTGTGGGTACAATTGCCACTTGGGGAAATTAAATATTATTTTTTAATATGTTAATTTCTTCGCTCTGGTAACAAAGCAATGCGGCGTTGAGTTCCGCTACTCATCACACAGTGCCTCGGTAATTTAACGGAAAGTGGAGAAGGGAGTGTTTTAACGTTAGGTTCCCATTGCCTATCTTTAGAAGTTTTTTTGAGAAGTTAAGGTACTGGCTGATTTTAATTCAAAATTAAAATATGTTATGATATAGACATTAATACAGATAGACATTTATATATAAGAATAACATAGTACTGTACACCTAATATTATATATACATATAGAAATATTTTTTGTAATTGAATTTTTATATTTATGTATATTATCAGAAGACAGAATATAGGATATTTTATGATTGTACGTTGAAATCGTACTTATTTATATAAGATACAAATATTTTAGTATATATTTATATACAGGATGGAAGTGTCAGCACTACTTTAAATGAGCCTAATACAATATTTATTTTTTTCCCAAAAATGAAAAAGTTTTTTTTTTCAAACAAAATAAATAATAAAATTATTGTTGTAATATAAAACGTCATTTGTCAAGAACGACGCACGCACACATAAACCTATCAAAGGAAAACCGCCGCTTACGCCTCATTCTGAAATCGACTCAAAGTTCAAAGTTGATTAACCTTTAGTAGTATTTTTGTAGTAGTATATGTTTACGTTATTGGTATCTATGCATAACTGTGTCACACGAAATATAGGTATGGATAAACATCGTGAAATGAAAAAAAAATCCTGCATCTAAACTGTTGAGGTATCTTGATTAATTTCTTTAGCTATAGGTTTACAATATTTTAACCTATATGCTGTTTTCGTAAAAGGAGCGCTGACACTTCCATCCTGTATAAATACATTGCACAATAAGAAATCGTAAAAAAGTTTTAAGTATCCAAGAGAAATATACAATATTTTACCATTACATTTTTTCACCTTAGTCCATTTCCTACATTAAAGCTTAATCATCAATCAAAACAAACGACAACACGTTTTCTGTCAATCACTCAGTGATTAATCGACAAAATTTACGTGAATACATTGAATAAATCCTGAGCAAAGATTGAACAATGTACAGTCAGGGACTTTAAAGTGCGCTACAGTAGCGGTATACACATTTATAACTCAGTTTTACTTGTAGCTAAACTCGGTCGTGACACAGGAACACAAGGGTGGGACTGTAACGCGACAGTTGTAGGTTCGATCCCCTCATTCCCTCGAATGGATTATTATATATTAATATTTTCATTTCGTCGCTCTGGCACTAAGGCAAAAGTACGGCGTTGAGTTCTACAACTCAACAAGCAATTCTTGCAGAGGGAACTTAGTGTTAAGACACTCCGTTCCCCACTTTCTGCTGAATTCTAGAGGCATTGCGTATTGAGTGGCAGGACTCAACGCCGCGCTTTGCTTCGACATCAGAGCGAAGAAATGGAAATATAAATTTAAGTAAATATTTCATCTCGTCGACTGGGGATCGAACCCACAACCAGTCGCTTTTACAGTCACATTTTGTGCCACTGCGCCACGACTGGCCTCGTATTATGTAATATGAGCAATATGTGTATACAGGGTGGAAGTGTCAGCACCACATTAAATGAAACCACAGTTTTAACTACTCTATAAAAGCCTAATATAATTCAGAAAAAAATAAATTCCCAAAAATGAAAAAGTTTTTTTTTCAAACAAAAGAAATAATAAAATAATCGTTTTAAAATAAAACGCCATTTGTCAAGAATATTATAAACACGCACACATATGCGCACACTAAGCTGTCTAAGCGGCAACGTCGCACACGCTTCATTCAAGAAATCGAGTCGCAGCAACTAGCNATTTTACCTACAACATTTAAAAAAATATAAATACCTCTTTAAGATTTTTTATCTATACAGCGTCTACGACGTAGCTACAATGCTACGGTTGCCAGTTACTACGAGCATAAGTTACTATTAGTGTAGGTGTAGGTGATGATAACCATCTGGGTTTGTAAGTTAAATATTTATTATCCGTGATGTGGATCAAAATTAGCAATAATTGAAAATGTATATAACACTAGCTTGAACTATACTAATATTTATTTAAGATGATTGAAGAAAAAAATATTAATTGTTTTAGTATGGTTACCTATACTGTTATGCATTAAATAAACCGTAATTTAAGTCTTTTAGGAATATATTTAATTTTGTCGTATTTTATAAACAAATGTGTAGTTATTACATCTAACTGGGTAGGCGTGCACTGCAAACGCAGTTTGTCTCATATAAATTCCATTTTCGTTAAAATTCCGGTATAAAAATAGCCTTTATCATTGAAATAGCTGTTAGTCCCATAGTAATCGATTTAGGTGACCCGGTGGTTAGCCCGGACAAAAACGTTACGTTACTTGGAAAACACAGTTATATTGACATCAAAGACAGACCCTCCAATTTTATTTATAGACGTATAGTTTACCTATATAAGTAAATCGTAATTTCAATCTTTTGGAAATTTATTTGATTTTTCAGCTTCACGCTGTATCCCGCACACAGCAGGGTAGGCAGAGGGAACCTAGTGTTAACACACTCCGTTCCCCACTTTCTACCGAATTCTGGAGGCATTGCGTGTTGAGTGGCAGAACTCAACGCCTCGACTCCAGAGCGAAAAAAATGAAAATATAAATTTAAGTAAATATTTCATCTCCTCGAGTGGGGATCGAACCCACAACCAGTCGATTTATAGGCAACTTTGTGCTCCTACGCCACTACTGGCCTCAGATTATTCAGATGATTTGATTTTTAACGCAAACATTTTCGTATTTGGATGTGAAAGTAAACACTGCGTTATGGAATGATAATCGCCGTGCGCAAAATTCCAGTGTACGCGCATTCGCTACGAATTATTTGACAGTAATGGCAGCGGGTCGGTTTTCTCGAATAGAAGTCTTACCGTCGGCCAAGTAAGGTCAATAAGACTAATGCCGTTAGTCCTATTGACCTTCACGGTAAGCAAGGAAGACGGTACGGTGACAAGGACGTCCCCTGCGGGACTCGGATCGGACTGCTAAGTTCCTTATTTTAAGCAAATCAGCCCCGACATGAAGACACTACTGGAGACAAATTACATTAATCTATGGGAGCTAAAGGGTCCCTAACCGTTGGTCCCGGCCTTGCCAAAGGCGAGCCGTCAAATAAACTAGGCTTCTGTCGACGACGTTGTTTATCTCGTGTACAATGTACATACACAACACAACTACCGTCGCTCGCTGCACCGATGCTCGTCACCTTTTGTATACCTACATAAGCACGTGGTAGTGACTCGTGTTCCACGCGTGTCCATTCTAAACCGAACTATATTTAATATGATTGTTTCTATACACCTGAGTTTATATTACATTGAACTATCTTAAATCTTGAAATCTCTTTCCCTTTTTATCATCATATTATACAAATAATAATTTTACAATATCAAACAACAAAACGTTGAAAACTCAAGATTCAGCCAATTCAATATTAATGTTATATAATATTATTGTTATACTCTTTAGCCAAGAATCTTACCAGCGCGATTGCTATATAACATTCGCAGGTAAACTAATACCTTGAGTTCACTCAAATGTCGATAACTTTTTTTAATGAACCGATTTTGATGAAACAAACTTTAAATGTTAAGTTGAGTTAAAACAAAGCAATTGGTGAAACTTTAAAGTAAATCGGTTCAGTACTTTCAGAGAGAAATGTGACCATACAAATAGACAGACAGACAGACAAGAAATTAAAAAAAGTATTTTTGCTTTCTATTATTCTTTTTAAGTGCACCTATATCCATTTCAATCAAAATTACTAAATGTACAGACAAGATATTTTTACTGTTTTATTATATATAGAGATAAAATAAAATAGCAATTAGAATTTTTGTGAAACAAAATACTTTAAAATTATATAACTTTTTTACTTATGAACCGATTGTACTAAAAAAATACTCAAAGCTAAAGGAAGTTTGTAAAAATGTAATAGTGAAAACTTAATTTAAATCAGTTAAGCCGTTTTTGTTATCAATCAATATATCAATTTTAGGATTGTAGTAACCTACACATGTAGAACAATTTTTAAAAGATAATTGCATTCGTATGTACACATTTTGTATGAAATTAATTATATAAATTATTTTTTTTTATTATTGTAAGTCCACGGGATCCTATAGGCTAATATCACGCGGCGAATTTCATATAAAACGATACATAAATGCACGTACATACATACATAATATGTTGTCCCACAATCACGATATTGTACGGAACTCTCAGTGGGCGTGACCCAACGCACTTGACCGATTTTAATCATAACTAGTATTGATATTGATATATATCAATACTATATATATAAGTAACATTAGAAGTGACGTTAGACTTTTTGAATACGCAGTCAGGTAAGCCGAAAATGGGTGACATAGAGAAAACAACATTTCAAATCCTATTACTTCAACTGATTAACTTTTATTGAATACATTTGAATATTAATAACTTTGGCAACCTATAAAACGAGGAACAAATTATATTTTTCACATACCTTCAAAAGGCTTTAAGAGGACAACAAGATGAAGACCCAATTCGTGCTATTCTTGCTCGCTGTTTCATTTTGTATCATAACTGTGACTTCTCACGACTTTGGAGAGTTCTACTGTGGAAGACGCTTAGCCACAGCCCTGGCTTTGCTCTGTGATAATAATTTAATCAAGAGGTCTGATGTACATCACAATATAAATGCAGTGGAATCGAGCTGGCCGTGGCTGGAGCCCCATAGCGTGCATAGTTTGGGCCGCTACAAGAGGCAGGTGGTATCCGAATGTTGTGACAAACCATGCACCGTCGATGAGCTACTGACGTACTGTGCATATTAGCTCTAAAATATATTGCTTAATAGAAATAATTTATTGTTGACTCGTATAAGAAAATAATTTAAATAAAAAGGCAAATCATATAAAAGTGTTTATTTTATTCTTATTTTTGTAAATACCAACGTTGCGGGTATTTTTATTAAAAAAATTACAATAAGAGGCGGAAGAGTGAGCTCTTCTTTTGTAAATTTTCTGTTTTAAGTACTGAAAACCAAAATATTATTAATAATTACAATGTTTTAATTATTTTGATTTTTTATAAGATAACGTAAGAGTCTTATTAATTCGAAAGCCTCGTTGAATTTATTTGGAGATGTTTACTAATCGTAAGAGAGGAAAAAATCTTTTGTTCGTCCTTTGTTCAAAAAAAAAAAAGAAAACATCTTCTTGTTCGGACTTTATGGTTCGAGATCAATTACAAATTTCATAAAGTATTTATATTAAATAATAATTTAATTATTAAAATCATTGCTAAAAATATAATCTTCTAGTAAAATTCTTAGTCTTCTAAACTTCTAGTCTTTTTTAAGCAGAAATTTACTATATCTATATATGTCTTAAATTAAGCCATCGTGGCACAATAACATAGCAGCTGACTGTAAACACGATGTTTGTGGGTTTGATTTACGTTTTTCAATTTTTTTTTCGTTACCTCGCTGTCGTAACAAGACAAAACAAGATGTGGAGTTCTGTCACTCAACACGAAAAGTCTCAAAAATGTTGCACGGAGAACGGAATGTCTTAAAACTATGCTCCCTCTGCTTTCCACCATACACTTGTGCACCTTTGCACCACGACTACCTTCAATTATATTTTCTATATTGTTAGCGAACTCATGTAAAAGAGGGTAGGTGTACCTACATCATCTGAAAAAGACTATAAAAGCAGTGCATTGTGTCAATCGGGAAATCTAGCGTACGCAGGGCATTTCCCTGCGTCGTTTCATGGGCGTCCATCAAAGCTCGTAATTTAAAAAATCGCTGTCAAGATCAGTCCAGGTCAACAGCATTAAAGCCAATTCGAAAAAAAAAGTCAATCCGGGGCAGGTGCTTGTAGGCAACGGCCCTTATCGGAAGGAAACTCGTGCGAATAACAGTATTATTAGGTGATACATATCACTTATTGCAATTACATAGAATCTCTTTCCGAATAATTTAGAAACATATAGACGATATGTGTTTTTATCGATTTTTTTTAAAACGTTTTTTTTTTTTTTAAAACGTTATTTACTTAAATTTATATTTTCATTTCTTCGCTCTGGTGTCGAGGTTAAGCGCGGCGTTGAGTTCTGCCCCTGAACACGCAATGCCTCCAGAATTTGGCAGAAAGTGGGGAACGGAGTGTCTTAACACTAGGTTCCCTCTGCCTACCCTGCTGTGTGCGGGATACAGCGTGAAGCTGATTTTTTAAAACGTTAACCGCTCCCGATTTCTAACAATATAATAATTTACTAAAAACTATATTTATATACTAGCGGCCTGCTCGCGGCTTTGCCCGCTTGAATTACATGATTATTCATTTAAGAAATATAGATATTACAAACAGCCTTAATTATTAATTTATTGATTTGGATAAGTATTCACGATATTCTTTGTAAAATAACTTATATTAGCTCCTGTACAGTTTTTAAATTAGTAACATATATTATTAGTTGAATATATAATTGGTATATAGAATATACATAGAAAGCACGTTTTTAGACATTTTTATATAATCTATAAAATAATCAACATTTTCGGTCAAGTTCAAATCATACTCATGACCCGAGAGTTTCGTACCAGTTTCAGGAATGGAGATACACCAAAAGAATAACTAATTAAGTTATCATTTTGCATCAAATTAAGTACAGATAAAAATTTGTACCTAATGGTTTTTTTCTGTGACACAAATACAATAAGTAGTCAATTTTTGAAAAATTATTTTGGAATTTTCCTTTATACGTGCCGTAAGTTTTAACTTCTTAACAAATTTCGTAATTGTATATCAACGGGAAGTACGTTATAGTTATGATAGAAAATGCGGCAAAAAACGAAGCATAAACCCTCATATTTCATCGTCATTTGATTGCGTTGATTTAGAAGATAGATTTTTTAGACGGACAAACAACAAAGTTATAAGAATTTTGAGGTATGTACCCTAAAATACCCTTGGTACATATATACATGCAACATACAGGTGCAATAGTGCAATGTTGGTACGTGTCGCTTGTAAGTTATGAAATAATACTCCGGAATATTTTTATAAATAGTGTCAGAGAATTTTTTTCTTGAGACACAATTTTTTGGTTGCTCCCAAGTTATTTTTTTTATATAATACGTTTCTTAAAAAAATATTAATAACATAAACGAACGAACGGACTGAAGAACCTATTCAAAATATTTCTTTGAATATTAAGTCATTCTTTATCACTGTGTTAAATAATTAAGAATTAAGCTAGACTGTTACGAAGGTAATCTTCACCAACAATTCAATTTAGTTTACTTTGTAGTTAATAGATACTATGAACAATTGTACTTTAAAAATACGTAAATTTATCAACAGTTAAATAAATAAGACGTTTAAATAAATAAGACGTGTTTTATGCGTTATCAACATTCATTATCATATGTAGTCAATAGATTGCGTATGTTTCTATTTTTTTTTTTAATATAAATATCTTTAAAACTTAACCTTTTGCAAACTATAATTTTTTTATGCACAGCGCCATCTATTTAAGATTTAAAATTATGGACAGTTTAAAAATGCTGTTTTTATGTTAAATTTCACCTAACATAAAATTATATTAACCGAAAATGATGTTGTGCTAAAGTATTAAAATGATTAATATTCCTNATTTAGTGTGTACTTTTTACGTGATACGTGTTTACATAAGTAGACAAAAATTCCAAAAATGTTGGAAATGGATTCTGTTAATTATCCTTTAACATCCTGGCTAATTTTTTTTTAAATATTTTCAATGTACAGAAATGACTATTCTACAGATTTATTATAAGTATAGATATGTGTATATACATACATAATATGTATAGTAATTATTGCTTTACGCTGTATCCCGCACACAGCAGGGTAGGCAGAGGGAACCTAGTTAAGACATTCCGTTCCCCACTTTCTGTCGAATTCTAGAGGCATTGCGTGTTAAGTGGCAGAACTCAACGCCACGCTTAACCTCGACACAAGAGCAAAGAAATGGTAATATAAATTTAAGTAAATATTTCATCTCCTCGAGTGGGGATCGAACCCACAACCAATCGGTTTTACAGTCACACCTCGTGCCGCTGCGCCACGACTGGCCTCAGTAATTATTGCCACTGGTGAAAAACGTGTAAGCCTATTTATTATCTATAAATACTTTATAAGGTAGCATTAATCTGTTGTATGGCATAACAGATATTAATTAACGTTAACGAGCTAATACAACGGAATTGTTTCTGAATTTATAGGGTCATATAATTGATTACAGTTACGCCTACCTAAGACCTCGTAGGATCTTTTAAAATCTTAATGAAAATATATTAGAGACGGGAGGCATTGAGGCCAGTTTTGGCGCTGTGGCACAAGCGTGTGTCTATATACACGACAGGTTGTGAGTTCGATTCCCACCCGAGGAAATTATATATTTAATATTTTCATTTTGCTCGCTCCGGTAAAGAGGCAAACGCGCGGCTTTGATAATTTTGAAGTAAGGATTTCCGCCTCTCAACACGGAATGCCTCCAGAATTTGGAGACAAATGGGGAACGCAAGTGTCTTAATAGGAACGGAGTGTCTTAAACTAAAAATCTTAGGTTCCCTCTGCCTACCCTGCTATGTGCGGGATGCAGCGTGAAGCTAAAAACAAAAAGCTAGTATTATCTTAAAAAATATGTTTTACATATATCTTTGTCAATGAAAATCACAAAACATCAGTAGTATTATCATTAGATTAAAAATTATTATAGTTACTATATCTTTTCCAATTTAGATCATAGGTCAAGTGTCTCGTCTGAAAAGTTATGATTGTAAAAGAATTTCTGTAATTTATTGATTGGACTTTATTAAAACACTTACGTAGAACAAACGATTATTAAATATAATATCAGAAGAGTGGCCAATATTGGCCAAGACCTGTAAAACCGGTATTATTCGAATACAGGTAACATTAACGTTGAAGAATACCGGTATTTTTATAAGACAGGTGTTGAATTTACTGGTATGCTCAACGGGACCTTTATAATTACAGGTAAAGTACCGGTAATCATAAAGATTTTTCGCATATAAATACAGTTTTCATTTATATAATAAAATAAATAGATGTTTAGTGTTAGTGAAATATATGTTTAATTTGTAATTTTCAAAAAATGACTGAAAATACTAAGTTTAGTGACCGTCACCTTTAATTTCCACATCATAAGGTCGTCTTTTGTTAAATTTCATACTTGATATTTATTTTTTTTTCTTATTTTTTTATTTTATTTCCGACCCCGCGAGATTTCGTGAAGATCTACATTTTATTTACATAATCTTTTTGATATCAACAGTGTCACAGTGGGTTAGATCCCAGAGCGAGGAAAGGAAAGGTAAGGCCCAGTAGTGGCGCAGGGGCACAATGTGTGCTGAAAAACAACTTTCTCGAGTATTAATTGAACCCTTATGGGTTCAATTAATACTCGAGAAAATGAAATATTTATTTAAATTTATATTTCCATTTCTTTACTGTGGTGTCTAAGCAAAACGCGGAGTTGAGTTCCGCCACTCAACACGATGCCTTCAAAATTTGACTGAAAGTGAGGAACGGAGTGTCTTTATACTGCAGTCCCTCTGCCTAACCTGTTGTATGTAGGATACATGAGAAGGTAATTAATAAAGAGGTAAAGCGCCGCGTTGAGTTCCGCCACTCAACACGCAATGCCTCCAGAACTCGGCGGAAAGTGAGGAACGGAGTTTCTCAACACTAGGTTCCCTAGGCACTCCCTGCTGTGTGCGGGATACAGCGTGAAGCTGATTTGTGTATTTTTTTATGAAGATGTTACGTTGACACAAAAAGTTGTTTTTGTGTACTGGATAAATTCAATAATTACTGAACTTATAATTGAAAATTCTTTCATCCACATGAAGGCTCGTAATTAAAGAATATCAAAGGCTATATATTAATTTAGGGAATAAATTCATCTACTTTGAGAATATTATTAGTTTTAAAAAAGGTAAAAGAAACTGTCTACAAATATATCTGCTATTTTTAATGTAATAATTCTCACTAATAATATTAATTTGAACCCAGCGAGAAGCAACAGTTTATTTATGTTGCCTTAACAATTTGTATTTTTTGTTGTTATTGTTGTTCTATGTATGGCTTAGAGGTGTGCCCGCTTAGATGGTTTTCAGGAGGAGCAGCTCCGAGTTCCGGTACGTTCATTTAATTTAATTTCTTGTGTAATTCAAGTCGGTGCATTCTTTTTGAAGTTTTGATGAATCATAAATGTGATAAAATATTTCATTTTAACCATTTTGCAAACAAAAGAAAATAATGTTGCTAAATATAAAAAATAAAATTATTATAAACATAGACTACTGGACCGATGTTATATATCATAGAACAAAAATCCAAAGCTACATTATTTTGAAAACATTAAAAAGTCTTTTTGGGAATATTGGTAATTAAAAACCCTTAAGATTATATGAAGCTCACGGCCTTATTACTATGATCGCGGCTTCGCCCACTTGAACTACATAATTATTAATTTACTAATCTACATTACTTTCATTTTCTAATAATAATATAATTTTAAAAACAATATATCTATATTGAAAAGAAAAATTTCAGCTAATTCAATAATATATTTATTTATAGTAATCTTTTGTTTGAAAATTGCTATAAATTGCTATACTATTTTTTAAAATAGTATATTTATTACCTATAATCGATTGTAATAAAACAACCAATAGATGGTGAGAGAAACTTAACAAAATACAGTGGAAACGGCAATTAACCCATATAGACCCGCCATGCCCAAATGGGGACATTTATAAAAGTATCCTCGTTATTTTTATGTTTTTATGTTTATGCAGTTCATCTCTACAATTGTGTTGATAAATAGTGTATCTTTATGTTGTGGCCGTAAAAGTTATTTAAAATACATTTATAATTGTTCATTTCGTGCCTTTTGTGGAGCTGTTGTATAAATTAGTGAAGGCAAAAATTAAGTATTTTTTATTCTTACCTTTTTCTTCTAGTTACATTTGTTTTGGTACAAATCATACTCAATTACATAGTATATTATATAATATAATTACTTTTAATTAGAAAAGAAGAGTTGTAATAAGATAAATTTAGCTTTTACTATGCTGTCCCCAATTAGGGCCAAAAAAAATTTTTTTTATTGGTAGGTCTATCTCAAGTTCATAATGACACGTAGGACATTTAGCAGTTGCAATAAAAACCAGAGTCTTCAAGAACCATTCTCAGCTCAATTGAAGCTGTAATTATTGAAGAAGAAGACGTCGGAGAGGTAGATTTAGTTGCGCTGCCTCCAGAACCAAGTGTGGTTACCGATGAAGAAGAAGGAGATGATGACAACATACAAAGCACTGCTATTCCACGAGACATACATTCCACAGGGTGGAAGTGTTTACTAATAGAGATAATCGACAAATGACTTATACTGAGGAAAAACTCTAGGAGCCAATCCTACAGAGCTTTTGGGTACAAGAGTAGTCAAACAACTACTCAACAAACTGGATACCAATGCTAATGACCGTATCATATACTTCGATAATTTCTTTACTGGTTACCTATTGCTTCGAGACTTACGACAGGCTGGTTATCGAACAACTGGTACTGTTCGCGAAAGTAAAACTACAAATTGTCCTCTTACAGCAGTAAAGGATATGAAATTGAATGAAAATAGCTTTGACCAAGTCAACAAAATTTTATTTGTGTAATGGTTGGACAACAGCGTCTGCACAATGGGATCAAATTTCGACAGCGTTCTTCCTCAGGGTAAAGTAGAGATGGAGTGCTGTAGAAAATAAAAAAATGGACGTTGGCATTCCGCACGTTTTTCAAAACTGTAACAAAGGTATGGGCGGGGTGGTCAGGCAGATCAATCTATTTCCCTGTATCGTACCACGTACGTGGTAAAAAAATGGTGGTAGGTTTTATTCATAAACATGCTGGATCTCGCTGTTGCAAATTCATGGCGCCTACACCTACTACACTATTGCTTAATACAAACAAGATAGATCAGCTTCGTTTTCGTCGTTACATCACTCGTCACTATTTGAGAGACAGAAACAGCAGCGTATCTATGCGCCCAGCAGCTTATGCAATGCCAAGTCTTTAGCATGATGGGGTGGGCCACTACCCCCAAAAACTTTCCCAGTAACTAAGATGTGCAGTGTACCATAAAAAGGCACGTTGGCAATGCAAAAAGTGTTGTAAAATACTTTGCTTCGAAAAAAATTGTTTCGAAAGTTTTCATATCACTTGAGCCCAGTGACCCCATTTGAGGACGGCTTTTTTTTAATATTAAAATAAAGTAAAATAATATTTTTTTTTTACATTTTTAATTTTATTACATCGGAATCTACTAATTATTACTTAAAAAACTTTTTATTTACTGCTAGTTAAGGTATGAGTCTAAATGGGTTAAATCAGTTAAGCAGTTTCTGATATTAGCGTGAACAAACTCACAGACAAAAAATTTAAAAATCTTTATAACTATTCAATCAATTTTTTGTTTGAAAATTGCTATGAAGAACTATTTTTTAAAATGGTATATTAATAGGTCAGGGCAAAAATATTTTCGTATTTTGAATGTATTATTAGTAATCAAACCTGGCTGTAATGAATGTAATTGGCTAATTTCAATACCTTTAAATGTAACATGCTGAAGATGCAATAAATAAAAGAAAAACTAAATTCCGCCATTTTTCAATTGTTTTTCAAAGAAATTTGGAACGTTTTAAAGGACGAACTGCGGTATATACTCAGCAAAAAGAGCAGTGTACTCTCTTCATATTGTAAACATCAAGGCGACGCCGGTACCAAAAGACCTAAAAAACACCTTTTACCTCACTTTTACACAAGAGGAGAAAGACTCCATGATTCAACAAGGATATGGAGTGAGTACAGGTTCAAAGGTGTTAACGATTCACGAAGCTCAGGGTCTGACGAACGTGATGGTAGTAGTAGTGAACATGAAGTCGGCAAAATTACAGCTGCATGACAGCGTCCCGCACGCAGTCGTCGCAATAACGCGACACACTTACAGCTGCTACTACTACAGCGGTAGCGAAGACGATGCAGTCAAAAGGCTGATCCGCAGTGCAACAATGGCAACAACGAAAGGCATTGTGGAATACAATTTAAAAATGGCCATTAAAGATAGAAACGAAGCGGTCATATTTTCTTTAGTAAAGGTTATGACCACTTCGGTTATACCCTCCACATCCTGAATCCATCTTCCGATAGGCACTTAGAATATATAAATTGTTAAATTGTAATAGATATTAAGTTAATAGATAATAAGTGAAATATTTATAAAAAAAGGCAATCTAAAAATACCTGGACTTTCTTAGGAATTACATTTTTAGATAATTATCTCTAGTTATAAGCCTTATTTAAGCAGCAGATAAATATAAAATTGATGATTAGCTAATAATAATGAAAAAGTAAAAAAAAAGTACGGACTACGTGTCTGTAGTGCTTAGTTAAAATTATAATAAAAAAAAAAAAGGACGAACGCCGCGAGGGATAAGAGTAGCACAAATGTGGTTCAAGCGTTTCAAGTCTGGAACATTTCAGTGTGAAAGATGAGGTTCGCTCTGGACGCCCTGTCACAGATATAATCAGTACCATCTTTGAGAAAGTGGAGCAAATACGATAAGATGCGAAAAAGATCATGGTCGAAGCATGGACAAGCCCCACAGACCGTTGCAAAGCCCGGCCTGACTCGGAATAAAGTGATGCTATGTGTATACTCGGAATAAAGTGATGGAAATTGGAAAGGAATCTTCTATTTTGAGCTTTTGCCACCACGTAAAACTATCGTTTCTGATCTCTACTGTCAGCAACTGATGAGGTTAAAAGAAGCTATTGATAAAAACCGGGCGGAGCTGGTCAATAGGAAGGGCGTGGTGTTCCACCACCTGACAACACCTGACCGCACTCATCTATAGCCACGCAGTAAATATCAAGAGAGCTTGGATGTGTTGATGTACCCTCCGTATAGCCCTGACCTTGCTCCATAAGATTTCCACCTGTTTCGGTCATTGCAGGACTCTTTAGGAAACATAAAGCTACCCTCATAAAAATACTGTGAACACTACCTGCCATATTTTTTTAATCAAAAATCTCAAAATTTCTACATGAATGGGATCATGGCACTACCCATAAGATGGAAACAAGTAATCGATCAAAACGGCACATACTTATTATAAATAAATAAAAAAATTGTAATAAAACCCGACCGATTGTAATAAAACAACCATTACATTTTAAGAGAAGCTTGATAAAAACCAGTGAAAACTGCAATTAAATCAGTTAAGCCGTTTCTGATATTAGCGTGAACAAACGCACAGACAAACAGACAAAAAAATTAAAAGTCTTTGTAACTAACATTTTTGTCGTACATATCTTCCATGTATAGACACCGATTTGTTACGATTTTATTATAAGTCGCTATGTTATACAAAATATTAATATTAATTGTAGCTTATGTATGTATAAGCTATATTATTGTAAAGTTTAATCGAAATCCATTCAATAGTTTTGCGCGAAAGTTTGTGCGCGAAAATGGAACAAACATCTGTTCTCATAAACTCATCCATTTATAATATTTGTAGGTTTATATTTTATTACCCACGACGCTGCATATGAAAGTAATGAGTATACAGGGTGGAAGTGTCAGCACCACTTTAAATGAAACCATAGTTTTAACTACTCCATAAAAGCCTAATACAATTAAAAATATTTTTTTTCCCAAAAATTAAAAGTTATTTTTTCAAACAAAATAAATAATAAAATTATTGTTGTAATATAAAATGCAATTTGTCAAGAACGACGCACGCACACATAAACCTATCTAAGGGAAACCGCCGCATACGCCTCATTCCGAAATCAAGTCTTAGGTATTGGCGGCAAAGGTCAAAATTGTTTAACCTTTAGTAGTATTCTTGTAGTAGTATGTGTTTACGTTATTGGTATCTATGCGTAACTGCGTCACACAAAATACAGGTATGGATAAACATCATGAAATGAAAAAATAATCCTACATATAAACTGTTGAGGTACTATATGCTGTTCCCGTAAAAGGAGCGCTGTCACTTCCATCCTGTACATATAAACAACACGATTTATTTATAATTTAGTTTATTAAATAAATAATCAAAAGATTGTAGCGAATGGTACCTACTGTTTAATAAATTTGTAAAACATTTTGATAGAAAAAGATCCTAACCATTTGCCAATCAGATAAGTAGCTTCCAAGGTCTACCAATTAATTTTCTAAATTCTTTAATCTGCTTTATTAGACATTATTAGTGGACCATATAGAGTTTAGACTAAACCGATCCAATTTAATCAAATTTAAGTGAGGGCTGTATAAAGTGTTCCCTAGGGTAGATCACTCTATAATACATATCGAAAACTTTTCTTTTAGAATTCGTAAATCAAGAACGCTCACCTACGAAACCACACGTCTCGAGGAAAAATAATATATTTTGTAGAATGAAGAAAATATTTATGTACGGACTTCCTTTTGTTTTTGTGATGATTATATTATATTCTAAAAATTTTACTATAAAAGTTTCTATCCTACCCGTCCTTGCACGCAGTGATAATATAATTTCAAATAAATGGCGTATAAAAAGGCAGTTATCGAACAATAATCAAATTTTACATGATAATGATATTCGATTTACAAATGCAAATGAATCGAAAAACGCTTCCCATTCTGAAGTCTCTTTAGACAAGAAGCGTGACCTAATTAAAAGGTTTAAGAAGTTGTGGCCCGTCGCGAGTTGGCGCAGTTTGGGATTCTTCACGGATGACTACCTGTTCTTGATTAACGAACACTGGCTGCAGTTCCCTCCGCCCAGCGAAGTTGTTTATAAGTGTTTAGGCTCCGTCTACATTATATTCGCAACGGCTGGAGGCTGGGGTAATATTATTGTACTCTTCATGTATTTTAGGTAAGTATTTTTTTATAAATACTTGCGTATTTGGCTTAAGCCACTTTCTTGATTTAAACTTTATATAACGTTTTGATTTTCGAATAATGTCATGTGAACCATATGTTGAGGTCCTCGTAGCACAGTGGCACTAGCGTGCGGTTATAAACTTATCTGTACTAATATAATAAAGCGGAAAAGTTTGATTGTTTGTTTATACGCTACGCTATGCTACTACGTTAAGATATCTCGATTTACTGGCCCCATTTATATTTTTTTATTTCTATGAAAGCTACATTCCTCAGGAGTTCTACATTCTACGAGTATATAACATTACGGTGTAAGTCTTAGTTATCCTTTCAAAAGGAAATAACAATAATAAGGAACGCTACCGAATTGCTTTAAGCGTGTCCGCTGCAAAAATAGTTAAATATATGTCAGTATATTGTATAACAAAAATATTCGATTTTATTAGTTCTAAGAAAAAGTCCGCGACACCGTATATATCTCTTATAAATAAGTCACAATAAGGCATTTTTTGACAAAAAGTAATTTTTCACCCTTTTTTATTTGACATGGATATTGAAACTTACGAGCAGAAGTTATTTCAACTCAAGGAAATTTTATGAAGATAAACTTCGGCTTTTATAGTATGTAATTTGGACGTAGACTTTTTCGAGAAAATGTAAAATTAAAATAATTCAACTTTCTGTTTACGGCCGCAAGGGTACGGGTCGGGCGGGGGGCGCCCTTGCCGCCGATGACTCGAAGTAGTCACGTAGTGCTTGCACTTTCTCGGAGTTATGAAGACAAGTTGTTCATGATTGAATGGATCAATCTGTTGGCAAAGACAGAATAATAAAAGTACTATATATAGGTGGTATGCGGGCGACGCCGCGAGGGGGCCGCTAGTACAATATATTTGTGGAAGATGTACTAATATTTTAAGAAAGTAGATGAAATTCCCATATATTTAAACTGAATGAAATTGTTAAGATAATTAGACGTTTATTCACTCAAAGATCAAGGGTAAAATTATAACTAGTAATCATTAATTTTACTACTTTTATAGGTATGTAATGCATTGACTCTTATATAGAGTTATACTAAATTGGCCAACAAAAACAACTATCAGAGAAAATCTCATAAACAGTTACTACCTCATGTTCATGAAAATTTTTGTGCCGAACCAATAACCGGAAAAACAACTATACAAGTGAAATGTTTTGGTTTCCTTATAATAGTACTATAAAAAATAATGCTATAGACACTTTGGAGTCTTTGAGGATTCCGTATCTTTTTAAGAACAAAATATTTTTTTTATTTATATAAGATCACTTTGTTGTCCGTCTGTCTATCTGTCTGTCAAGAGCCTTTATTATATATTCAGGAACGCTTGGATAAACCGAGTTGAAATTCAAACCATATATGTATCTAGATCTACGGCCCCATAATTTTCTGAAAAAAACTCTACATTTACTTAAAAAAAGATACCGTAGATAAAATTTCGACATTATAAATGGAATCAAAATTAGTTGGGTCTTTTCGGTTAATCTAGAAATATGAAATTTGGCAGCTGGCATCTACAGGTTCACGAAAAAATCTGAAAACTATGCACTTGTGGTTAAACTCTAAAAAATAATTGCCTTAAAAAGGGGGTAATATTAAGTCCAAGTGAGATATTAGATGAAAGGGCTCTTTCTAAGCAAAGCCTGAATTAATTTCAGAAAAAACTCGAGACCTCCAATTTTTTGTACGGAGCCATCGGTGAGCGAGCCCGACTCGCGTTTGTTCGGTTTTTTTAATTGTATAATATTATTATAACCATCTTACCGGCCGGTTTTATATCCACAGTTATCGTGTTTAAATAATAAAATATCATATAATTAAATGCTATTTAGTTAAATGTAAAATAAATAACTATAGGTTTATATATAATTTAATAGTTTTCCATATGTAAATATCGATAGGGAAATACAAAGGTTAGACAATAAACATCCTTCGAAGTTTACGACGAAAGGAAGCTAAAAGCAGTAATTTATATCAATATAGTTTACTACGTTCAATTCCTATTATTTTCGCTACAAATCTTAGAATTAACGTAGAGTTTCTTGGCAACGCCATAGTTTCGTACTGCATACTGCACCATTAGATAAATAGTGATGGAATTTTTTTTATACAATTTACAGTTTTTTTTACGTTGCACTTTTAAAGTTCACCACATTTATATATTTGTAATTACTTTTAAATTCGTGCTTGACCGGTATTTGATAGGTTGGACGTAGCTATTAACCTATATAGTATTCTTGCTTTAGTCTTGATTTCATCTATTAAGATATGCTGCGTGATGGATATTGAAATTTAAATTTGTTTATGAAAATAAGGAAAATATATATGTTCCAAAAATATATAATAATTTAGAATACACGCAAAATATATAGATTTTTTTAAGTGTAAGCATTTTTGCTCCCACATTAATAATGAAATTACATCTACATACAGCGCATTAAAAGAAAGTCTTTAATATAACTTAATTTGAATCCGTAGCACGATTGCAATACCTGGACACCCGCTGGAAAGAATTATTTGAAGTTAAGTTACGTCGTGTACTCTTATTGAATAACACCCACTTTTATTACATTTCCAGAACTTTCTTTTGTCTACAGAACTATTAGTAAGTACTAGTTGCTCGGGAGATACGAAACACAAGGCACTGTCTTGTAATTTGGCAACCGAGCTAATCCTCGATGGCCAGCGTGTGAGTTGAGTGCAATTACATCACATATTAACAGTTTTACGCGCTTCTGCTTATATTATGTGTTGAAATTCGATTTCTCGCAATATTAATGTCAAAATTGTATGCTCGAATGTTTGTTACTATAACACGTTATAGGTTCAGCTGGAAGTTTAATTATAAAAATCAGCTTCACGCTATATCCCACAGCAGAATAGGCAGAGGGAACCTAGTGTTAAGACACTCTGTTAACCGTTTTCCGCCTAATTCTGGAGGAATTGCGTGTTAAGTGGCAGAAGTCAACGCTGTGCTTTGCCTCGACGCTTATTATATGATATCGTAAAGCACATTCACGATTCATTTACTTACAAAATTATTATGAATTGTCACGTAAAATCAAAATGACCTTCACAGTTCCCAAAATAATAATATTTACTATTACAGCAGATTTCTTCGACACTTCTTTCCGCAACCTATTTTTATTATGAGCGGGTCATAATCTCGCACGCGAGATCTTTCGCTGTTAGATAATATATATATTTTAAAATACTATTTGTATCCCCACGTACCTTTTTTGTTTTGGTGAAGGCTGTCAGAACGTAACCATAAACCATATATGTACTTTCGTTCGTAATTTTTTTTTTTAATTTTTTTTTTTAATTTCGTTAAAACGATTATGTCTGTATCTATGTCATTATTATAATGATATTATTGATAAACATTTTTTATCAGGTGATGTTATCCGCGTTTTGCCTAACCAGTTTAAGATACATAAAAAATTGGCTTCACACTGTATCCCGCATATTACAGTGTAAGCAGAGGGAACCTAGAATTAAGACACTACGTTTCCCACTTTCTGCCAAATTTTCGAGGCATTGTGTTTTAAATGGCAAAACTCAATACCACGCTTTTCGGAAAATGTATTATAAATAATATAAAGTCACGGATATTCGAATGGCTACAACGCGTCCATTTTTTCATTTACCTGGCATTATTTCCCAATTGCTGGGTCAGCTTTTAATATGACTACGTATGAATATTATTTAAAAAAGGTATAAAAAAATTGTACATATTATACACAGATGAATTATAAAACGTTTCTACATACAATTATAATAAATTGTATATAAATTATATATTGAAGTAGCGTTTTGACACGACAGTAGTCATATTGCACATAAACTACAGCTAGTGAGCGTCCAGACGGTTTGGGATCTCGGACGCGCTTTCAGCGTCTGGGAAAACATTTCGCCTCGGGACGGCATCCGTGCGGCCGCCCTGTGAAACTTTCCCGCGATTTTCTTATACGTTCACCCAATTAAAAACAACATGTACCACGCCATTAAAATTATTATCGTTATATTTCTAGTCGAATTGGAGTGTATAAAAGTTAATACTTTGCCGGAACCAACAAATAATATTAGTGCTACATTTAACAAAAGTAATATAAGAGAAAGTGTTGTGAACTATTTCATGGCATATGATTCATTTAAGTGTCACAGTGATATTATGTGGCGTTGTTTCAATTTGAAAATGTGGAAGAAACGCAAAAGAATCGCTGTTAGTAATATAACGGAGAGCTTATTAAAATTAAGAGTGAAGAGAGCACCAGCTGATTTCAGTACTGGATACGTCGTGGGAGCGAACACTGTCACTGATACTATAACTACAAAACCTGATAGTATATTAGTAGAGAGCTTCAAGCGACAATGGCCTTTGCATATATGGCGTCAATATGGACTTTTTACTGATGACTTCATACAACATATCAATCCACATTGGTTAAGGTTCCCACCACCAGATCCACCTGTGCACTATACACTTGGAGGGCTCTACATCGTGATGGCTGTAGTAGGCTGTACAGGAAATACAATCGTTATTCTGATGTATTTCCGGTAAGTATTATAGTGTCGCATTGGAGTAGATATTAAATGATAATTCACATAAGCATTAAATTAATATTTTTATAATTGTTTTTACAAGTTTCTTTTTATATTATTTAGGGTAAAAACACTAAATGTATAATACATTGTTAAATTAATAATAACATGAAAAGTGTAAAAAATACGTTTTTATTTACTTAAATATGATAAATAAGCTCTTCAAGGCAAACAATAATACACAACATGATAGAATTATAATATTACTGTAAGATAATTAATAAACAAAATCAAGTAGTAGAGATACGAATGAACATTGTTTAATTTGTCCCACATTAATCCAATTTTCATTAATAAGGGGAATGGAAGTGGGGAATGTTTACCTTATTAACACGTTCGCTGCGGCTGGAGATCGAAATCGGCATTATGCTGGTGCCCGCACCGATATATGTATACTACTATAATATATGAAATATGAGCCCGAAATTTTTTTATTTATTAAAACTAAACCATACGTATACATTTAAAAAAACATAACCTATAGAGGTACTTTAAGTTATTATGTTCTTGTTTTTCCTTTATTTCTTTATACAATTAATAAATATTTCATTATGAAATCGTTCAAAAACCAATTCAGAATATAAATCGAATATAAATAAGTCTTATCTGTTATTTGATATTTCTTAGAGATATTCTCTTTTCTATAATATTACGTCTGCTATCGCTACTTGTTCTCAAGAGACATCATTTGTACCACAATAAGATATATCATGTTTTATTAAGCGATGAAATATTCTTACAAGACCGTTTTTATCTATAAAAGAAAGCGTAAAAATGCTACATAGGTAAAGTATTTCTTAAAATTACTACCAATAAAAATTAAAAACAAAAACTGCATTATATTAAAAGAAAAGTAAGAATACAGGATGGATGTATCAGCGCTCCTTTTACGAGAATAGCATAAAGGTAAAATATTTTAAAGAAATTAATCAAAATACCTCAACAGTTTAGACGTAGGATTTTTTTTTTCATTTCTCGATGTTTATCCATACCTGTATTTCGTGTGACGAAGTTACACATAGATACCAATAACGTAAACACATACTACTACCAAAAAATCTAGTAAAGGTTAATCAACTTTGAGCTTAGCCGCCAATACCTACGACTCGATTTCGGAATGTGGCGTATGCGGCGGTTTCACTTAGATAGGTTTATGTGTGCGTGCGTTGTTCATGACAAATGGCGTTTTATATTACAACAATAATTTTTTTATTTATTTTGTTTGAAAAAATCACTTTTTATTTTTGGGAAAAAAAGTAATTGTATTAGGCTTTTATAGAGTAGTTAAAACTGTGATTTCATTTTAAGTGGTACTAACACTTCCATTTTGTATACCTATCCGTTCCATTCCTATTGCATTTCGAGTTGAACAACGGTACTCAACGCTAGGCTTGCCTCGTTACCAACACGAGGAAAAAGAGAATATTTCATTTCTTCGAGTAGGAAATGAACCCACAGGCATCAACCCATTTTTTTATTATTTCACTCTCCGATTGTTTTTCTAGTAGATACATCTAGGATTCCTTCTTAGGGTTTTTCTAGTAATTACTTCTAGGGTTTTTCTAGAGTTTTTACTTATAAGATCACTTCGTTGCTCGTATGTCTGTCTATCTGCCGGTCTGTCAAGAGCTTTTATCTCAAGAACGCTTCAGATACGCAGATATCGAGTTAAAATTTACGATATACTCAGATCTACGGTCCCTTGGTTTCCTGAAAAAATCATATTTTTATATTTATTTAAAAGCCGCTAGTTCAAGTGAAGTCAATCTTCTATTTAAAATGTAAAAATTATAATTCCTACCTGTAGCAATGCAAATATCATTGATTTACTATCCATGGTGTTAATTACTTCAAAAATATAAAAACTACAAATTTTCATAATAAATGAAGTTAATTATAATAGTTAAGTAGAGATTCTTACCCAACCTGCTAGTCCCTACATGAAATCTGATAAATCATCTTCTATTAAGTTACTGAAAAATGCATTTGAAGCAGTAATAATGTCATTCAACTGTCTGTCTAACTTTCTTAACAATGTTACCAACGAACCCTAGTCCTTACCGCAAGGGATGAAAACGAGTCTATATATATATATACGCAAACGAGTCTATATATATATATATATATATATATATATATATATATATATATATATATATAGGCCAGTCGTGGCACAGGTAAAATCCACTGGTTGTGAGTTCGATCCCCACTCGAGGAGATAAGATATTTACTTACATTTATATTTAAATTTCTTCGCTTTTAGTAAAGTTTTTTTTTTCCAAAAAGTCCTTAATAACTTTATTAAATTATTCAGGCTAGATTTTTTTACATATAAAAACTTTTAAAAAATGCCGTAGGTATGTATAGCTTTACTTACTCGACGAGCCTCGATTTTTAATAGTAATTTTATGTTTTACCAATAGTTAATATCGATGGCGTTCCTCCTGAGAAAAATATATCAAGTCTGTATAATAGTAAACGGTGCTATGAATTCCTCATTTTATTGGAAAGACTGCTACGAAATATAAAGTCATTAAGGGAATGAACAAATATTGCAAAAATATTATGAAATTGTGGAATATTATAGAACATTATATGTGTATTATTTTCCGCTTTGTAGCTGGGTACAATCAAATGAAGTCAGAAAAAAAACTTGTACCTCAATGGTACAAGTTTTTTTTTTGCTTTACGCTGTGTTCCTCACCTAGCAGTGTAAGTAGAGGGAACCTGGAAACCTTAATAAAACGCTAGGATAGCACATTTGAGCATATGCTTAACTGACCCTTAGTTTCGATTTAGCACGCAGGTTTTACAGAAAAGTATCATTACAGCGTTTCGCAACAAACTTTGCTTAAGTAGATTATAATAAAAGAAAATCAAGTTGGTAATAATTAAAATTTATTCGTTATTCTCGTTCAATTTTATTGTATATGTTATATTATTTATAAATTGACCTTTAATTGACTAAAATAATTAGTATTAAAAGTTAGTATATTTTAATTGCCTCAAATAATATTCGTCGTGGCGCAGTGAGAGTGTCTTCTCTGTGAGAAGTTACAATTAGATTATTTTCTTCATTTCCCCGCTCTGGTATACGCGGCGTTAAGTTCCGCCTAGAGGGAAACGGAGTATTTACACACTACGTTCCCTCAACCTACCCTGCTATATACCTGCTATAAAACTTATATTTATTACTATAATATATTATTATAGAAAAAATATTAATTCAAAACGGCAATTTTATTCATAAAATATGATTACTGTTTTTGTAATAAATCTTATCACAGGCCAACAAATCATTATAAAGGTGATCCTTATCACGAAATAATGTCACTCATTTTTAAATGACGCTATTTCGAATATTTTAATCAACATTTTGGTATCTGCTTTGTTTTAACAAATAATATAATATTAAATTTGCCTTCATTTTATTTAATATAAACATATTTTATCCTTATCTTTACAATTAATTTCTATCAACTGTTTTTTTTAAATATCCTTAATATGATTTCTATACTTGAAGAGTGTAACGCGATCGACGGTTTAACCATTGTTTATAGTTAGAGGACCTGAGTCCATTTTAACCCACTTGTATGTTAACCGTTTTTAGTGGTTCGGCTAATATTAGAGAATTTGTGATTTTTTTGGAAAAAATCGGATTCATGAAGAAAATTAGCAAATACAGCTCGACAGTTGAGTCTGCGCTCGTGATTTTTTTCTGAATATAGCTCAGTAGTAGGTATTTTGTATAATGTAATATTTCAAAAGTATTAGATGTAACGATGGATACTTATAACATAACCAATAACTATACAATAAATATTTAATTGCTGTGCTTTTATACTAGTAATCCCGCCAATAAATACGAAAATATACACATGTATGTAACACATATACACATAAACTTAAATATAATTGGATCTTATATACTGGTCTTATAAAAGAGGATTCATATAATTCTATTGTGTTATTGGAAACAAAGATCATCATCCTTCTGAGAAGTAAAGTAAATAGTTAAATTGTTAATGGTTCTTCATTTTTATTATTTTGTTAGATTTCTTGATAAATAATTCTAAAAAATAATTCTTAAGAAGCTTACCCAAGATGTGTGAAGTTAAAGATATATTTTTTAAATACTTCACATAAGTATGAAAATCTCACCTGAATAAATGTTTTTATTCAACGAACCTAATACAATTTTACCGACTTTATTACGAAAATACAAAATAAAATGTAAGCTAACATTATTACACCACCGTACCATTGGTCTCGTCTTGCTTTTAAATATCGATTTTAATTTGTAGAATTTAACTTTATGCTTCATATTTTGTGTGATTATCAGACTTGTTGATCAAATGTTTACTAATGGTATTGTCGTGAAGCAGACAGGACGTGTCCCATGATACGAGTGTTGCAGTGCAATTTAATTATATATTACATTTTTTTATTAATACTATACCAATACAGACATTGAATTAACTGAACTGAACACTTATGTAACATTGTGTATTAAATTGCATCTAATTAATTAATTTCAAAATACATTTTGAGCTCTTTTACTTGCAAGAGACAAAGACATATTAAAGACAAAGACATATAAGATTAACAATAACGTATAAAAAACTATTAAAATAATTTTGTTAAAGTGATTTTCAGTGTCCAATATAGCAACATTTTGTTTTTTTTCGTTCATCGTAAAGTAAAGTTAATATAAGATATGTATTATGTTTATGTAATAAATAATTATAGCTTTACTTCGCTTAAGATAAAAAAATCGGACAAGCGCGGGTCGGGCTCACCCACTGAGGATTCCGTACAAATATTGGAGCTTTTTCTGAAATTCAAGCTCAGGTTAGCCAGAGCCCTTTCATCTGATACCTCACGGCTAGGTTAGCTCGCGGCTTTAATACCAAATTTTGCCCCGTTTTTAAGGCTGTTATTTTCTAAAAATCTAAAATTTATATAGTTGTGGTTAACCACAACAATATAAATTTTATACGTTACGTAATACGTTTTGTTCAGGAAACTATGGAGCCGTAGATCTGAGCGTAAGGTTTGATAAATTCTCTTGATAGACAGACAGACAGACGGACAAGAAAGTGATCTTATAAGGATTCCTTATTTCCTTAAAAGGTACGGAACTCTAAAAATATATAAAATATAATTATTATATTTTATTTATTTTTTAAAGTAACTAATACAATTCTATTATATTATTTTAACAAAAAAAGCAGTCTGCGACCAAATAAAAATTGACACAATGGGATATACCTAAATAAAAAAATAATATGGAATAATGAGGCCAGTCGTGGCGCAGCGGCACGAGGTGTGACTGTAAAAGCGACTGGTTGTGGGTTCGATCCCCACTCGAGGAGATGAAATATTTACTTAAATTTATATTTCCATTTCTTCGCTCTGGTGTCGAGATTAAGCTCGGCGTTGAGCTCTGCCACTCAACACGCAATGCCTCCAGAATTCGGCAGAAAGTGGGGAACGGTGTGACTACTAACACTAGGTTCCTTCTGCCTACCCTGCTTGTGCGGGATACAGCGTGAAGCTGATTTATTTATTTTTATTTATATGGAATAATAGATTTTGGATTAAGAGAATTTCACTAAATGTTTAAAATTTTCTATGTATTAAAAACATATGCATAATGAAATTAAAAAAGGTCAGCTTCACGCTGTCTCCCGCAGACAGCAGAGTAGGTAGTCAGGTAGCACACAGAGGGAACCTAGTGTTAAGACACTCCGTTGTCCACTTCCTGCCGAATTCTGGAGGCATTGCGTGTTGAGTGGCGGAACTCAACGCCGCGCTTTACCACGACACCAGAGAGATTTATTTCATTTCATCGAATGGGGATCGAACTTACAACCAGTTGCATTTACAGTCACACTTTGTGCTCCTGCGCCACGACTGACCTCTAATTATTATCACAAATATATACAAAAATATATGTCAAATTATTATATAACTAGCGGCCCATTCGCGGCCTCGCTCGCATACCACTTATAATTGTTTTATTATGCTGCATCTTCCATAAGATAATCAATATAAATTAAATAATTAATATATTAGGTCCTTGAATAAGTTGTTTTTCTTTTGTTTAAAAAAAATATTTAAAATATAATGCTTACAATGACATTACTCAAAGTATCATTAGAGACCACTTTCTCCCATCTCTCTGGTAGCAATTGAATCCCCCGTCGGAAAAACGACTCATCTTTCGAGGCAATCCAGGAATCAAGCCATTTTTCGGCTTCTTCAAAAGAATGGAAGCGCTGCTCGCTTAAACCGTGCGCCATCGACCGAAACAAGTGGTAATCGGAGGGGGCTATGTCCGGTGAATAC
>JAAIXJ010001746.1:494518-528000 GCA_013403705.1 Heliconius hermathena | reverse complement strand
ACAAGCAGTCGGTTTTGCAGTCACACCTCGTGCCGCTGCGCCACGACTGGCCTCTAGTATCATTGTCACAGATATTTAAATATGTTTTTTTTTAAATAAATTTATACAAATACATATTTAAATATCTGTGACAATGATACTTTTGAAACAGACTGGAGCGAGCATTTCATTCCCAAGGCGTGTTATCATTTACAAAATCATTAATTTGGTAATAACCTTTAACACACAAACGCCTTTTCACAATTTTTTTAAATCGTGATATAGAAAATTCTCTGACGTTTTCTGGGATCCTATTGTAAAAGCGTACACATTGTCCCATAAAAGAATTACGGATTGTCTCAAATATATATATTAAAATATATATTAAAATTAAATTTCATTCTTATAAAAAGAAACCAGGCCTGACAAAATATTGTAGACTTACAATCAGTTACGTTCAAACTACACAAACATGATGACTCAATGTTCGATTTGAAAGCTATGACAAAAAACTTTGAATATAAATACTTAAAGTACCTATTTTTCTTTCTCTTGTTTGTTAAGTCTACATACTTTATCTTCGTTTGTGTTAAAAGGAGAACTGAACGAAGTAAATTTTATAAACTACCCTTTTGTTTACTCTATAAAATTTAAAACATCTAAAACAACAAATAATATTAGAAAATTACAAAAATTATATTTAAATTATACGTAAATTCGTTTGTCAAAGTTTTTTCGTATTTGTGCGTACAAAACACGCCACAATATAGCAATATATTGATATTCTGCCATGGAACTCTTCGATATACGTGACTTTTCAGTGTGTCAGCTTGCAAGAGTTATTGGTTGCCATATATTTTGTAGATTTAATACGGTAACGATGAAATAATCTAAACGCTTTTTCAATTTATATTATTATAGTAAAGTCGGAATATAACAAAACTAAGAGTTTTCCGGCTATAAATCTTTATACTTTAAATAATCAAGTAACTTTTTTTATAGTTTAAGTTTTTAAGGAAAAAAAAGAATCCTTATAAGATCACTCTGTGGTCCATCTGTCTGTCTATCTATCTGCTGTCAAGACCCTTTATCTCAGGAACGCTTCGAGATACCGACTTAAATACCAAAAAACGCGTATTTCGACACTATAGATGGAATCAAATTTATAGAGTACTTCCGGTTGACCTAGAATTATGAAATTTGTCAAATAGCATCTACAAGTATTACTAGTTCAGGAAAAAATTGAAAACTATACACTTGTAACGTCGGTTAAATCCTAAAAAATAATTGCCTTAAAAGGGGGGCAAAATTTGGTATAAAAGCCGCTAGTTCACGTTAGGTATCATTTGAAAGGGCTCCGGTTAAGCTACGCCTACATTTCAAAAAAAGCCCGAGACCTCGAACTTTTGTACCGTGAACAAAAGTTCGAGGAAACTTTGGTGGGCGAACCCAACTCGCGCTTGCCCGGTTTTTTTTCATATATAGCTTTTAAAATAAAAACGTTTTTTTTTATTTTTTAATTGTGATAAACCCTAGAATTGAAGGTTATCTCATCGCTTTTAAACTTCTAGTCTAGAGTTTGTTTTATTACAATCGATTCACAAATAAAAAAGTACTTAGTTCGACAAATTTGCTAATTGCTATAACAGTTATTTTATACAACTGTTTTACTAAATTGGCTGAATCTTTAGCTTTTAATTTGCATGACCATAGAAAAAACTCGAGATTGATTGATAAAATGCACCGAGATTTCAACTTACCGAGACTTAGGATCGGGATCGATGTTTACGCGGGAAAAACTGCGCTTGTCGTCTACTTAAATACCATATAGAGTTATATAGTTATATTAAATTGAATTGGCTTTACAACAGATTTACTTTTGTTTTCAATGTTTTGTTGTTTGATATTGTTTGTATGATCATAGAATACTAGGCCAGTCGTGGCGCAGCGGCACGAGGTGTGACTGTAAAACCGACTGGTTGTGGGTTCGATCCTCACTCGAGGAGATGAAATATTTACATAAATTTATATTTCCATTTCTTCGCTCTGGTGACGAGGCTAAGCGCGGCGTTGAGTTCTGCCACTCAACACGCAATGCCTCCAGAATTCGGCAGAAAGTGGGGAACAGAGTGTCTTAACACTAGGTTCCCTCTGCCTACCCTGCTGTGTGCGGGATATAGCGTGAAGCTGATTTATGATTTTTATTTTATCATAGAATAAACTCCAGTTTGTATGATTAAAAAATAGAACGAGATTTAGGATTCTCTAATGTAAGTTGATACCTTCTCAAGCAGCCACGTAGTGTTTGCAATTTCTCAATTATAGATAGTTTGTGGAGCAATATATAACCCGGTTTTTTGTGGATTCTGAATGTATGTGGGAAAAATTACGTTAGCAGTCTGCATGTATAATAGTTAAGGTTAACCTTAGACGAATGTGAAATAACTATACATTTTTCTTTCATTAAATTAGTAATTTATTGCAACCAAAATGAAATCAATTCCCAAAACACTTAAATTACAATTTATTTAATGCATAACAGTATAGAGAACCAAACTAAAACAATTAATTCATTTTTAGGGCTCTGTGCGTCAAAACGAAAAAAATGTAAACCTTATCACACTTATCATTTTGTTGTCCGTCTGTCCGTGTGCCAAGACCATTTTACTTGAATTCGCGTTGAGGTATCAAAGTTACATTAATATCAAATATTCAGGCTTACATTTCCTTGGAGCACAGAAATTAAGCTTTTAAGTCGTGCATATGTATGGTTTATGCTTCAGTTTGTATGATATTCGCCGCGCAATCAAAACTTATAGTGTACTTCCCGTAGACCTACAGTTATGAAATTTAAGGCGAAGTAAGATCTTACAATACAAATAAAGGAAAAAATCCAAAAAGTAAAAATTTATAAATATATCGTAGAAAAAAGTCATTAATAACTTATATTTGTGGTTTATTTAAACATAAAATACGTGTATATGCCCGCAAACTTAAGTTTGTTAATTTTATTCGCCGCACGATCATAACTTATAAGATATTCTTCAATCACAATCCTAAAATTGCTACAGAACCCTCGGTAAAAGAGTTTGACTTGCGCTTGGCCAATTTTTTTCCTAAAGACACTTAAATAATTCTTATATTTCAAGCGGGTGTAGCCGCACGGGGGCCGCTAATAATAAATAATTTCTAAATAAAAAACAAAATATAAAAAATATAATTATGTATTTGATAATAAAGATGTCAACCTCAATAGCTATCTACCAGCTTTTGAGTAAACCAACGTTTGACTCACTGGTGTTTATTACCCAATAGACGAATGTAGTTCTTTCATCTTTCACAAAAAAAAGCGAAATTTTTTCAACAGTTGTTGTTTTATTGCTATTCTGTATGAATACGTTATATTACTTTAACAAAAAAGTAAAGATCATGAGGTTCCTTACCATTTGTGTGTTCGAATATATTAACCTGGACTGACTTAACTAATAAAAAAACCAAATATATAAGCTATCAAATACTAAATTACGATTAAATAAAACTTTTTTAGCGGATTAGTTCTGTATATTTAAAATTATACATTTTTGGAAATCCTGGCACCACGGATAAATTACTCGTGACCTCGTACTGCTGAAGAACGTTCGAAACATCGAGTTTCTAGGCCTGTCGGGGCGCAGCGGCACAAGCGTGCCGCTGTAAAGCGACAGATTATGGGTTCGATTCCCGCGACTCGAGGAAATGAAATATTTAATATTTAAATTTATTTGCTCAGGTTACGAAGCAAAACACGCAATGCCTCCAGAATTCGGCGGAAAACGAGCAACAAAAGTGTCTTAATGGGAATGGAGTGTCTTCAAACTAGATTCCCCGTTTTCCTCTGCCGTGTGCGTGTTAAAGCGTGAAGTTAAAAAAATGAAAATATTTAACACTTGCGAAAATCAATGATTTTATATATAATTTAATTTATTAATATAATATTACGATTATTTTAAAGCATTCATAAATAATATTACGATTATTTTAAAGCATAAGTAAAGTGATAATTTGAAAACAGATTATGACATAGGTTTTAATTCTAATAAAAGTAATGTCAAATCATCATCATCATCAAAAATTAAAATAAAGTCACCATCGCCATCGCTGTATAAAATTACAATAAAATATGAAAGATTTTTTCAAAATACAATAAAATATAAAAGATTTTTACTACAACATAAAAGTTAAAATTTTGACGCCAAATCGATGCTGTGCTGTTAAAAATATATTATTGAAGAAAAAAACATTTTATAAAAACATTCTATATTATTTGAATTTATAGCTCTGTAATTCTCAATAACATGTGACTAAACGCTTGTCAATAACAGTATTGAAGTTTAACAATAAATACATGTAACTGGAATGGCTGAAAATATTTACAGATAATAAATATTTTCAACGTGAAATTTTCAAATAGTTTCCATAACCATTTTATGAAACGTCCGTTCTCAATTATTTTACAAATAATAAATAGTAACAATTGAAATGTTACATAGGTTATGACAATAATTTATAATTTCAATGTAGCTTTTTATCTCTACATGATAAAGATGTAATTTTAGTGTGGGAATAGAAAAGTAAAAATTATAGAGTCAAAAAACGTCGATAACCCGGAGGGGAAGCTAAAGTGTATAATATAATTTTAATGAAAATTGTTAAATAAATCGAAAAATCACTTAGTTTTCTATTTAATCAATTAATATTTTTAGTTTATTGGTGACATTAAGAATATTAGAATAGTGGGTATATTTGTCGGGACTACCTAACAATGATGACCTTACGTAAATTACGATAATTAATCTTACGTCAATTGAGGCCGGTCGTGGCGCAGTGGCACGAGGTGTGACTGTAAAATCGACTGGTTGTGGGTTCGATCCCCACTCGAAGAGATGAAATATTTACTTAAAATTTATATTTCCATTTCTTCGCTCTGGTGTCAAGGTTAAGCGCGGGGTTGAGTTCTGCCCCTCAACACGCAATGCCTCCAGAATTCGGCAGAAAGTGGGGAACATAGTGTCTTAACACTAGGTTCCCTCTGTCTACCCTGCTGTGTGCGGGATACAGCGTGAAGCTGATTTAATCTTACGTCAAGGTTTTAATATTTTTACATAATAAATTGCCTTAAGTGCGCTGCAGATATATAAGTATTAGAACATGAAGGTGATTCAGTGTTTTAAAGCGGGCGAAGCCGTGAGTGAGAATATTGATGATATATATATATATATATATATATATATATACATATATACATACACATATATATATATATATATATATATATATATATATATATATATATATGTATATTTATATATGTATATTCGCTAATATACCTAATATATATATATATATATATATATATATATATATCCATACCTATATTATAAATTCGAAAGTAACTCTGTCTGTCTGTCTGTCTGTCTGTCTGTGCCGCAATCAGGGCCAAACCGCTAATTCAATTGTAATAAAATACTCATACAGAGATACTTGAGGGTCTTCGGATGAACATAGGTTACTTTTTTTTCTTACATTTGTAATATTGTCGATATATACTAATATATTAAAATATTTTTCAATTTGACAGGCAATTTATTCCGCCATGTTAATAACAACCGACCGTTGCTAAGCAACGGTTTGCAAAGTTTATTTGTTGTTATAAGCAAACGTCACCCAAAATGAGCTTGCTTAACGCATACATGGCGTGCGCCGACTCAACCTTATGAGATACATAAAAATAATGTTTTACAAAAATATTGTCCTTTAAATAATGTTTAAAAAAGTCCGCGATACACATACCATATTTATCTCTGAAGCTTGAGCAAAGTAACACAGTAACAACAAGTAACCATTTTAATTAATTTACTTTATATTTATCGGGTTTTTGTTGTATGTATTTTCTATAATTTGATATTGATCCTTATGAAAATGAATATAATAGTCACTTTTAGCATTTCATCTAGATTGAAATTATAGTTCACTGTATAACATTCTAATAAATAATTAAGGAGATGTCACTGATTCGAAATAACCTAGCATACGACCGGCATAGTATGACCGACGCGAACGGGCAGATGACTTTGACGGTTTTGTAAATTTTCATACATTTTCGAACTACTGTTAATTTTTATGTAATTATTTGCTGTTTATAATTAATTTATACTTTTCTTTGGTTCTTCGCTTATTCGAGGAGCAGATTAGTTAGATTTTCATAAATTTCTTGGTGTGGTGTAAGTTGCGGCCCTGCGCGGCATCGGTGTAATATTATTTAAGTATTAAGGAGAGAATTGTTGGTTATTTCATCTTGGTTGGATGGTTATCTATACCGTTGTTATACACTTAATAAATTGTGGTTTTAGTTTTCTGGGATTTTATTTGATATTGCTCGCAAAACTTATCATATTTAATGTAAAAAGGACTTTAGTTATTTCATATAGTATCTATGTACGCGCGCAAGGAAAACGAGTAAAAAGATTTTTCCCGGGTAAATCAGTAAAATCGATCACTGAAAGTCCAATAAAAATTAGTTCAGTTATTCTGGATATTAGCTCGGGGAAATAGAAAGACAGAAAGAGATAAAATTATTAATAATGTAGCTGGTTTTGTTTAGTTTTTTATTAATATTTTACTATGGTTACGTTTACTTATATTTTTTTTTATTTAAATTAGTTACATATTTTCACAAACAATTTCCTAAATATATCTATAAGCATTCGTAAAGTTTAAGCGGGCGAAGCCGCGTCCGGGTCCGCTAGTATATATATATATATATATATATATATATATATATATATATATATATATGTATGTATGTATATATGTATATATATATATATATATGTTAATAATTCATATACAGGGTAAAAGTGTCAGCGTTCCTTTTAGGGGAACAGCATATAGGGTAAAATATTTTAGACCCATACCTAAAAAAATTAATCAAGATACCTCAACAGTTTAGACGTAGGATTTTTTTTTCTTTACAACAATAATATTATTATTTATTTTGTTTGAAAAAATCACTTGTTTCATTTAAAGTGGTGCTAACACTTCCACACAATCAAATCATTTACAACACAATACACATACAATTTAATCATTTAAATTTCAATAATAAAACATTGAATTATACGGTGTCATTGTCATTAAAATTATGAGTATAATGAGTTTAGTATAAAAATAATTAATACAGCTATGCTTTTTTTATTAGCAATGCCTTTTAAATTTAGTACACAATTATTAGTAAGTACTAAAAAAAACGTTTATACACGTAAGCAAGTTTTTTTAGATCAATGACGTACGTTTTCATACAAATGAATAGCATTATATTTTTTATATAATAATTTTGATTTAAAAAATATATTATATATTGGACGCTTTATCTTATTTTTAAATATAATATGAAAAACTTTATAAGACATACATATTTAATTATATTTTAATATTAAAATTTATATAAATACGTATACATAGGTACATTTCGTATTATTGAAAGTTTACAAAAGTCTACGCAACGTGGTAATTATTGTACTTAATAAGCTTATTAAAGTGTCTCGTAGAACACCTTCAATTCTCTGAGCATCCGGTGTACTTTCCTTGCCGCCGTCCACTTGCACCAGCTGTTTCAAAATATTTGTAATAGCGATCTGTAGTGACGGTAATAATTTGTTAAGCGAACCCGGGCTTGACATAGTTTGAAATAAGTTTACAGCGCCAACTGAAAAAGTAAATCATTTAATAATTTCAGGAAATTTATCATTAGGGTTCCGTATCTTTAAAGGAAAAAGCAATTCTTATAAGATCACTTTATTGTCCGTCGGTCTGTCTGTCTGTCTGTCTAGTTATCTCAGGAACGTTTGGAGATATCGAGTTTAAATTCTAACCATACACCTAGATCTATGGTCCTATGATTTTTAAAAAAAAAAACGTATTTCTACATTTACTTAAAAAAAGATATGGCCGTTTATCAAGGGAATCAAAATGAATATGGTACTTCTGGTTAACCTAGAATTATGAAATTTTGGCAGTTAGCATCAGCAGGTACCCAGTTCCAGTTCAGGAAAAAATCTGTAAACTATAAATTTGTGGTTAAATCCTAAAAAGTTGTAGCCTTAAAAGGGGGGCAAAATTTTATATTAAAGCCGCTTGTTCAAGTGAGCCATCAGATGAAAGGGCTCTGGTTAAGCTAAGCTTGAATTTAAAAAAAAAACTCGATATCTTGTACCGAACCCTCGGTGGGCGAGCCCGACTCGCGCTTGACCGATTTTTTTAATTTAATGAACAGTGATATGCAGAAAAGAAAAAAGATTCAGGAACATTTACACTTTAGATTGGAAGATCCCGGAAAACATCAGATATATTTATGGGCTGATCTTAAGTTTGCAATTTTTTAAAAATATTGGATTTGCGACAGAATTTCTCGCAAATGCTCACAAATCTTAGTGCCCACCATGATTCTATCTGCGTCCAATTTATTAATGAATGACATCTCCTAAGGCGGAAATTACATTTCGTGTTCGATTTATTGGGATATATTTGCGTTACAACTAAGTTATTTTTCTGTATCTCGGTAAAAATATTTGCTAATATTTTTGTGCAAGAATCTTCATAATCTTTTAGGTCATAGATCACCTCGTAATGATATATGAATATACACTTATGAATTCGCTAATATACCTAATATAAATGAAAACCCTTATAGCTAAGCTATATATATCCTACCTGTTTGTATTTATATTATGTAGAATCAAACTTTCACTTAGGTCCTATAATCAAATAAATTAATACATATGGTCTGTTTGCGTATCTTAAGTAGTGTAAGTAAGTTTGAAGAAGAATTGTTTTTTTTACCTACTTTTGAACCTAGTGTTAAGACACTCCGTTCCCCACTTTCTGCTGGCATTGCGTGTTGAGTGGCAGAATTCAACGCCGCACTTTGCCTCGACACCAGAGCGAAGAAATGGAAATATAAATTTAGTATTAAGTAAATATTTCATCTCCTCGAGTGGGGATCGAACCCACAACCAGTCGGTTTTACAGTCACACTTTGCGCCCCTGCGCCACGATTATAAGCAAATGAATAATATAAAAAAGCAAATATATAAATATAGAGAGAGAGAGAGAAGCACATATATAAATATATTATGTATATGATATGTATAATAAAACAATTAACACTAACTATTATTCAGAACCTGTCCGGAAGTTACTAAAGGTAAAGCTCTTTGAGATGGCTGATCGGAGAGTTCTGTAAAATAAGGTTCTGAAGTCTGAGCACACCCACAAAAGGATACCGCAAATAAAAATTGAAAATATAATAGCATTGTTAAGAAAAACACAAGATGTTCTATACGAGACTATCCTCTGTTTACGTATAAATTTTGCAATGTTCCTTTAATATAACATATTTATGTTGTATCAAGGATTTAAATAAATTGTATTTTATTTTGCACACTGATAACAGGTAATTCCTTTCATGATAAAGTATTAATTATTTAGTATTTTACATATTAACTAAAAAGTCTTTTAATATGTAAATAGTAAAGAATTGATACTTTAAGAAAGTTTAATGACTTATTATTATTTTGCACTTAATTGGATTTTTTTTTTCAACAACGCAGCCAATAATACTGTTAATTAAAAACTTAGTCACCGCGCGTAAGAATCAACGTGACAAACTTAGTAAGTTAAGATATTTTTCTACATAGATAAAATTTATAAATAAATATATTATATAAATAAATTTTTATGATGTTGTGAACTGTATTGATTATGAACAGTTTCTCTAATTTGCAATAATCTTAAATCATTCTAATTATTTTATTAAGGCAACACAAAAAAAAATAAGTATATTTATATAATTCGCTACGTGACACTCTTCTTATGGAGGTGTTTTAAAGTTACAAACGTTTATTGTAACCTTCATATATAGTTTTCTCAGGAAAGCTATGAAACAGAAAAAATATTTTTTTTCTTTAAGTTGGAATATTTTGGCCAGTGGAATATGAAAAAAACAATATTTAGATAAGACACTACTAATGGAATATCAAATAAGAAGAAGAAAACTTCTTACTTCTTATTTCATTTTTTAACAACAAGATTGGTGAAGCATGAGTAAAACATTATGACTGCCAAAGATGTGACCTTATTGTGTAATCAGATAGCGACGATGACTAAGAATTCATTTGAAATTTATGTATAAAAACATTAGTAGTATGTATTTGTTGGGTTTGGCGCACTTCCTCCGGAAGTGCGTTATAATACGGTTCTCTGGAGTGTGTCAGACCCCGCGAGTCCAACCGCGAGTCGGTGCCTCGGAACTAAAAAAAAAAGGAATAGCCTCCCATTTGAATCGATTGCGCTAGGTCCCAGAGCTGTATCTCTAACCGTTCCAAAGATAGCTTTTTCATTAATTACATTCCACTAGTCGATTCGCTTATCAGTCACCCTCATTGAGCTCCCGCCCAGCCTTATCGCTCACTTCCCCGAATTGCTAGCGATCTCACTACGTCACAGTGTTGCTGTCTCACAATATATTCTTTTATTAACTCCTTTAGCTTTGGTGATAATACGATCTTCAACACTCACAATGAGTGACATACATTTTTGATCTTTAAGGGGATCATCTCGTACAACTGTCCCCTAATCCTCTAAAATAGGAATGTAGAAAAAAGTCATATTTATAGAGATATAATATGACTTTCAGGTTTTTTTTGAATAAGAATTCATCATAATCACAATAGTATGAACTTGATGAATATTTATTAAAGTCAATTATTTAGTCATAAAGATTACAACGCAGGAATAAATTAATATAACGGATTTAAAATCATTATGAATATAAAAACATATCATTATGAATATTCGATTCGATTCGATTCGATTCGATTCGATTCGATTCGATTCGATTCGATTCGATTCGATTCGATTCGATTCGATTCAATTCAATTCAATTTAATTTAATATATAGGTACAATTTGTCGCCAAGTTACAAACCGCTCTATGGAACTATTAACGTAGATATACTAGAGGTATAAAAAAAAATAGAAAGAAGGTACCAATTTAGGTACCGACGTACCGATCCGACAATACCTAATACTCAAATTTACATTATGTTATCAAAATCTTTATGGTAATTATTATGATAATGTAATCCAAGGTATAAAATTTTATTTAAGATGTCGCTATAAGTGCTTATGTAAAAACAATCGTGTTTATATATAAATTATACTTATATAAAAACAATCGAAGTCGAAACAGTTTATTAAATAAATAAATAATCATGTAGAAGCCGCAGCCGGATTGTTAATCGTATCTATATATAATTCATTGATTTCAATTTTCTTACTAATTTATATAATAACTGAGCCGTGTACCTACCTAATTTTCAATGTTTCAAAGATAAACTGTTATGTATCTTTGGAAATAGGGTAAAATTATTACTTCTGAGTTTTACTCATTCGTGCAATTCAAAGTTAACCACATGAACCTTGTGCTCATTACTTTAACAATAAAATGTACCTCTGTGGATCGCGCTACGACATGTGAATTTTAATTAGATACAAACATTTAGGTACGGATACCTGCTATACATTTAGATATTTGAAAAATACTTTAATTATTTTGATTATTTTTAAAATTATCAAAATATTTGATAAATGTCATTCTCTTACTGACATTTATCAAATATTTTGATAATTTTTTTTACGATAATTCTTTTTAAAATGAAAAACTTTTAGGTGGCAATAAATGCGTTTGTGTAAAACAACAACAAACGTATAAGAATTTCGCATTTATTACATGATTTGAATATATGACTTTGGTCAAAGCGCTTGGACGGTTTTCCAGAGCCGGGGGCCACTGGACCGGTTTTAATCCTATTACGTTCAAATTTTTATATTAGGGTATTTCTCACTATTAAATATCTGAGTAGGTACCTCTTCTATCCCTTTACAATTTCACTTATATAAAATTAACGAATTAATGTGTAAATTTGTTAAATCATCTACGTAATCTTCAATATGTAGATTAATTTTAATATATATTATAAAATTCTTGTTACAGATGCCGAACTCTCCGCACACCGGGAAATATTTTAGTGGCTAATCTCGCTCTGAGTGACTTTTTAATGTTAGCAAAAACTCCAATTTTCATCTTTAATTCATTCAACCTTGGCCCAGCGTTGGGTAAGTCTGGTAAGTAGTTATATGTTGTTAACACATAATAATATATTTTTATTCATACATATTATATATCAGTAGACTTAATTGTATTTAACGAATATTTATCAAAAAACCATGAAATTTCCACATATTTTGGAAAATTGCAAATTATTGATATTTCAACAACGATTGAAATAGAATTATCCAGTCATAACTAATCGATATCTAATATCGTGTCAAGTCGGTCGGGTCGTGGCAAAAGTATTTTCGTATTGCTCATACAAAGGAAAATATTTTTTAGGTATAATTTTTTATTTATTTATAATATATATGTGCCGTTTTGATCGATGACTTGTTATGCTTGTTTGCCATCTTATGGGTAGTGCCATGACCCCATTCCTGTTGAAATCTTGAGATTTTTGATTAAAAAAATCTGACAGGTAGTGTTCTTTTGAGGTTAGCATAATGCTTTAGTTCTGCAATGACCGATATAGGTGGAAATCTGATGGAGCAAGGTCAGGGCTATACGGAGGATAGTCAAGCTCTCTCTCAATTTTTGCTGCGTGGCTATAGATGAGTCCGGTCTGGAGTTTTCATGGTAGAACACCACGCCCTTCCTATTGACCAGCTCCGACCGGTTTTTCTCAATAGCTTTTTTTAACCTCATCAGTTGCTGACATCAGAATCGATAGTTTTACCCGGTGGCAAAAGCTCATAGTGGACGATTCCTTTCCAACCCCACCATACACATATCATCACTTTGTTCCGAGTCAGGCCGGGCTTTGCCACGGTCTATGGGGCTTGTCCATGTTGCGACCATAATCTTTTTCGGATATTCTTATCGTAAGTCACCCATTTTCTCATACTTAAAACGCTTGAACCACATTTGTGCTACTCTTATTGATACGGCATTAGGTCCGTAAACCGCACACATTTTATTCGCGGCGTTCGTCGCATTTTTACATTTTTTGTAATAAAACTTTAAAATGTACCGAATTTCTTGGACACATACGTTCATTTTGCTTGCTTTAAAAACAATTGAAAAATGGCGGGAACTAGTTTTTGTTTCAGAATGTTACGTTTAATGGTATTAGACCCAGCCAGTTACATTCAGTACAGCCAAAGCGGTTTGATTACTAATAATACATTCAAAATACGCAAATACTTTTGCCCCGACCTATTATAAAATTAAGAATTCAACAGAAAAGAAATAACACAATATTACAGAAAATTATTAAATATAAAAATCAGCTTCACGCTGTATCCCGCACACAGCAGGGTAGGCAGAGGGAACCTAGTGTTAAGACACTTCGTTCCCCACTTTCCGCCGAGTTCTAGAGGCATTGCATGTTGAGTGGCGGAATTCAACGCCGCGCTTTGCCTCTTCACCAGAGCGAAGAAATGAAAATATAAATGTAAATAAATATTTTATTTCATCGAGTGGGGATCGAACCCACAACCAGTCGATTTTACAGTCAGACTTTGTGCCCCTGCGCCACGACCGGCCTTTTATTTATATCTATTAATATTAATAACAAAAAAAGGAGATTTTGAAAAATTATAATCTCTTCTCCATATATAATAAAAGGATAGAATATATATATATAATAAAAGGATAGAAAAGTCGATTCTGTACATTAAAGATATAAAAAAAATAAAAATTAGGTGGGTTAATATATCGTTCATAGAACCTAAAATACCGATAACTACGAAATGGAAGTTAATGAATTTTGGCATGGTAATAGTTCAAAGCGTAAAGCAATTTATAGTTTTCATCATAGACTATACAAAAATTTTAGTAGAAAAAAATAAAATAATTATATTTTTTAATTAAAAAAAATCGACTTCTTCAATTTCAACTGGATCTCATACTCTGAACTTAACCAAACTTTCACCAAACTACCCTTTATATATATACCCTTTCCAATAAAAAAAACTGTGTTAAAAAATTGAGTTATTCGTCCATTTGTCACACATACATAATGCAAATTTGAGACTTATGTGATTTTGTCATAGATACCATTGTCAGAAATGAGCTAAATTAAAATAGCCTACACGGGACGCACTAGCTTTCAAATATAAAAAGAATCATGAAAATCGGTTCACTCAGTCAAAAGTTCTGAGGTAACAAGTATAAAAAATGCTGTCGAATTGATTAGCTCCTCCTTTTACAGAAGTCGGTTAATAAAAATCTGACACAATCTAATTACGATTATTTTATTTAACCACAATTTAAAAGAAGAAAGTAAATTGAGTCCAGTCGTCGCGCAGGGGCACAAAGTGTGACTGGTATAAAATTAACTTATAAAATTATCGTTGAAAAATAAACCACATTTGTCATGAACGACGCACACAGACCTATCAAAAGGAAACCGCCGCATACGCCTCGCGCATACGCATTTTGGTTGGTATTGGTGGCAAAGTTCAAAGTTGTTTAACCTTTAGTAGTATTTTTGTAGTAGTATGTGTTTACGTTATTGGTATATATGCGTAAATGCGTCATACGAAATACAGGTATGGATAAATATCGTGAAATGAAAAAAAATCCTACGTCTAAACTATTGAGGTATCTTGATTAATTTCTATAGGTTCAAAATATTTTACCTATATAGTGTTCCTGTAAAATCAGCGCTGACGCTTCCAGCCTGTATAAATATAAAAGGCCGTCGCGGCGCAGTCGCACCAAGTTGTGACTGTAACGAGACGTTATGGGTTCGATCCCCACTTGGAGGATTGAATTGTAATTTAATAATATTTTCATTTCGCACATCAGTCACATATCATACGCAGTATCTTAACACTAAGTTCCCTCTGCCTACCCTGCTATAGGCGGGATACAGCGTAGATCTGGTTTTAACTTTGTGCGAACCGATTAAAATAAAACTAATACTAAATATTTAAGGGAAGTTAGCCAAATTACAAAAGTGCACTAAAATCGGTTAAGCCGTTTCTAAGATTATCGTGAACAAACGCACAGACAAACTGACAAAGTTCTATTACATTGTTAAATGTCCGTAATAACACTTTTTCTAATATGTCTTCCATGTACAGACACTGATGAGCTAGGATTTTATTGTAAATATCGATAAGTTGTATTTTTATTTCAAGCATTCAATTGAAGATTCTTATGGGAGGTACGAAAAGGCGACCTAGGTTTTAATAATTTTCACATTAGAAATCTTATTATAAATGCGTTGCAAACATACATTTATTATAGGTATATTAAAACACGAACATAATTCAGTGTATTAAGTAAATAATGGTGTGGTTTAAGCGGGCGAAGCCGCGAACGGGTCGCTAGTATATTATAAAGTTTATACACATTACGCGATAAAACTGAACACTGTACCGGCTTGAATATTTAAACAAATATATAAAAAGAATTATTTATTATATATAGAAAAAAATATATATTTTAAATCACATGGGCGAAAGGGTGTGACTGTAACGCGTCGGTTGTGGTTCCCAATCAACCAATCGAAGGAATGAGGTAAAAAATCCGCTGAGTTTCGCCACTCGACACGCGTTCCCTCGACAAATTTGGCGGAAAGTGGGAGACAGATTGTCCTAACACTGTCTCCTTCCCTTTTATGTGCCGGATACAGCGTGAAGCTGATTGATTAAAATTAAAAATACTTTTTAGAAAAGATATAATAAATATTTGACCGTAATAATATCTTAAGTTGATTTGAAGATCAACGCTTTAAAAAATTAAAAAAATATTATTAATATTTTGTGGCAGGGTAGGTATATTAATTTTTAATTTCCTTCATTTCAGCTTGTGTACTCTACGGCTTCGCCGGAGGATTGAGCGGTACTACTTCAATAGCTACTCTTACTGCCATTGCTTTAGACCGCTACTGGGCAGTGGTGCATCCGCTAGAACCACTCCGTGCGCTAACCGCTATACGAGCTCGCTTGCTGGCCGTGGGCGCGTGGCTTTACGCCGGTGTTTTTGCTGCTATACCGGCGTTAGATATCGGATATGGACAGTATGTTCCTGAAGGCTTCTTAACGAGTTGCAGCTTTGATTACCTCACTGACGAAATTCCTCCTCGTTATTTTATTTTTATATTTTTCTGCGCCGGATGGCTTGTACCGTTGTGTATCATCTCATTTTGTTACACACGAATTTTACATATTGTAGTCGGTAAACGTAATATTGCAACCGACAATCAAGAACAACAACTTTCTTCTAGGCATGTAAAAGAGCAAACTAAACGTAAGGCAGAAGTCAAATTGGCAGTTCTTGTTATTATCGTTATTGCTTTATTCTTCATATCCTGGACCCCGTATGCCGTCGTGTCTCTACTCGGCATATTCGGAAAAAAAGATGCCATAACTCCAGTAACTTCAATGATTCCAGCATTATTTTGTAAAACAGCTGCCTGTATTAATCCTTTTATTTATATTATTACACATCCGAAATTTAGAAAAGAATTTCAAAAACTTTTATTTAAAGATAAATCACGAAGAATGACGGGAACATTTAAAACTACCGTTTACACTGAAGCAAGCAAATTGCACAGGCAAAGCAAGGACCTTAGTGAAACAGATGTAGAGGTAATTGAAATGAAAGACATTCCATATAATATACCAAAATCTAAAGAGCACAATAACGTGGCTACAATATCTTCAAAAGTATCAGAACGTGAAGGTTCTCAAAGATCACAACGGAGTGCGAGTATGAAAAGTTTTGAAGAAAATGTAGTAACTCCACCGTCGTGGTATACAAAGCCTGAGTTTTCAAAGAAGAAAAGCTTTCACCGCCGTTTGACTAAAAGCACATTTTAGATATGGACGAGTAATTATAAATACTGATTTTATATCTATATGATGTAATTATAAAATCTGTATTCATATCACAAGTAACAAACGTACACTCACGCTTAACGATGTACCTGTTACCTAGATGCTAAGACCAACCCTCTACGATACAATTACACAATATAGATTCAATATAGATCTATTATTTTTTTAATTCAATATTGTCATAAAAATACTATATTCCTAAATGTATTTTGTTATAACAGACTATTAAAAAAAATCTAAAAATATTCGTTTTATTTCTCAATTTTTACTAATCAGAATGTCAAACACATAAAATGTATGCCTGAAGCGTGTCTCAGTTAAAACAGAACAAAAGAAAACACAAAAAAATTCATTATATGTACTTACTTTTCGACTACATAAACATCTATCTAGATTCTAGATACTTTACAATATGATGTTATATATTTAGTTAATTTAATAGATATATATGACATAAGGCCCGTCGTGGCGCAGGAACACAAAGCGTAACTGTAAACGCGACAGGTTGTGGATTCGATTCCCACTCGAGGAAATGAAATATTTCTTATTTTCATTATCTTCGCTCTGGTGCTAAGGCAAAGCGTGAACCTAAAATACTAATAACAATAATAGATATACACTTACAAATCACCACACTCATTGTAGTTCAGCTTAAAAGTGCCCAACTGTTCACGCTGATTGGGTTCCCAATTCGAACAATTATTATTTTTAATTATGTTCATTTCCCTGATCTATTAAAATGCTTCCGTCACTCAAGGCCTTCTTTCTCAACCTTTCAAGTTTTTAAATATTAATCTCTCTCTATTAATACTAATTATAGTTTCATAAATCAATTTTAATTAAAAGTTTAAATACAAATTCAATATAATGAACCGTGCATCAACCATTGGATATTGGGATGATAATAGTGAGATATCTAAGGATCAAACCACGACATTTGAGAGGTTTTCTCGCAAAATTTTTATATTTATTATATAACCTTTTTTTCGTGTCTAAAACGTAAATTACTGATGGTTTTGTAAACTAATATATAAATAATAATAAAATAATTGTAAAGAAATAAATAAACTTCTTTAGACATTGCGTGCTCAGTGGCGAAACTCAACGCAACGCTGTTACCACAGCGAAGAAAAGTGTTAAATATTTTCATTCCCTCGTGTGGGAATCGAACCTACACATTCATGCTATTAAAAAACAAAAATTAATAATGGCCTAAGATCCCATTGCATAAATCTGTAGGGATCAGTAATTTTAATGAAATTTATATTTAAGAATGATACATTATACTAGAATAGATTACACTAGGGTTGCCTAAAATAATCCTTGCCGCAATCACCTTTAATTAATGTTTTTCGTAACTTGTTTTTGGAGAAAATTGCACTCATATTTTTTATATGTGAATCATTTGAAAGAAAATCGTATAAGAAAAAAATGGTTGCCAGCTCTCAGTCTGCCGCAAGCCCAGGGTTGCCTGGTTTAAAGAGGTCACTTAATGTTAATATTTGCACTCACGTGTTTTTTTAATGAATTATATGTCAAATTAAAGCTTATTTTTTTCTCATCACTAAAACACATGGTTGCCTGGAATATAACTGCCGCAGGCAAAGGTTGCCATCATTTGAAATATTTTATTCCGATTCCGTTTGACTGAGAATAGACGATGAAATGCACGATTTGCCTTATGTTTTAAAGTAAAATATTATATAATAGAAGGTCAATCTTAAATTGAATGTTTATTCTAGCTGTCCACCTGTTAAATGATGATTTTAATCATATTTAGTACATACAAAAAACTGTTTAAACATAAAATCATCCTTATTTTTCAAGTGAAATGATGAATCCATGGTATTAATTAAGTCTCTGCTAAATCTGTTTTCTAAATACTAAAACTCATTTAAATTATCATTCGAAAACGACTAAATTATCTAATTAAATAAATGCTTACAAATATCGATCTATTATAAGGTATTAATTACATCGTTTTTCCTTAAGGTAATGAAGGGTTACAATTATTGCGTATATTCTTTTATTAATTAAGAAAATATGAAAAATTACATTTCAATAATCTCTCTCTCTCCGTCCTCTGCTCGTTGGCTTTGACAACGGTTTTTTTTCTCACGCAACTTTTAAGAATTTGCATAGGAAAGAAATATATATAATATAATTATAATAAACAGAACTAATTTAGCAAAAATAAATTCGAAGAAATTACGACAGTAATGCCGATAAATAAATGCAATTTACATTTTATGACCAGGAGTCGGCACATTTCAATTAGTTGTCTACTTTTTACTATAGATAAACATTTTGCGGCGCGATACAAAGCAAACCAAATGCAATAAAATTATTTTCGAAGATGTATTGTTTTTAAATGCAGTGAAAGTGCAGATGGCCAACTGGGATATTTTTGAGCATATTGCTTGTGTTTTGAGTTAACTATAATTTTTAAATGAAGATGTGCTTTTTATGCGACAGGAGAAAAAGAATAATTGAATTTAATGATGAATCACTCCAAATGTGTAAATTTATGTTATTATATTGTTTCGCAAAAATTAATTCCAAATACAGTGACATATGATATGATTTTAAATAAAATTATAATTATTATTATTTATCTGTTGAAAGTCCGCTCTTTCATCTTTTTAATTGAAAACTATTCTACAAATAAAAAAAATTCTGGGCTTGCGGCAGACTGAGAGCTGGCAACCATTGTTTTTCTAATTTCTTATGCGATTTTCTTTCAAATGATGTGCGAATCACATAAAAAACATATGAGTGCATTTTCTCCAAAAACGAGTTACGAAAAGCATTAATTAAGGGTGATTGCGGCAGGATTATTTTAGGCAACCCTAGTGTAATCTATTCTAGTATCATGTATCATTCTTAAATATAAATTTCATTAGAATTAGTGATCCCTTCAGATTTATGCAATGGGATCTCGACCTATAAGAGTGATGATAAAAGCGCTGAGATACATTGAGTTATATTTGTATCTAACTAGGTACTGAAAATATGCGTTTTCACATAATAATATAAAATATTATTTTACAAGATCAGATCTTTCATAGATGCTACTATTTTTGTTAGCTTTGTTTCTAGCTGTATTGTAGACCATATTAAATACATTTTTACACAAAATTTATAAAACTTTATGAAAATAAGAAGAAGAAGAATTTAGTGGGTTGGAGTCCCGCTACGTTCAAATTTTTATACGTTTTCTAAATAAGTATTATTCTTTCCTAAGTGTGGAATAACACTTTAAAAATGTTAAAAATATTTATAAAATAGCATTCTCTCTTGCCACACGATAATTTTTACTAATTATGTTTGGGTATCGGAAATTTGTAAAAATCTCCTTACAGAGATGCTGACAACATTAATAAGTTGTAGCAAGCGTATAAAAGTTTCGACATAGTTTGAGGAGAACGTATGGCTTAGTGGTCAGAGCGCCGGTCGGCTTCCAGGGGCGAAGGTTTGAGTCCCGCTACGTTCAATTTTTTATAAGTTTTCTAAATAAGTATTTTTCTTTCCTAAGTTTGGAATAACACTTTAAAAATGTTAAAAATAAATAAAAAGATGTTTAATATCTATGCCGTCATCTACGCCGAACTTCGCGATTTCTTTTCCTATGCCTGACCACACTTACAATAATATTGTCAATAAAATACGTATTGTCAATAATATTGCATGTATGCGGCCGGCATGTCAATATTATTGTGAATTTCTAGAAATTCTGTTTTTGCCATGACAACATTGGGGGAGGCAGAGATAATATTGCGTAGTATGCGGGGCCATATATTGAACAATATTATTGTCAATATTATATTGTCAATAATATTATATGTGTGGCTAGCCATTGATATATTCATTTGTAAATGGCAGCACCGGTTTTAATAGTATTGAATATGTCATTGTCACTGTCAATATAATGTCAGCGATAGCTTATAACCTAGCACCGCTTTTTACGAAATTAATTCTAAGACAAAAATATTTATGTGTATATAAAATCCAGTTTAGGACATATAATGTTCTCTTCTTCGGTTCTGATTCTATTGCCCTTAGAAGTTTACAAAAAGTTAATGAATTTAGGTGACTGCTATACTTTTTTATAACTAAAAATAAAATTCATATTATTATTTTGTGATTTTCATATCCCTCTTGTTTTAATAGGAAAAATGAGAAACTCGTAAAACGTTTAGATTTAGTTACTGCTAATAAAAGTAAAAACCGAAGTAACATAGAGGAATATGCTTATAAAGAAAATATAAAGTTATTACAATGGCCCGAGTTAAACATAAAAAAAAATCAATATGATATTGGATTAATTGTAGCATTTGGACATTTGATTAAACAAGATGTCCTTGTAAAGTTTCCATTGTAAGTATAAGTATATAATTACAATATACGTAGTCATAAAAAAATAGAAAAATCAAAAATAATAAAATTATGATTTCCAGAGGAATAGTTAACGTCCATCCCAGCTTACTACCAAGATGGCGAGGTGCGGCTCCCATTATTTACACACTGCTCCATGGAGATGAAATTTCTGGAGTTTCATTAATGAGAATTAAGCCAGATATATTTGATGTAGGTATGTTGTTATTTTGAAAATGTTATTGAGCTGCTTCTACTTATAGAAATAATTATTATATTAATCTTATCTCCTTTAAACCCACTTTTATTTTCATTACCTTTTGGTAGACAAGGTGTGCCAATACAAAATATAGGACTGATGTCAAACCTGCTTTCTCTCTGGCTCCTCAATAAAAATGATTTTATTTTTAGGTGAAATAATAAGCCAAAAGAGGATTCCGATTTCTAAACATATAAAATTACCAGATCTAACAGAACAATTATCAGATATTGGTGCAGATATGCTTGTTGAATGCTTAAAAACTTTACCAACTTGTCTGGAAAATGCGAAGCCTCAAACAGATGATGGTGTTACTTATGGTAAAATAATATTTTTTTTAGCTTCACACTTTTTTAGATAGACCATATTAAGTTAGTGTTACAACATCACATTCCCCAGTTTCTGCCAAATTTTTGTGTTATTATGTGTTGAGTGGTAGAACTCAATGCTGCACATTATCTTATTACTAGAGTGTGTATTAAATGTGTGACCATCACATAACAGTTTAAAACTTATAATACTAAAAAATAAAACATTACTATATAAAAAAGGCTGTTGTGGTGCAGTACAACAACATCTGATGGCAAATAAGGAGGTTATGTTAAAGTCCACACCTAGAGGAATCAAGTTCTTCCACTTTCCTCCTCTCGTAGAAGTGTGGAATTTATCTCTTCTACTCCAGTATCCCAGATATGGTGGACAGCACTAAATGGAGTGTATTTACATTTGAAATTTCATCCATTCACCTTACTGAACTAAATCTGTTATAAACAATTTCTTTTGCTTATTGTGTGGAATAATTATAGAAAAATATAGCTTAGTGGTCAGAACACTTGCGACGGTTTCCTATAGGCGCTGGCGTGGCAAATCCCCTTGCACGAAAATTCTTATATGGTGTATAAAATGTTTTTTTTATTCTTAGTAGATGCAACAGTCCCATTGTCATTAAATAGCAAAGGGATTGCTTCGCAAGATGTCTTTACCAGATATAAACTGTATTTTATTTGAAGTGTTCCAGAGATTAGCACATTCACCTAAACACAATCTTGGGCTATATAATATTGTTATATAGATAAATGTATATTGCATAATAATAAATAATGCATATAAATTCATTTTCAGCTAAAAAAATTAACAAGAGTATTAGTGAAGTAAGATGGAATGAAATGAGTTCAAAAGATGTATATAATCTCTACCGTGCCATTTATGGACTATACCCATTAACCACAAAATTCAAAGATAAACAAATAAAACTCTTTAATCCATATTTAATTGAAAATGAGGAAGTATGCAGTAATAAATTAAGTGGATCACTTGAATATTGTCATGAAGCAAAAGCTATTAAAATTTTATGCAAAGATAAAAAATATATATATTTCAAGACACTTCGAATAGTAGGTAAAAGGGAAATATCAGCTTTGGACTTTTACAATGGCTACATAAAAAATATGCTATCTGATGACAACAAAGAGAATTTGTTAGTATGCTATAATTAAAACATAAGAAACTTTACACTCTTTTATTTCAATAAACCAGTTTCATCCTTAAAAATATAATTGTACAGTATGGGAAAGTTTACTACGTAAAATCTTAGTTGTAATAATTACAATTAAAATCTTGCAGAATTGGAATTATATTGTGTGGAATAGTGAGCCTTTTAATACGCCTACAAAATAACAGCTTGTTACTAGTGTTTTATTGGTCTTCAAAAAAACTATTTTTATTACTTTTAAGAATATTCTTATCAAACCAATACTAAAATTATAAACATTTATCTACAAGAGAAACATTACACTTTATCTATAAGAGAACTCTTATGGTTTTATTTTAAAATAGATATTGTGTTATTATGTTACACGACATTAAAATTTCCTGTCCAATGACAAGAAATTTTAATATAGTGCAACATACATGTTTAAAAAATACTTAAAATCATTTATATGCACTAAATATGAAAAAATATATATACATATTTGTAATTGAAAAAATAGAATAATGTATGCATTAACAGTCCCAAAATATAAAAATATACTTAACAAATAAAATTATACTGTTACATAATTATAATAATGTTAAAATTTTATTACCTCATTTAAAATTATGTTCCCATAACGGTTGCAATAAGTATTAGTAAAATAATATGATTAAATATATATTGTATATAAAAATATAATAAACGTTTTACATAAGTTATTACTGAATAAATATATTATTATTAATACATAAATGTCATGTTATATGTAGATATGTCACAAGCACCTTAACTCTTAGCCGAGCTTAACCCTGTAAGAAAAGTTAAATAAAATTAATAATTCAAATAAAATATTATTGTGAAGGAACATAATAGTTTTTTCGTAGTCATATATCTTGGTACGTAGCCATGATCTCTTAAGTTGTAGGCATTGACATTGAGAGTAAATTGTCATAGGAATTTTATTTTTATTATTTTAATCATATAGTGATTTATAGGGCCAGAATAACTGTATATTTTGAGTTATTTTGTTATTTCAGTAAAAAAACATTCAATCATGCTAATAAAAAAACAATTTGCTACTATATATTTGTCGTATATTAATGTAATTTGGCATTCACAACGTGTTATTTGATTTTGTATAAAAATATGTACCTAAGTATAACATTTAAAGGAATCTAGTCAAGTAATTACAGTCTATTCATTTGGGCGTGAGACAAAATATAAACCAAGAAAACAAATTTTCTCAAACTTATTTCGCTTTGTGATTTCTATTTTATTTTAGTAACAAAAGGTTTCCCATATATCTTACTAGCAGTTAACTGTACTGTTGTCGTGTTATCTTTTCTAAAAACTTTCATCTAAAAATTGTAAAAACAATGTTAAAAAAGATTGCAAATAATCTAATATTAAAAAAAACTTTTTTTAAAATTTAAATAACTTCGAACTAGGGAAACAGTTGTAATTAAATCGAAACGTAAAATATAAAAAAAAAACTCTATAATTGACTAGTATTGAAATGTTTGATAATAAGATGCTTCCCCAACGCAAAACAATTGCGTTTGGGTGTTTTTACAAGCCAACTATTTAATAAATAAGAAAATATTTTAAGTCATGATATTCGATTTCTAATAAATCTTAAAATGTTATAAAAGTTTTAGAGATATTGCTATAAAGTATTATTGACAGTGCTATTAGCGTATAACTTTAATATTTGTTTTTATAATATTATCTCCATTAATCGTGATCTATAAAAGTAAGCTTTTTCTGATTTGTTTACTTTTTATCCCACGGCTCCCTGAATAGGTGTTTTATTTTATAAAACAAAAGATAAAAAGAAACGACCTAATACAAAAAGAAACGATTTACTTACTTGTTAAATTGACATTCTAAGCTACAAGTTAAATCGGATAAAGTTTAATAAATACGTAGAGTCCAACTGCAGGTTTAATTTAAATAAACGACGAAAAGAGAAGCCTAAGAACTTACCTTGATAAGTTTTAGCAAATACAGCAATGTGATTTTCTAACAATCCGTATCCTGAAATAGCAAGTATGAAAATGATTTGTTTAAATGAGGCTCCTGTTTTAAAGGAAAATCAAAATGTTACTCAATAAGCTTATGGTATACGTGGAATATAAAATGTAATTATGAAATTTATAAAATGAGAGACGACTTTACTAACCTTGTTGTAGAAAGTGATCAAGCTCGAAACTGTTTATTAAGCATACCTACTTTGACTAATAACCAAAAGACACGTAATATCAGAACCTCGAATTCCGACGGTTAAAAGTAATCAAAGGACAGGTCTTTATATAACATACATAATTGAAACTACGTAAATAGTTCCGTATACTTTCTTTTTAATTGTAAATTATATCCTTTGTTAGGCATTTAAGAAAAAGATACAGTATGGTTGACGAGTCGTGGCCACCCAGAGGTTCGCTGTACAGATGGCCGAGCAGTTTTGATTTTAGAGTTATTTACTTTCCGTGTTAACAATGTCCAAAAGTTAGAAATTAGGATGGCCACAATTCGTTGGCGTTACTGTACCAGTCGTTATTGTCATTAAACCTTTTAACAAAATACATTTAATTATTTTTAATGCTATGCTACAACAGACACGACTTTCCTTTTTTATAAATAAAATATGTTATAAATAATATTACTTTAGTAAATAAAGAACCATACTATATTTTCATAGGTTTTTATTTTTAGACTAGATATTTGTTAGGGTATAAACGATATTTTATTTAAGCCTACATTAGATGTAAAGTTCTTGCTCAAAAATCTTTCACCAAAATGTAAATCTATTTTAACAATATAAAAAATACAAAATTGAAAAACAAAACAAATAATTCAAACAATGAATGCAATGAATTTACATGTAATGAATTAAGTGCTAATGATATGGGCAATGCTTTTCAAGATGCACACACAAAAAAAGTTTCACTTTAAACAGCTGCACACATATAAAAGTATTAAATACACACGATTGTTTTAGTTAGTTCTCGAATATTGTAAGTTACAAGCAGTGTAAAATTAAAAGTCCCGAGCAGACATAGTCCCGCTTTTCGTAGATTATTCCAGGCACTTTAACAAATATTTTTTATTATTTCATTTTTATATAGATAACTGTGAAGAATTAACTATCTTAGAGGTAATACAAACATTTACTGTTATAAATAGGTACTGTGCTGTTTTTATCATTAAACACATATTGAATATTGCTATCTATCCCAACATTGATAGATAACTAATAAAAAATACTGTCATTTATATTTTTCTATCTGGTTTTAGGCGAAGGAATCCCGCTTTTTATACTTAAAACGTTCAGAAATCCCGCTTTTCACCCCGATATAAAACCTGGCACCACTGGTTTCAATTTATAGGGCAATACTTTTATATTTTTATATTTAATACAATTATTATATTATTGATATTTTTTTATTTAATACAATTTGCATCTTAAATATTAAGTGTGATCATCAGCCATGATTAAATTATATACGTAATATTTTTTTATAACGTACATACAGTATTTATATGACATAAATTTAGATTTTTTTGATTTGCGACTATTAATCGATATACTATTAATTACTGATTAAATCTATTTCATTTTATTATCATAAATCATATTTGAAGTAAAAATGTGCACATTGAAAAACATCAAAATAAATGCAAGTGTATAAACGATGGCAACATGGCGGCTTCGTTGACGTCACAGTGAGCATTTTGGCGCCATTTGTAAATTTGTATCCCTAGAATATTATTTAAAATTATTAGGGTACTTAACATACTTAATTACAAACTACAATAAATATGTCAAATTCATGATTATTGTCGAATGAATTACATGAGACGACTATGAATTTTGAAATTTTGCACTAACTTTAAAATGTAAACAAAACAAACCAAAAATATTGTTTTTGTCTTTAAAAGGCGACTATTGCATATTTAACTGCATTGCACTATTTTGCAAACTTAAAAAAGCATTTAGGGACTTGGAAAATTTTTACTGTCTACAACAAAAGTAAGTCTACTAAAGAAATATTATTATGAAACCATGTAGGTATGCAATTTTGTATGTACTTTAAGATAATTTAATTAATAAATAATAAATAAGTAGAAAATAAAAAGTAACTAGAAAATAATCACAAAAATCTAAATTTGTATTACTCTTTTAATTATATTATAGTAATAATGTAAACATTCAAGTAATTAAAAAACATGCAAATTATAACAAACATAACATGCGGAAAACAAAAACATTTAAAACAAACTACAAATTATATATAGATAAAAATGCAAAAGCTTCACATATTAGCTGCGAGAGGAAACGTGTAAATTAATAAATGCTTATATTCTTGGGAGCAAATCTGTAAAGCGTAATTGATTAGTAAGTAAAGATTCATTAAATGTACCGGTATTACTAAATAATAAAACAAAATAAATATAACGATTTCAATTCAATATCTAGTTTGGCTTAATTTTTAAATGATGTAAGATTATTTGTAATATACATTAGATTTACAGACAATCTAAAATCTTAATAATGATTTATGGTTTTTAGTTATTCTTCTATTTTACATATAGCAAATAAGATCGCCGATTAAGGCCGTCGTTGCTTTGAGTTTCACCACTCGACACGCAATACCACGTGAATTCGGCGGGAAGTGGGGAAAGTATCTCAATGGGAGTGTGTTAACATTACGTCCCCGTATTACTCTACCTAGGGAAGCTGAAATATTAGAGAGAGTAGTGGATCTCAACACCACGCTATTTTGCCCGAAGAATGAAATGAAAACCTGTCGCATTCTGAATGTATCAGAAGCTTTCCCACTACGCCACTATGGCCTCTAGAGATTTTTATATTACGTGTTTTTATATTTTGCATTGAGTATAGAGGGGCATACAATACATACATTTCCAATTTCTACTTTATACTATATTAAATATAGATAATATATATGACGAACCATTTATAAAGTTGAAAGAATAGTTTCGTCTTACGCAACTTAATATCTATAAATTTATGCCCACGTTGTATCAGATAAAAGTATCGATATTTCGTCACATAGTGTAAGGAAAAGGTAATAAAAGCTTATTTACGTTTCAACGGGTTTAATTCAATATGACATGATTTTCTAGTAATATTTTTTTTACTCCATAATATTATACTAAAGGGATTCGTGCAAAGTAGTTCAAGAAGCTAAAGTGCATAGAATTTATACTACAGATCCATCTAACATTATCCAATTGTCAATAATTTGACAGGTTTCCTTTTATTATTTGATTTATAATATTAAAACATAATATTTAATTATTTTTTAATCCACCTGTCATTATCAACAACTGGATACACCAACAAACAACTTGTCTCAATATCTACCACTCCATAAAATTAATTTTCCTGACACCATAAATAAGATAAAAGTTGTTATTTGAAAAATATTGATAGAATACATGACGGAGAAGTGTTTAAGGCTAATAACAATCATATTAGTAATAACATACAGATAACGCAATATAATATTATATAAATTTTAACAATACATGCTTCACTAAACTGTTTTGTTAATATAACGTTACGTAAAATATAACAATGTACACAACTACGTACAGTATGCTAAGTACGATATGCGTCGTGGCACAAAATCAATAACCAACACTTAATCTCTTCTAATGCAAGTGTTATAAATAACATTCTCATATAACTTGTTACGTGTAAATACGTAGGGCTGCCATATAAATAAATTGTTTATGTAACATAAATATTTCAATAATACATTTAATTTTAATAATATATGATAAATTTGAAAAAATATTTGCTATAATCAACTAGACACAATATAGAATATTACATTTGACACAATGTTGACCTCAATTATATATATAAAAGGGCAAACACAAATGTCTTTTATAAATTAATTTATTTTTATTTATTTCAAGAGATGGCAACACCACATAATAACAATCATCTAAGTACTAGCACCCTGTAATATATACATACATATTGTTATTTACATGTACATAGTCTACTCTAGATTATTTACGAACGCTATGGTATTTGGTACATTACTAGAAGCTTAGCCGCGATTTCATAAACATCCCTTAAAATGATTGATTCACGTATCTCAAACTTAGAATTGTAATTTAAAAAATAATAACCGTTCGCTTAAATATATTTGGTAGCTTGTTTTGTGTATGTATCTGTATATTCCGGTATTCTATGCCTTGATAATTTATAGAATACCTAAAACGTGTATGAAATATTATTTATTTTATACATTGCCTAAGTATTTTATAAAATTCTAAATGCCCAGCCGGTACTATGGACGTGTAATCAGGCAATAAACGTAATGTGACTTCTTTACTTGCTTGTTGTTTAGATTAGGTAAGTTATTGTTAAGTTTAAAAATTTCTAACTTAAAATTTTACACTTGCATTTTTAGTTACAAATTTTTAAACTTGCTTTTGTATTTAAAAACCGCTAAATCTGATCTGAAGATCAAGATTTATATATTTTATACATTGAAGGTAAAAAGGAACTTCATATAATTCCTAGGAATTTTATTCATTATCTAGTTAAAGTATGTTATACATTGCCAACATTGCTGACTATTTTCTATATATTAGTACAGAATATCGAATTTATACTGATCTCCGGTAACATATATATTGGTTCATATTTAATAATATATTACTGTATAATAATTGAAAAAAATGCCATAAATACGTATATTACTAACTGACCAAATATTAATTACGTAAATAGTTTAAGCAAATGCTATAAAGAATTTATAGAATCTGTGTCATTTATTTGTTCTATTAAAACACAAATCTTATATCATTATTAAGCTACAATTTAAGGGATGTTTATAAAAACGGTTGGTAAAGCAATTTGGTATATCTTACATGTGCTCAGGATGACTGCGGATGCAGTCGATGAAATCGCTGGGTTTCAATTCCCCTCGGCAGATGCGGAACACGGCGGTAAACAGAGGGAACCTGTAAAAATGTATAAATACATTTTAAAAGATACATTGTCATCTCGGTGCGGGAAAAATTAAAATAATATAAATATATTCATTTCTGAAACTGATTCGAACTCTTGTATTCCCTATTTTTTTATACCGTTCAGACATGTACATTGCGGAAAACAGAAAAGAAAAAGCTTAATGCCCTAGAGATATGGTGCTGGAGAAAGATGCTCGGGAAAAAAAAGAAAAAAGCAATTTTCATATACATTTATTGATATACTTATATGAACAATTATGCTTTAGATCTTATTCGTGGTATTACTTAAAATATCGTCACAATTTTTTTTCATTTACCCACAAAATAAAGTATTTTCCATGGTATGAAGGAGCCGTCAGATATTCTAAATATACTACAAGTGACATAACATACATATTGAATGCCAAATATAATGAACGACACGTGTAAATTCATGATTATTTCTTTATGTCTACATACTAAAATAATATATATATTTTATAAGATATTACCCGAAGTATTGTGCACATACACTGTATATTTAAAAAAAAACAATTTAAGTAATATAATATGCCGCAAAATGGCTAGAACTATGAGCGTATCTTTATAAACTTATAGCCGTCGTTAATTGTTATGGAGCCAAGACGCTGATTGTTTATCTTAATTACTAATTTAAATTTACTTTGTGTTACTATGATAAATGTAAAAAAAATTGAAAACGTATATAGTAGGATATGCGGAAAAACGTAGTGTCACGACACACCATTCTCTTCCATATGAAAATGAGGCATTGCGTGTTGAGTGGGGTAACTCAACGTCGTACTGTGTCTATAAAAGAAGGAAAATATAAATAATTCATTTCCCCGAGTGGGAACAGAACCCACAACTATCACGTATACAGTCAGACGTTACCACACTGCGCCGCGATGGCTCGATTAATGTTTGTAGAATAATTTATACTTCAAGTAACTAAAAAATCAATTTAGCTAAAAAAGGAGTTGTTTAGACCAATCCTACATATTTCGCAAAATTAATATCTATTAATTCTATTTTAAATTAGGTAATACAATAAAAAAGTAAGCAAATATAAAAGGCTCGTATGAAGGTTATCTACGCTACGTAATGATAATGACAGTGAATCCAATTAATGTTTACAATGACCTTTCAGTCGGTGGATACAGGCCAAGACAAAACTATTTCGGTTCAATTTGCGATCACGTCACATTCTTAGTGATCATGTTCACGGCATTAAAATGATAAGTTTGTCTTTTACTTCACGCTAGAGGGGACTTGGGAACCTAGTGTTAAGACACTCCGTTCCACATCAACACTCCCGCCAGTTTCCGCCGAATTCTTGAGGCATGGCGTATTGAGTTGCAGAACTCAACGCCGCGCTTTGCCTCGTTAACAAAGCGTGGAAAAGAAAATATTAAATATATAATTGTCTCGAATGGGAATCGAACCCACAACCGGTCACATTTTCAGTCGCACGCTTGTGCTCCTGCGCCGCGACTGCCCCGCCAAATTAAGATCTATTAATACTTCAGATATTTCGTTTTTTTTTTTATTTCGTACTTATTTATTTTTCATGTCTTCTTCTTTATGAAATTTGTAAGTTAAAGCCTATTCACATGAATATTATAAAAAGAGATATCAATGAATACCCATGAAGGTTTAATTACCCAGCAAGCATAACATAACGGACAAGCAACAAAAATATACAAAGAACTTATATAAACTTAATAATTCACTAGGTTCATAATATTGGCCAAATCTAAACTTGAGTTAGTAAAAAAATTAAAAAAAAGTTAAATATCAACCATAGTATACTATGATGAATATTAAATAGTGGGGAACAGAGTGTTTTAACACTAGGTTACCTCTGCCCTGCTGGGTGAAGCAGATTTTTTTAATATTAAATAATATACACTTTCACGTTATTTGTGATGCATGCAAAGTAATTTATAATTTGAATTTCTTTCACAAATTAAATCTGTTGTTATTTTATTAAAGAATTAACAACGTAGTTTACGTTTTTACTTCTTTAAATAATTTATAGTTGTTTAAAGAAGTATAAAATTTATTGCAATGAAAAGTAAATATTTGTTTGAATAAAAAGTATTTTTTACGTTAACAGAGTATTTGTGTGTACACACGATATCTATTGCACTACTGTGAACAATGTAATCTATACTTTTTTTATATACATACATATTTAATATCTATTATTATTATTATCTTATATTATCTATATTTAATAAAACAACAATAAACTAATACTGAAATATTAAAATACTCACTTGTTCTCCATATTCTTGTTTGCAAGCATGTGGTTGACTTCCTCGGCAGTAATAGGCCCTTGCAACTTTTGCCCATTGAGCATTTCATCTTCTAATTCTTTGATCGACCGTCCAGTTTTCACGAAAGCCTCTGCCACTCTACGGTTTCTGCCGCCTAATTGAAGTAATTGTTGTCGTATTAATAACTACGAATTAGAAATTTAAATACTCCAGACACAAATATTATACGATTCGATTAGTAAAATTGGTACTTTTATCAAATATAAAAGAGCTGATGATCTTCAAATGGAACTAGGAACACTCTTGATTAAGTTACCTTTCAAACATGAAAAAAACTAGATCAAAATCATATCATCCATTTGAGAGCTACGGTACCACAGACATACCGATGGGTCCTATGTATATGGGCCAAACTAACAATTTGGCAATTTTCACTTTTTGATGCCAAACGCATTCTATCGATATAATTTATCAGGTCAGCTATTAAAAAAAAGAAATTTCTGCATAGAAACAGGACTTTTTGGTAGAATATAACGGCCTATGTAGCACTCAGTTAAACGTACAAGGGCCAAATAGTCATTTGAGACTTCTACGCGGGGAATTTCTACACATTTGTTTATGTTTGGGTCCAATCAGCCAGTTTGATACTTATACGCTAAACAAAGCAATGGTTGCGCTGTGTTGACTGCAAAAGCTTAGTATTGTTTTTATTACGTTCGTCATTAGATAGATAACAAAAAACGTCTCTTTTTCACGAGTTATGAGATAGAACGGCCAAAGTGGTAAATTGGCCCATGTACGTGTCTTATTGAGAAAAAATACACTTAGGCCCTAAAATATTTTTTCACTTTTGAGTTATTTGGGCGTTACTTTTAATTAATGATTACCCAGATTATATACTATATATTTTTGTCTGTCCCATTTGCTATTTAAAGCCAGTAATAAGCTTGATAATTGCATTTTAAGTTTGATTAAAGATTTCGGAGTGACTCTACTAAGACAATCAAAATTATACATCAGAAAATTAATCTATTAACATGCTTATTTCCAATAATAATCATTAATCAAGTAATATATCTACTGCCGTAAGTTTAGAT
>JAAIXJ010001746.1:439126-493907 GCA_013403705.1 Heliconius hermathena | reverse complement strand
CACTCGAGGAGATGAAATATTTATTTAAATTTATATTTCCATTTCTTCGCTCTGGTGTCGAGGTTAAGTGCGGCGTTGAATTCTGCCACTCAACACGCAATGTCTCCAGAATTCGGCAGAAAGTGGGGAACGGAGTGTCTTAACACTAGGTTCCCTCTCCCTACCCTGCTGGGTGCGGGATACAGCGTGAAGCTGATATAAAAATTAACTAATAAAAAACTTTAATCGCCTCTAATTATATCGTGTCAAATAAGACAATAAGTAATTTTATCTCTTTATTTTTTGATTGATGTTATACAGACTTTATTTTTTGTCTGTCCACGTCAATACTTTTTTTTTATTAAAGCTAAATTTTTACTAAATTGAATAGTTAGATCTTACTAAAATTCAACATTCAATTAAGCTTTTCTTTAAGAAATACAATATATTCATATAGAGGACCTAATAATAATCATTTTTGGGGCTGATTATTTTTTAAAACAATGTGTAAACGCGATTTTTTTTCTATTACTTAAATGATCTAAGTGAAACTCAGTTATCATGTTACCAAATCGTATAACGTATAAGTCTCTATGTGACATAGTTACCACAATACCTAACTTACTATCATTCGTAATAATTAGTTGTTATCTTAGCCTCATTATTAATCAATTTTATAACTAAAATATGAAAAAAATATTATATATTGTTATTTAGCATAATACGCGTAAAACAGCCAATGTGGTACATTGGCCTTTTTAGAGCGTTTTTAGAGAAGAATAAATATAACAAAAACTAACGTATAAGGGTCATTGTGCAGTAAAAAAAATACTAGGATAAATATAAATAAAATACTACGGTATATATATAAAGGATAGTTGTCTTAGCTGATAAGCAAAGTTTCATTTTCTTCGGATGTACCAACTTAAAATTATAGCAAATTTAAACTTTGGAAGCCTCTCCTGTAAAGTTGTGATTTCGCACTTTGGCCCTTATACTTAGGAGCCATCGATACAAACAGACGATGGATTATTACCCCTTAAAAATATATGACTAATTTATTTTCTACTTATTAAAGTCTATTTAAAAAAAAGGAAACACAAAATAAAAATCGCCAAAATAAAAAAAACTTTAAGACATTTTGTTTTTAACGTTTTGTTAGTACAGTTGACAGAAAAGACATTATTTAGTGGTTACTAATAAACATTAGCATCGTGTCAGTTTTTTTACCTATGATACCTATGATACAACATAATTAATCAATCGCTATCGTACCGGCGATAGATAACGTTCGCAATAACGTCCGTATGTACATAAGTAAGCGGGCAGATAGTGTTAATATCCCATATTTATCATATTGATCCCTGTTATTTTAAACATTTATATTATACAACGTTCAAATCCAATTTATATTTACATTCCAAAGAATGGACAGTACCGATTTCCTGTTGCAGGTTTTTTGTCACATTTAACAAAAATCAAAAACTTAATTAAACGCGAAAAAAAAACTTAAAACAGGAAATCGGTGTTTTACACCACTCAATAAACAATAGAAGTTGGGAGGAAAATGCAAAGACATTTCGCGCGATTATCTATCTTGGCCCTAGGTTTTCCTGCTAAATAGTTAAATCATAGAGTCAATAGAGTATAATAGATGAATCAAGATTGTTTTAACTTTTAAAGAACTTACCATAACAAGTAGTAATAAGGTCAGCAACTCCACAAGACTCGAAGAAAGTGCTCAGTTTACTCCCGGGGTAAAAAACGTCAACGAACTTGATCATTTCCATGAGACCCAATCGGATAACCGCTGCCTTCGTATTGTCACCAAAGCCCAGACCGTCGACGAAACCTGCTCCCACTGCTACTATGTTCTACAGAACAAAAACATTTTAAGGTTCAATGTTAAAAATATAACGTATATTTTTTTAGCAGCCGTCGTGGCGCAGAGCACAAGCGACTGTAGGCTCGAGGGTTGTGAGTTTGATTCCCACTCGGGGGATTGAAATATTTAATATTTTATTCCTTGTTCTGATAAAGACACAAAGCGCGGCGTCGCGAGGCGTCGGAAAGTGGAAAACGGAAACTCTCAACAATAGCTTCACATTGGCTTCACGCTGTATCCTGCATACAGCAGGGTAGGCAAAGGGAACCTAGTGTTAAGACACTCCGTTCCCCACTTTCCGAAGCAGCCCAAGAAATGAAAATACAAATTTATATAAATAAAAATATAACGAAAGATTAATAATCATTAATATATTAAAGAAGTGATGCTTTACAATAATTGAAATAAAAAAATAATTCAATTATTTTTAGAGAGCTATATAGCTCTACTAAGTCAGAAAATCGACGAGATTGAAAGTTCTGAAAAAAATATTTCCTGTCATATATTATACAGAAATACATACTTATATTGCCTACATTATTAAAATTGGATTTGGATTATGAGCTTATAGAATTTGGTATTCTTTCAAATAATATATATCTAAACACTATCAGCAATTGTAAAATAGCTTTTTAATCATTTTCCTGTACATACTTTTTTCCTTCTACGTAACTTGTTTTCTTTATCCTACCAAAGAAATATCACCTCAGATCTTTTATGTTAAAAAATATAAAATTTATTTAATGATTTGAAAGTGGGGAACGGAGTGTCTTAACACTAGGTTCCCTCTGGCTACCCTGCTGTGTGCGGGATACAGCGTGAAGCTAATTAATTAACTAACTAATGATTTAATTAAAAAAATTTCAACTAATTAATTAACTAATGATTTAATGGAATTTTTCTTCTCTTTGCAAAGATCTAATTTGTGCCTATAGATCTACACTATAATTATTAAAACATAATTCATTCTTTCCTGTCTAAATTACTGGAAATAGATGTAACATCCGATATAATTAATATGAAATTTAAAAAAATAAACCCGCAATGCAAGCAGATCCGCGAGTAGTAGTAACATTAGGGAGTAGTAACATTTAGTAAATTATGTAGCATAATATAAAGGCAATCCAAATATCTGGACACTTCTACAAATTAAGTACCTTGAGATAATTATGTCTTGTTATTTATTTATTAGCTTAGTATAAGTAGTAGATAAATAAGAACAACATTTATAGCTGATTATTTTGAGAAAGTTGAGTTGAAAGAGGTACGGACCACGCGTCTGTAGTGTGCAGTTTTAAAATACAGCTTCACGCTGTATCCCGCACACAGGGTAGGCAGAGGGAAGACACCGTTCCCCACTTACTGCCGAATTCTGGAGGCATTGCGTGTTGAGTGGCAGAACTCAACGCTGCGTTTAGCTTCGATACCAGAGCGAAGACATGGAAATATAAATTTAGTTTTAAAATACTTTTGAAAAAAAAAATGTAACAAGTAATTTTTATATTTAATAAGCAAATATCAAAATAATAAGAATATGTTTTATGAAACTGGGAGGTAAATTAATGTGTGAAATATTTTTTATTCTATTATATAAAACAATTATACTCGTTACATTCGGCTAAAAAAAACACGACCTCTTTTACATTATATTACAATTATAATATTAAATAGCCAAGAGGCTATTTTATTATGTAAGTATTCGAACGATATGGCGCGTTGCCAAACGAATTAATCGCTTGTAACTTTGCCCTGATAACGTGTTAAAATAAAAATGGCGTGACGTTTAAATTTAGTTCGTATCTTTTGTGTACATTCTTATCTAATATTGTACACATAATAGTTAAGTTATACTTATTTTCATTATAGCAATAACTGTCATTGCTACGTATTTTTGTCTACGTAGAAAAATATATTTATGTTTAAATGCTGTGTCAGATTTACAAAATGGCAAGCATAAACTAGTCAAGAAGAACATATTCTGTGGCTTGTTAATATTAGTAGGATGGTTACGAGAAATATAGTAAATAACGTGCATATGATGCAAAAGTGAATGGTAAACAAGGAAGACTTTGTCTCGCTTAACATCTGGTAATACTCGCGTAAGGTCAGCTACCTATACATAACTAAAGTTTAGTGTAATAACAAAGGAATAAATTTAGCGAAAATATTACTATTTCATAATTTTAAGTAAAGTATAAACAGAACAAATCTAGATTCGATTCAAGAAAATCCAAAATTTTCCACGAAAAACAAAATTATTATTCCAGATATCACTCAATTTAATCGTAGCCAATAATACCGGTTATATAGTATTACTCTCGTATATCTACATAGAATTACATGCATGCATAAAATAATAGGTAATAAAGAGCACAGCCCCGTCATTCTCATAGCTGTTTGATCGATAAGCATTGTTGGCATAGCATACTCATTAATTATTATTCTTTAAATAGACATTTTTGATAATATTCTTTTTAATACTGTATTAAGGTATTAATATTTTTTTTTGTAATGTAATAATTTTGCTATATTAATTCGACTACTATAATACTATATTAATTCTATATCTACATTAAATGTAAACGTTGTAACGTACATTTAAACGTATATGTACATACAAATAAATATGTGAAAATGCATTTATGTGTGTTAATTTTACATAAGTATTGTGTAGGTACTAACTACTACACAATAAACATTTACTTTTTCTAAACAAAAAAATTAAAACTCCACGCTGTACGACGAAAATACAAGAGTAGACAGAGGGAACCTGGGAACTGGCACTCCGAGTTGAGTGGCGGAAAGCATCGAAGAAATTAAAATATTAAATATTTCATTTGCCCGAGTGGCAATCGAACCTACAACCTGTCATGCGAAACATTAAACTAAAGAATAAAATATCTTCTTCAAGTGCTCACATACATTATAAATTTGGATAAAAAAAACATCGTAATTTTAATCAGAATGAGATAGATAAATAGGGCGCAGATAACTTAATGGTTCGCTGGATAGTATCTTATCGTCGTGAGAAAATATCATCTCGCTTTCTAGGCTTTAAGAATATCTTAATGACGCGTTAACAATACCTTAATGACGTTTATCTTCTAAGATTTTATTTCAATATAATAATATATCTTTACCCATTACTTATTATATTATTCTACAAAATTTATATCAATTGATTATTATCAATTAAAAATATAAAATAAGTATTTTTTTATAAATATTTTTTACTAAAAAAAATGTTCAGTTTAAGAGATCGATCGCTAGGCTATATCTGAATATATATTGTTTAAGCATAAATTAATAATTATTGATCTATGTTAATAAAAAGGCGGCAAAATCATACCTTCAACGCCCCGCATATTTCCACAGCGTCCTCGTCGTCGACGACAACAACCCTAAAGTACTCGGTCTGGATGATATCTCTCATTAGTGGCGCTAACATCACATCGCGACAACCGATTGTAGTTTCACAGAATTTCTCTTCGGCCACCTAAATAAGAAATATATTTTACATTTTTTTAAATTTTTTTTTTGTTTCACTTACTATGGGCAGAGGGAACCTAGAGTGAATTTAACATTGTCAAGACACTTTATTACTCATTTTTCGTCCTATTTTCGAAATTATTGAGTATTGCATATTGAGTGGCGAAAGTTAAAGCTGCCCTTTATCTTTTTACCAGAGCGAGTAATAGAAAACAATTCACTTAGTCGAAGCCCGAGTAGTAATCGAACCCACAACCGTCGCGTATCCCACAACAGTCGGACGCCACCTACGGCCTCATATATTTGTATGTCATTGAATGCAAGAGTATATTTATTTACTAAATTTTGGTCAACTTCACAGTAATTACACAATAATTTCACAGTTTATCAATTAACTTGTTTGGAAGTGGTCAAGCATAACAAGTTCGAAGCAAAAATATAAAAGAATGCCACATAATCGAGGCTTTCCTCAGTTTTTTTTAAGAAATCGTTATTAAGATAACTCCAATAAATATTACAATGATACCCATAAATAAAATAAAGAACTTTAATATAAGAAAAGTAAAATGTTACTATTATAATTTTACTAAAAACAAAGACCATATTATAATATTTTCATAAAATTTATAACATTGATGTATTCAATAAAAATTTATATTAAACAGGTATTTACGGCGCGCTCCTTAGCTATCGTCGCACGTCGTAATCTACCTTTGTACCTTATACTAATGTATTACACATAATTGTGGTGATGACTGTTTTAAATTGCTTAGTTAAGTTAATATTTATATTTTAGACTATTACAAATTTACATTAATATAATGGACACATTATTACTTAGAAATAAGTACCAAAAAATAATGCCAAATAAAACATTAAACATAATTTAAACACACCATTCTCGAAAAATGTGTTCGTGCATCATAAATAAATATGTTACTTTGTATTTGCTGCTTTTGTATTTCTTTATGTGTTTATAAAGTGAGTAAGTTAAGTTTTAATTGTTTTTGTTAACCTATAGAAAATTCTAAGCATAAAAAAATATTTAAAAACATAAAAATTAATATATATTTAGTGGATTTCAAAACTATACCTCTTAAAAATCATCATCAAACATAGCCAACTTAATTGAAATTCTTTGTGAGTCTAAGTTCAAATATGTTAAAATTTGTACATATATGTTTATTTTAAATATGTATCAAACATTTTTTATTCCACATGAACAACATTTCAGTAAAAAAAAATGTTTAATATAAATACACAATTCTCACCTCTGAAGCAATATTGGCACCCATTAGTACTGCGCAAGGAATTTTCAAGCATCTTGTAATGATATGTGATATTAAGTCAATGCCACCGCCTTCTGCTATGTCAAAGCCCTGCCAAATACCATTACACAATCACTATATTCATATGTATAGTTTGGTCAATACTCGCTTTAATTATACTTTATATGTTATATTGTCATATAAAAAATATATATAATAATATATATTTATTTTTATCATCATTTTAAATAATACCATAATAAATGTTGATCATTTAACTTATTTTTATATAACTTATTATGAGTAAAACATATTTGTTTTCTTTTTTTAAATTACTTGTACATTAATTTCCAAGGAATGTGGTGCATATTGCAATGTTTAAATTAAATCAAAGATACAAAGGTCATCAGACAATAAACACAACTGTTTTGAATTGACCATAATTATAATGCACCTTGATAAGTTCTATATAAATATTTATTTATTGTTTTATTTAGCCAGTTAAGCAAAGTGATTCTTTGTCTCCACACTTTCCGCCCAATCTACAAGACATTGCATCTAAGCCACACTTTATGTATGTTGGCTTACTAGAGCAAAAAATGAAAATATTACATTCCCTTAAGTGAGAATCCACTTACTACTGTTGATGCCAATGTGATGCTGTGCCACTACAATACAACAACCTCAAATAATCATTATTTATAATATTATTTTATTATTCTACCTTTATAAGAGATAATGCAGCTGCAGTTGGTTTGATTTTTCCTAATAAAGTAGAGCATATGGTTCGTACAAACTGATGTGGAACAACAAATATTAATAAGTCTGCATCTTTAGCTGCATCCACAAGGTCGGGAACAGCAACCTAATTAAGATTTGCAATATATAAATGTAGTATAACACTATTATAGCAACAAGAAATAAGCAACCAAAGTAATCTATTTTTAAATATTAAAATTACTATACGCAAGAACAAAAAAATTGTGAGTAACAATGGCATTGAAAGAGCTCCAGTTAGGAAGTAGACTAGAAATAGACTACACGTGCTGAGCATGTGGTACATGTGCCAATTAATGAAACTAATAAGAAATTATTAAGTTTTATACTCACAACATTAGGTGGTAGTTTATGACCGGGTAGATATTTTACATTTTCATGGGTTTCATTTATTATTTCAGTTAATTTTTTTCCCTCTACCATTTCCTCGTATACCCACATAGTCACTCTATCCTCAAAGTTAGAAAGTCGAGCAGCATTTCGGCCAACAATTTTGGCAATTGCGGAGCCCCTAAGAGATCATGGTTATTATAATATAGCGTCAATATAGCTTTAATATTCGTCTAATATATTTTTTATAAAGCTAGACACAAATGTATATTTGTGTCTAGCAAAAAATATTTAAAAAAACTAGCTTAAAAAAGTTTTTTTTAAAATCCTTAGAAAATACCTTACTTATTATGTCATAAGACATCACTTGTGTATTATAAGGTCGTAGTAAACAAGATTCTATAAGTAATTATGTAGTTACATAAATGAAACCTTACCAATTCCCTGAACCTACAATGCAGACACGATTTTTTATTTGTTTTTCAGCCATTATTTAAGATTTATTTCTTATTTTAATTAAGACTATAGTTTACGATTTATAAAACTTTCAAAGTTCTCGTGTAGGAACACGCTCACTCAATGTACTCTGTGATATCTACACTAAATTCGCCCTGCTAGATAAAACTCCAACTAAGACTTGAAGCAACTGACAGCTTGACAAATAAACGACGTTATCAATTATCATCATATCACAGAACACATATACCCAAAGGGTGATTATATCAAGCAGAGTTTTTTATAATGTTGGCAGTTCTACAAAAATATTAAGTATTTATAATTTCATTCAGGCTTACAACCGTGTGATATTCCCATTCCTAATACAAAATCAAATTTGTTTTTAAATATTTCTACATAAATAAATCAAAGTAATTGCAGTACCTACATGAATTTCAAATACGATGAAAATTAATAATATTCTGAAAGCTCGGTATCGTTACGTTTTAAAATGTATATTAATTAGGATTTATCAATTGTAAATATTTTTTACTAAATTAATGCTTTAATCGGCATTTACTAATTAAAATATTGTACCGTAATATAATTTATTATTTGGTGAAAAATCAGAATCAGATTTTTTGTCATATGTCAACTGTCATTTCTCAACTTACGCATTGCAAAACTTGATGTTTCGTACATTATGAATTGTATTTAATTAAAATTACATAATTTATTCTAAAAGTAAACAATAACCAAGAAAATGCTTAAGTATGTTATAATAATAAATAGAAATTAATATGTTATGCGTACAAACTTTGAAGTTTCTTTATATAGGTATTCAATATGATAAAATTTCAGATTTGGAATTAAGTCTGCCATACTTGGGTCAGCTGTATATTATACAGTTGATAAAGGAGTGTGGAAAGATAGTGCTACAACCAGTGAGCTTTATGAAGAACTCGAAAAAGGTGTATCTCCATATGTAGGCGAATTGAAAAGTCAAATTCCTTATGAGGTATACTATTCACTATTCTGGATATTAAATAGATTTAATTAACCAAAAATAAATATCATTTACAAGAATAAATGTCTTTCAGCTTCCTCCTTTGCCATCAAACGATAAATTAACATATTTAGGTAAGTACTACTGGAACAGTGGAGTCAAAGCTACTTTCAAGTTTTTAGTAGATCTTCCATCACATGCTTCAAATGCAGCAAATAAAACTTATGACTTCATTTCTGCCTCATTACATCCTATTGAACCCAGTGCAGACCACAGTCAAGAAAAAACAAAGTAATTCTTATAATAATAGATTAGTGTAATAACTGAATTAATTTATTAAATCTGCAAATATAGTTGGTTTTTTTCTTTACTTTCCAAAATATATTTATAACCTTTATCTATTTAACACACCACACTATATGTAAAAAAAATGCGAAATTAAAATATCTCATATATGGTGGAAACCTAATCAGGTTTCCATGGATTATCGGACAAGGATGCCTCATATGTATGTATTTGCAATTATCTCAATAAGCATATGTATTTAATTGAAAGAACAGGATAACATATCATGCAAGTTGTTTGACAATGTGAATGTTAAAATGTAGATGTTAGAAAGGGATACTCTTTAATAAATGATTGATGCATTTTGTTGGACCATTAATTTTTTCAGCTAAGTTATATATTAATCATATTGAGAATTAACAATAAAAAAAGTAATAAATTTTCGAAAATTTTCAAATACTTCAAATAACCCACATATCCCTGCTACCTCTGACCACAAATGAAATTGTTGTGTGGCAAAAAGTTGGGAGTCTCATCAAAATTAGGCTACTCACAAAAATATGCTTATTCAAAAATAAATACTGAAAATAGATAAGGATCTAGGACTATTAATTCCAATGTATTAAAAGGGGGCAAGTAATAAAATAACCATTACAAAAACAGTCCACAACATGTGGCACATTTTGATTTATTCCTTTCTTATGTCACACATTTCACATTTCCAAATTGTTAAATCCATAAATACAACCAATATACAATTGTTAAATTTTTAATATATTTAGAAAATGTATGTTTCACGAAAATGTAAATGAAATATTCTATTACTTAGTAACTAATTGTAATATTTATGGACATAGCAATTATCACGCACTACCATTTCAAAATGTTCAAATAGGAATAATAAATTTGAAAAATGATAAATTTTGTTTTAAAAAAGTTAATTACTCTAATGTAAAAAATCTATTGAACATAAAAAAAAATTAAGGTCATCCGAAATAATTGCACTGTCATGAAGTGTGAAGTTTTTGTGCACAATGTTTCTAAATAGTATTGGTCTAATTAGGAATGATCTATATGTAAAGGACAACATGTTTCTATGTACAAATATAGTAAATCTTTTATTGTTATTAACCAAAATGTGAATTTTAAAAATGTTGCAAGAAAAATGCTACTAAGCTATTGATACAGAAACTACTCCTTACAAATGTGTGTAATTTGTATTGTCTCTATACAAGAAAACTATAAAGGAATCAGGTTGTACATAAACATTTTAAAATTAACAATAATTTTGCAGCCAATGCCGATCTCATACAGATATACAGGTATCAGCTCAATGAACACTTGAGTATAATTCATTGAAAGCTATATAAAAAGATAAGCTTTATTATTGCTTATATTATCAATGTGGTAGTTAGTTCATGTTGTAAGCTTATAGTGTATAGATAATTCTATTAGAATTTTAGTTGATATACAACTTTAAAATGTCATCAAAAATGTATAAATAATGATATTATTCACTTAAGTGTTGAAATTTATTTATATACTTTAGAATTGCTGTTAGTCACAACAAGTTTACTCTATTTAATACAATAACAATAAGAACAATTTTACACTTTGTTTACAACATGAAAGGAAATAGAAAGCTGATTGAGTGCCCACAGATATTTTGTGAATTTTTTTAGGCTGCCGTTTCAACTTCCATTGGTTCTTCAGCACCAGTTTTCTTTTTCTTCTTCTTATTTGACTTTGCGGACGAGTTTAGAAGGGCCTAAAAAACAAATAGTTTCAATTTATAGTAATAATATTAAGCAAAATGTTCTGCAAGATTTGCTAGTATGAATGTATGTTGTAATGGTTCAAACCAAAGAGTAAATTAAAAACAAATTAGCTCAAAAACATTACTAATTATATACCCTGTGCTTGTTCAAAGCAGACTATTATCAAGTATGCTTTGAAAGATAACAGGGATTTATAAATATGTACACTCAACTGTTTAGATAAAAAAAATTATGTAAAGCAAATAAATATATGTACAAATATATATAACACACAGTACTTTATATTATAAAGTTGAAAAAATTAATTGAGTGAATGCAATAATCACTGAAACTACTGATTGAAATAGAAAACATCTGTTTATATTGAACAGTTCATTTAATGGAGAAGGCTATAAGTTATACACTATTTTCAGTTATTTCCGTTAAGCCATGCAGGTGATGTTTAATGTATAAAATTTTTTTTTTTGTTGTGTAAAGAAATGTTATATTACAATATGGGAGTAAAACCAAAAAGTAACTAACTAGTTTACATATAAATTATAGCATTATTAATTAAATTTGTTTTACTTACATTAAGTTCAGGATCTTTGATTATGCGTTCAGTTTTACACTGACTCTTGTCAAATGGTAGTCCTGTAATACGATGAGTGCCACTTGGTAACAACAGTACTGTAAATTTGAACTGTGCTACAATTTCACCCGGCCTTTCATACAATACCTGTAAAGAAAACACCATTATTTATAAAAATATTGTTACCAAAATTGCAGGTTACAATTCCAAAATTCATTATTTATTTTATAATGATACTACATATAATGCATATTGCATTATATGTTTAGATTTGTTTTACATGAACTATCTCTAATAAAAGTCTGACTTTAAATGCATCTTTTATAACATATGAAAATGTTTATTAGCTTCATAGCTGTTGTATCTCGCATGTATAGATAGAGGTAGCCAAAGGGAATCATCTAGTGTTACGACACTCTATTCTTCACTTTACATGCAATTTTCCCGACACTGCGTGAGTTGAGTGATGGAACTCAACTCTGTACTATTTCTTTTTACCAGATTGGGGAAATGAAGACAATTAATTCCCCCAAGTATGAATACAATCCACAGCCCATACATTTTACAATCAGATACTGTACAGCTGTACTGTGGCTATAGCATTGACTTTATATATATTATAATATATTACCTGGAAAGGCTCAATGAGTTTATGATTTACACATTCAACAACACCAAGTCTTGCACTAGTTTCTTTGTCGAAACTACGCAGGTTGAAAGGCATTGATCCATGCTTGTTGCGGACCTTAAGAAGAAAAATGGTTAAATGAATAATCGCAAATTAAAAAAAACCATAAGGCATATTGTTGGATATTACATTTCAGATGAAGATAAAGAATTGTTATGGACAGCTGTTACACAAAAAATATTTAACAATATAAATTTATATATTGAATTTTATACAAGTTAGGGATTTATAAATAGAAAAATTGTAAAAATTCTGTCAGTATTTTGTAATTACCTCACTGTAGAACATTCTAGATGCTTTCAATTTAAGCTGGTAAATTTCATCAGTTTTTTTGTATATTGTACACCTTGTATCCATCTCCCTTCCCTAAAAAAAGATAATTTAATTAACAAAATTAAAAATATTTTTTTTAGAAATCACATAAAAAAATATATATTTTAGTTATAGTCTGAATGTAAACACAATGACTGTAAGTTCGATTTCCTCAATCTAGTAATAATACTAAGTGCATCATTGAGTTTCACCACTCAACATATAAAGTCTCAAGAGAACAAGGCGGAAATAGTCTTTAAAAAAAATATACTTACAACACCTTCTCCAGTAGAAATAAGTACATCCATGGCATAGACTTCATAAGTTTCAAAAGAGGCTTTCTCATGCTCTTTTCTTTGGGCTTCTGATGGGTTTTGAATTATGCTTTTTTCACCATCAATACGGAACTGCTTCAATTGATGAGAAAGCATGCCTTCTATGGGCTTACAGCCATATTCAGCACTAATTTTTTGAACAACATCTGTTACTGCATAGTTCTATATAAAAGTAAAAATTCTATACTGAGGATAGCAACATATTTATGAAAATGTAGACAATTTTAATATTATTGTCTAGAATGAGGCAAGAGAAAATGAAGTTTTTACTCCAAGTTCAAAATAAGATAATGTCTGACTGTATATGAGATAGTTAAGGCTTTCCCCACTCAGGGGAATGAATCATAAATTCAAATAAATTCTGTAAGTTAGTCTAATTATTTTATTCAAATAAGAAGATACAAGCTTCATTTTGTTAGCATCAAAAAATTGACCACCAGTACACTAAAATTACTGCCTCACTGACATGAGAAGGACCGGTGCAATTATTTACAGAATATGCAACATTCCAAATATAATGTAAGATTTTCTTTGACAACTTTGATAATATTCTGAACACAGCATTAGTAAAAGTAATACTAACCTCATTGCCTGGTCTTAATAATCTCAAGGCGGCCTCGCTAGCATTATGTGCAGCAAGAAGGACATCTGCAGCTCTGCCGGATGCCTCCCCACCACCAACAACTACTGTGTGAGCTACAACTGCTATGAAACCATCAATATGGGCACCCAAGTCACTAAAAAATATGTCAAATGATATAAAAATCTATATATAGGGAAAATGTAACTACTTTTTTTAACTATTTAATCTTTTTTATAATTTCATATTGTATGCCACTTATAGGGTATGCAAAGGGAGTCTAGTAATAAGACACTTGATTTCCAATGCAGTGCCCACTTTTGGGCATTGTGGAACTAGTGGTAGAGCTTGTATGTAACACTTGATCTTCATTCCAGAGTGAAGAAGTAAAAGTTTATTTCTATGAGTAGAAATTGAACCCACAAATGTTGCATTCAGTCAAAAAATGCTGCACCATAACAGTTGTTAAGATAGCTAAACTATGTAAGTATGTATTAATAAATTGAATTATGATATGGAACTTTTCAATTTAGAGTTCATACTGGTATACTTTTCCCTGATTACTGCCAGATTAATTACTAAACTAAACTGGAAAGAATTCAGGGCAGATTAAACTATTTATAATTTTTAAAGTTTGAAACAGATCAAAGCAAATGGAGGAAGAATAAAATATAAAAAAATAGCTTATTTTTAATTACAGTGAGACAGAAACTTCTTTGAAAGATTAATTTGCTGCTTACATTTTGGCAAGATCCCCTAGTTTCAATACATAGTCAGCCTCACTAGGTATTGGAGAGAAGTGACATATACAATTATTTACGGAAACGCATGTCGAAAAAGCGATTCCTTTCTTGGAATCCTTTTCTTTTTTAAAAACTTTCGACGTTTCCTCTAATAGCAAATTATCACCGAATTCACATATTTCTCTCGCTGAAGCGTCCGGTACGCATTTAGCTATAACTTGCTCTAAAACACCTGAAAAAGGGCAATTGTATTTAATTAATAAGGGAGTTTAGCTAAAAACGGCGTATAAGGTTGATGATTTCAAAGTTACAGAGAGCGGCACCACATCGCCCGCATGGCGATGACACGCGTCCAATCGACATAAACGTGCATCTATACGTAAGGCAATTGTACTAGAAAAAGATACAAAATAAATAATGAATAGCATTATCATGTGAACTTACGGTTAACAATTTGCCCTGCTAATTTATACTTGGTAACAACCAAGTCTTCTGCAATCGTTTTTTCCACTTCTTTATCGTCAGCCATTTCTCAAAACTATAGTTTGGTTAGACAGATACTGTCTGTTGGTTGGCCAGTTAACTGTCAATCACGTGACTATGACGTACACTATACACTTAAAATGGCGGGGAAAATTTAGCGTCCTGAATAAATATTCTATATCGTACTATACACAATAGTAATAAAATATTATGAACATTTTAAAATTATTATAAGCAATAATTAACCAATTTTAAGGAAATAAAAATATTTAATTACACTTATTTAAACCAAAAATAGAATGTCATTTATTACATTTTATTAAAATGGGGTGAATAGTAAACATTTTCAAAGCTTGGTCCATAGTTCTCCTTTTTGTTGTTTTAACCCAAAAAATATGTCTTTTTTAAAACCTGTGTGTAAAGCTGAAATTTTGCTGTGACATAAATTTGGACTTAATTTTTTGAAGTGGCATTTATGAACTACACTCATTTATTTAAAAAAAATGGAATTCGCCAAAAATGTGTTATACTGACAATGACAATTATTGAAAGAAATAAATAAGCGTCTGAAGGAATATGATGCTATGTTACCGACAATGATATATATGTAAAAAATTGAAATTAAAATGTAATTATATAAAAAAAACACACGCGGAATAATGTATATATAATGTATTTGTTTTTAATTTTACCATTAACAACTATAAATAAAGTAGCAATTTTAAGTAACAGTTTTTTAAATATAAAAATGATCTGATATATATATATATATATATATATANATATATATTTAAAAAAAATTGACGAAAAAAGAAACACACCAGAAAATTTACAGAAATATTTAACAAATAATTGATTTTTAAATTATTTGTTAAATAAATTAGCGAGCCAACGTCCCTCTTCCAGCCTGGTTTCAACAGTATGAATCTATCTACAATACAAGGTAAACCACGATGCATGAACCACTGCAGGCGAGTACCTAGTAAACGGGCGACAACTGTTTGCCGGCGTCGTCGTGTGAACCTAGTACAAAATAAGTAGGGGATCCAATCGCTTATTTTGCGTCTCGACATTTGTTTCCGTTACAGGTCCCGCGTCTCGTCATCGTTAAAGAACAGATAAAGATGAAGCTTGAAAGTTCAGAGAAAGAGAGAGGTGAAATACTAACGAACAACTTCCGGGAAAATAGAAAACATTTATGGCAAGATTTTAGTGATTCCCGAGTTGTTCACTAATTCATGAGGAGTTGTATGAATGTGATGACGCCTCTGACTCAAGTACTAGTGATACGCTGAGTTTTGATGTTGCAGATGGTGTAGTTAATATACAAGATGTTAAGAGTGGAGTAACAAGGGAGGGACCTCCCTTGTTTTCCATCATAGGTTGCATCAATCGCACGATTATCAGCCCAAGCGAGTTGCAGAAATTATGCCTTTGCATAAAAGCAAAAGGTTTACAGGCAGACTGCCAGCAATAGGGCTATCAATTTGATTAATCTGTATAGTAAAATTTATACTAAAATATTAACAAGAAGAATAAAGAGGAGAGCCAAAAGCTCCTATGGGAGACTGATCCTTCCATAACATAGGCTGGAGATCTAGAAGGATCACGCATTTCCTGTGGCCCTATGCTAACAAGTTTTTTAAGCATTTATGTAATTAGAAAAGGTGTTTACTGTCAAACACACAAGTAAGACAGAAATTTTAGAAGACAGCCCCGGTATAATATGAGCGGTTTGATTTAAATTCTCTGGATAGACATCAATCAGCCTGTGTGCGAGAAAAAAATAGTACATTACTTTGGTTTGACACCTAATCGGGTAGTAAATAAGGTAGCACGGTTATTCAATTTGTATTATAATATATTTTTATTTGTATTATATGTCTCCAAGAAGAGACACAAAGTGACATGATAGAAAGATCTCCCTCTCAAAGATAGTCCACATTGAGCCTTAGCGTTTTGAAAGCAAAGCCAAGTTAGCCTCAAATAAACTGGGAGTCATCACCAAAGAGAGTAGTACTTCACGCCAAAACACTGATTGGCCCTGGACAGGGTCCAGGTTCGGCTTCATATAAAGTACTATTCCCATCTCTGGGCTGGTACACCCCAGCTTGGCTCATTTGATCCCATATAGCCATTCAAATTGTTGGAGACCCAATGATCTGTGAAAGGCTTGACATTTTGATTTTGTGTAAAGACATCTCCTCGCTGTGCGTATTCTAACTGGGGAACTGTCGGACTTGTTACTTGCGCTGAATTTTCTGACCGCACTGCATGTCACAAGCGTTCACCATCTGGATACGTTACTACGTACTTACTGTACCTCTTCCTCCATAGTTAGCTAAAGCAATACGCCGAGATATAAACTGGCTCAAAATCTTACGTTAGAGATGGCTTAGGAGGAAATGGCTTCCTCGGACTTGTTCTGGACGGACGGTGGAGTTTCCGGGGCCACTTTACATCTTTGGCCCCGAAACTGTTGAAGACGGCGGCGGCATTGGCGCGCCTTTTGCCCAATGTCACCGGGCCGAGCGCCTCGAGCCGTCGGCTGTACACCGGAGTGGTCCGATCGATGGCCCTCTACGGCGCTCCCGTATGGGCGGACGCCCTGGATCGGCAAAACATCGCCCTGCTGCGACGTGCGCAGAGGGTGATGGCCATCCGGGCGATACGGGGGTATCGGACCATCTCCGGTGAGGCAGCGTGCGTGCTGGCCGGAGTCGTACCGTGGGATCTGGACGCGACGACTCTGGCGTCGGCCTATTGCCGGCGTCGGGGCCTCGCGTCCGGGGAATCGGCAAGCCCAGCGCGCACCGAGGAGGAGCGGGAAGCCGCATTGCAAATGTGGGAATCCCGGCTGGCGACACCAACTGCCGGCCGGTAGACGATCGAGGCTGTTCGTCCAGTGTTCCGCCAGTGGTTAGCGCGACGTCACGGTGTCCTAACCTTCCGCACGACACAGGTACTCACGGGGCATGGTTGTTTCGGGGGTTACCTGTGTCGGATCGCCGGGAGGGAGCCCGACGCTCGCTGCCACCACTGCGACGACTGCCTCGATGAGACGGCCCAGCACACGTTGGAGGTGTGCACAGCCTGGGCGTCTCAACGTCGCGCTCTGCGCGACGTCATAGTGGACGACCTCTCCCTGCCGACCGTGGTCAAGGCCATGGCCGGCAGCGAGACGTCGTGGGATGCGGTCTCCTCCTTCTGCGAGGCAGCGGTGAGAAGGAGTCGGCGGAACGGGCGAGGGAGGCTATTGCCGAACTCGCCATCCGCCCTAAGAGACCGGGTCGCCGGAGGGCGGCACACGATCGCCGCCTTCCGCCCTAATGAGCCAGAGGGCGGTCAGCTTGGGGAAGCTGGCCGCCTACTAACCTGGCCCGAGTAGTNGAGGAAATGGCTTAGTACTAAGTCTACCTAGGACGTAAGTGTTACTTGAGAGCGTGTTGTTTTTATTTTGCGTTAACTTGCGTTGACTGCTGTTAACAGCCTTACTGGGCGGGGAGTGACGAGAATCGCTTCTCTTTGAAGAACGCTAGTGAAAGGTTGACCGCAGGGAAATATCCTGCGTACGCTAATCAAGGGGGAGTTTGACCGTTGGGCACCATCGTGCCGAGATGCGGACGCGCCGTCAGACAGGACTCGCCTCGCCTCGCCACACCTTAAAGCGGCGGAGAGTGTGCCGTGATATTGAGGAGTCAATGTCTATATATTAGGCGTTTGCAACTGTGATTGCATTGTCTGTATCTAGAAGGACGCTGGAACGTCGAAGAAGCGGGTGTGGAAGAGGAGCGTACTTACATACTTTGACAATGAGTGGGTTGGAGTGGGCATCCAAACCGTGAGGAAATGCAAGCATGACAGACGTAAATAAGTAAACGTTAACTTTTGAAATAGATAGCGTATGTATTCTATTCTGTTCATCCCCATAAGTATGCACATAGTGCTTGCAAAATTTTAAGAGACATATTACCCTTTTCCCTACCCACTCAATGTCGCTGTAAAAACTAGTATGGCTAAAAACATTGACTTCAAGTTCGAAAAAAAATTGGGTATGGGATTCCGAACGTGGTCGTTGAGAATAATCAGTTGACATTTCGTTTTAGCTTCAAGTATTTTTATATACGTCTTTGTTAGTGTTGCCAAATTATCGATAGTTTCGCCATCGATAGTTTTAATCTAAAAAAGCCTATGCGATCGATACAACAATCGATAGTATCGATCTTATCGATACTATCGATTCTATCGATAGCTTAGAAGAATACAATACAATCGGCTAAGTGCAATACTATCGATACTATCTATAGTATCGTATCTCCTAATCGGAAAATAATCAATACAATCGATAGTATCGATACTATTAAATGTCTAGGATACAATAGTATCGATAAAATCTATTGTATCGATACCATCGATTATTTTGCACTATCGATTATATGCTAATTTACGATAGTATTGAGTATGATTCTTTCGTTTTTATTATATTTATTTTGTTTGATTTTTTGGTGAAAAGAAGAAATACTTAATATGGCGTATGAATAAGCAATTAGTTAGGTACTTCAACTAAGATGTTTCTAATATCATAATGATTAGTGACTACACATGAAAATAATAATCAATACTATCGCAAATTAGCAAGCAATCGGTAGTTCACAATAATCGATAGTATCGATACTATCGATACTGTCGATACTATCGTTTCCTAGAAATTCAATAGTATCGATACTATCGATAGTATCGATGTCTTTCTGATTTGGAGGTACGATACTATCGATAATATCGATAGTATTGCATTTGTCCGATAGTATTGTACCCTTTAGAACTATCGATAGTTTCGATACTATCTCTTTAATCGATACTATCGATTATAATATCGATAGCCCTTCTATCGGACTACTATCGATAGAATATCGAATTCCGATCGATAGGCCACTATCGATCGGCAACACTAGTCTTTGTCAATTTAAATATCAAAAGAATTTCATAAGAGATATTAGCCTATTATTAAATTTTGTCTAAAAGTAATGAACGTAAAATAAAACTATTTTAAATCACGGAATTATATTAAATAATTTACTATATTATAAAGGCTTATGTTTCGTAGTATAAATAAATATAATATTTTGAATGAAATTAGTTTTTATTTTATTATTAATATCTTATTAAAATCTGAAGAATATGAGTCATAACATAGAGGAGCTACTTCTTATGTTGGATGAAAAGATTATATATGGGGAAGATCTAGTTCATCAACTACAATGTGTAGAGAATGTGGAAGGAGTATTGAAACTACAAAGAAAAATATATCAAGAGGTGGATTTCCTTAAACGAGTAGGCTGATCATTATTTACTTTTGCTCATCTTTATTAAATTTGTTAATAGTAATATAATTGTTTTCCTATTATTTATATTATATATTTTTTTGCTCCACACTGTATAGTGTTATTTCCATGGGAATGTGGAGAAACTCAATGCTGTGATTTGTCCTGCTACCAGAGCTAGGAGACTAAAATGATATAATATACATTACTATCAAGAGAAATTTTTCTTCTTTTATAAAACTTCAATCTTCAGTTGCAGAAGTCAAGAAAAGTGAAAAAAGAACAGTTATCCTGTTCCAATCTAAGACATTTAGGAGCTATGGTAAATTGTGCAGTCAGACCTGGTGTGGTTTCTGTATGTAAAATATTCCATATCAATGATGAAAACAAACTACTGGTTGATATTATAAGTGAAGAAGGAAAAATATGGACCAAAGGTTAGTGTACTTTACTATTTTTATATTAAAATAAAAAAAAAAAAAATATATATATATATATATATATATATATATATATATATATATATATATTTATATATTTATATATATATTTCAATTTTGAAAAGTGTATTATTATTCATGGGAGAGACTTTTCTTATTCTAATGTAAGAAAGTTTTTGTCAATTGTGCTATTTTATATAATTTTAATTGCTTTCCCACCAAATTTAAGATATAAAGTGTTGAATGTTGGCACAAAAACAATTCATTCTTCCAATTGGTTTGTAAAATCAAAAACTTAGTGTTTTCAATCAGACACTTTTATCACTGTACCATATTGGCTTTATCTTATAAATCTTTTTTTAAATTATAGCTTAATACTATATTCCATGTATATAGCATAGTAGGCAGAGGGAACCTAGATGTTAAGACTGACTTTTTTTAAGAAATTACATATTAAATGGCAGTATTAATCAATTTGCTCTTATTGTAACAGTCATTGCAAGAAATCCAAAGTCTCTGTCAGCATTAAGCTCGGGCAAAGCCTCCTATGGAGCAAGGTCTATTCTTGATCAAGCTGAGGATTATTTGAAGTGTGCAAAATTGTATCCATGTATGTATCAGTCACCAAAGGTAAGGATCATCTTCAAATAAGTTAATTTATAGAGAAAGAGAGCCAATTGCAGAACAGCAGGGCCAGACCTTCATTGTTCTATAAAGCCTAAAAATTTCTGTGCGCATACACCCAACATCCTTAAGTGCCATATTAAGAGTAAATATGACTTTTACACTTTAGCAGATTTGTAGGTGCTTGTAATTTATTAGAGCTTAGAGGTAATTAGTTATCTGCATTCACTCACCCTGGTGACAAGACTAAAGCTTAGTATTGAATTCCACTCAACGCTCAATGTTTTGATAATTGGACAGAAAATCTCAAATTTAATGTTTTAACACTAGGTGCTCTGTTTACCCAGCTATATGCAAACAAAGAAACAAAAAATAATCTTTAATAATGTCAGATTTAATTGTATTCAATTTGATTAAATGTAATTTTATTTTTATTTGTAGGTTATCTTTGAATTTGCTAGTGGTATTGAGGAAACCCTTGCCAATAGACTCAAGGCATTGGGAGTTACAATAATAGGAGATATTTTACAAGACTCTAATTATGTTGAAGAACTTGATGAATCTTATGAATCAAGTGATGAAGATTCACTAAGTGATAGGTATTTTTTTCACATACAATTAAGACAAATGTTTTCCAATAAACACAACTATGTTTTTGTTAAATTATGAAATTATAATAATTTAGACAATAGTGGTGCAGTAGAATACTTGACCGGTTGTGGGTTTACTCTGGTTATTTATAGTAGCATTAAGTTCCACCACTCAACATGCAATGTTATACAAGAATAAGTGTAAACTGAAAAAAAAAACACTGATATAATAATTTTTTTAATAAAAAAAGAATAATAGATAAAACTTTATAAAAACTTTTTTTAGTCAACAAATAACAGCAGATGATGTATCTCAATGTATAGAAGAAAATTACGATATAAACTTGTTAAATCTAGATGTCACAGCGATGATGGCATATGTAAGCAACATGACAAATGGACATTGTCATTTTGTGTTTAAACAGGATGTTCTTACTCAACAATCTGCTTGGGAGGCGGAAAGACCAGTCAAGCCCATATTAGAGAAATTGTTTAAAGGTATAGTAATACAATTTTTTCAACTTCAAGCTGTATTCCTTAAATAGCAGAATAGGTAGAGGGAACCTTGGAAACTAGTGGTCAGACATTCTGTTCCCATTAAGACATTTCTGTTCCCCACATTCTGCCAAAGCCATTACAGAACCCAAAACAATGATTTTTAAATTTTTGTTGGTTTGCTAGTTTGCCTGTGCGTTTGTTCATGCTAATCTCAGAATCAGCTTAACCGATTTAAGTGCGATTTACACCATTGTGTTTAGGCAAACTTCCCTTAAAATTGTTTATTTTATTTAAATTGGTTCTTAAATAATAAAGTTATATCAAAATAAAGTATATGGTTCGACAACATTAATCTTTAATTTACGATGTGTCATAACAAAAGTTATTAGAACACAAAAGTAATTCAGATTAGCAGATAAATAATTATATAGCTCTAGCGGGCAAAGCGGCGAGCGAGTCGCTAGTGTTTAATAAAATTATAAAATTTCTAATACAGTCAATCTGGGTAACTGATAGTTACGATTGGTGTTTTACACTATATCTGCACATTGCAATAGTGGTTTTGTTTTATTAGTCCTCTCATAATACTTTTCACCCATAGACATTCACAAAAACCTTTTAAAAGATCAGTATAGAACAAAATCTTATTTTTGTAGTCTGTCAAAGTTACTCCCATCCTCCATCAACTGAGTAACGACACACAAAGAACTATTCATAAAAAGGTATTCATAAGCATCAAAAAATACTTAAAAACATATTTGTTTAGAAAACGTATAAAAATTTAAACGTAGCGGGACTCAAACCCACGCCTCCTGGAAACCGACCAGGCGCTCTGGCCACTAAGCCGTACGTTCTCATCAAGTTACGTCGAAATTTTAATACGCTTGTTACAACTTATTTATGTAGTTGGCATCTGTAGGGAGGTTTCTAAATTAGTATTTTTCTTTCCTAAGTGTGAAATAACACTTTAAAAAAATTAAACATATTTAATAAATAGCATTCTCTCTTGCCAGACGATAATTCTTAGTAATTATCTTTGGGTAGCGGAAAATTGTAAAAATTTTCCTACAGAGATGTTAACGGTGCTAATAAAACATCTTCATCTATATTTGTGGTTTCCTTGTGCTGAGTCTTAAGTTTCTTTTTGTTTTTAAAATGATCATTTGTTAATTAAAATCCTGACGCGATTTCGAAGAAACAACAGTAGAGTTTACAGTCGCACAAAGTGTGACTCCAGTTCAATCCCCACTCGAGGAAATGAAACATTTATTTAAATTTAATTTCCAATTTCATCGCTCTGGCGTCGAGGCCCTGCCGGTGGCGCTGTGAAGACCAATCCAGGTCAATAGCAATATAGTCCATATTTAAAAATTTCCCCCTCTTTTAAGAAATCTTACAATTAATATTTTAATGCATCTTTACATTGATTTAATTTTTTTTATTGAGAATATTTTTGTTTTCTTTAGATAAAACTTTGATATGCTGCAGAACTGCATGGGATAATTTTCAAAAAATTATTGACACATTAGGAGGACCTATGGAAAAAACACGTGCAGTAGAATTAAAGGAACAACTTGTTGTTTATGAAGATGATTATGGAGGTATGAAAATGTATATACATATTAGGAAAATAACAATTAAATTTTATTTTATTATGGATTTTGTTATTTATATAATAGATTTTTCCATTATAGAGGTGTAATTTTTTTGTTTAGGTGAAGATGACTATCCAAGGCATAATTTAAAAGTAAGAGGGCATGTACGATTGAGATCAAAAATAATTTTCAATTTCGGACATAGAATGAAATCTCTCACTATATCTGCTAACGAAGGATTCGTAAGAGCGGCAGCTCAACAGGTAATGTTATTTAATTTTTCTTTGCAGTTTTACCCTTTTTCAGGCAGAGGAAACCTAGTGCTAAGACACTTCGCTCCACAATCTTTTTTATCTAGACGTTGCGTGTTGAGTGGCGGAACTCAAACGACGCGTTTTATCTTACAGGAACGGGGAGGTGTAAGGAATATTAAGAATTTTCATTATATAATATGTTATGTACTTATTTTTAAACTTTAAATATATATAGAAAACTTTCGAAAAAAATATAACAGGATTGAAATTAAATATTAAATGCTTTCAGGGGGTCACATATGCTACCTTTATTCATGAATCTCGTGCCTTAACTGAAGGTAAAGAAGAAACTGCTACAAGGATATATTTATGATGTCCATGACAACTGTATCAGATTTAGAAGAACATCAAAAAAATATTGTGTACTAAAATAGTGAAACCATGTTGTACTTATTTATACTAGTAATAGTACATTTAATGAATATTTGGTGCTTATGTTATTTAATTTATGTATAATGCAATTAATCAGTGCAAAATACTCCTGTGATACTGTTTATAATGAAGATTATACCATTCCTGGTGTGTAAATTGTGCAAAAGTAAATGCTATAAAAAAAATATTTGTTTTTTTTTTCTTTTATACATATATCATAACAAACATGATAAGTCATCAAATATGCTAAAATATACCATGAAAACATAAATGTGAAAAGAAACCTAAGTTAAACATTAAGTAATGTATTGTTCTCAACTTCACCGACCAAAACAAGGGAGATCTATAAGTCGCCGTGTTCTGTGTTCACTCGAGGTACAGTTCAAGCTGTAAATTTCTTTACACATTTTTTATGTTTGGGCTTTATTATTTATAAAGTAAGTAAGTAAGTTAGTGTGCTTTCAGCTTGTACTGGACTACGACGTTGATATTTGATTTGGTGCCTGGTAGTAAAAAATAGCCAAGTCAAATTTCCACCACCACCACTTTTTAACTTAGTTGGATACTATGGCGCGTATATTAAACATAATAATGTACATTTGTATTAAACTGTAACTGAAAAATTATTGGCAATGTTTAAATTAAAATATTTTATTTCCTCGAGTGGGAATCGAACCCACAAACTGTCGCGTTTTACAGTCACACGTTTGTGCCCCTGCGCCAGGACTAGCCTCTACACTAAAATATTTTTAAAAAAATCTCCATACTTGTCTCCCTACAGCAGGGGCTCTGAACCTTTTCGTGATCAAGGACAACTTTTATATCATTCTTGGTAGCAGGGACCACTATGCATGTAGGTATAATAAAAATTAACTGTGATAATAAAACAGACACTTCGGTTAACCATCCCCAATAATAAAATTAAAATCGTTCGCGGACCATATTTAGGCTTCTGCGGACCACTGGTTGGTAACCAGTGAACTGTAGAGACGCTAGCAAAAATAAGTTATGACAAGCATATAAGAATTTCGACGTAGCTCGATGAGAACTACGTTGAAATACGGCTTAGTTGGTTAAAGCGCTTGTACGGTTTCCAAGAGACGTTGGTTCAAGTCTCGCTACGTTCAAAAAATGTTTTCTAAAAAAATATTTTCCTCTCCTCCTAAACATGATGCAGAACATGTATTACGGTCGAAATCTTCGAACATGTACTGCAGTCAGTAAATAAACGAAATAAAATACTTGTTTCTTTCTCTAAGTCAAACACTACCCAAACCTGTTCAAAAAGTAAGTACATGAAAAAAAAACGTATATGAAAAAAAAGAACTACATCGAAAAAAAATGCCACCCATAACATTCAATAGACTATCGCCACCGTTATCCAGTTATAAGTTAGTTATAGTATGTTGGAAAGTACTCTGTGCAGTTAGCTTAAGTGAATATTCATTCTCTGACACTGGTTTATTTATAAAGTAATGTCTTCAATACTGACTTCTACGGAACAGGCTAACTTCTAAATAGATGATATATCATTTCATTTACCAATCAATTAAGCACGCGCAGCAATAAGCTGGTCAGAATTTAAGAAAATAAGAGCCGTTTAATAATTTTATATGTTTTCTAAAAAAGTATACATTTGTTATATTTTTTCGTTATATTTTTTCGTTATAGTCCTATAACTATTAAATACTTAGGGGCCTACTTAAAAGATAAGATAGAAAGACTAAGATTAAAGTACGGTACCGTAGCTTATTGAAGTAGATACGGAATGACAGTTCTTCGAAACCCACAAATTTCAATTTCCTTATGTTAAATTTACTCATTAATAGTAAATAATTTTAAGAAGATGAATATTATATTAAATATTTAACAAAATACCGGCCGGTCGTGGCGCAGCGGCACGAGGTGTGACTGCAAAATCGACTGGTTGTGGGTTCGATCCCCACTCGAGGAGATGAAATATTTACTTAAATTTATATTTCCATTTCTTCGCTCTGGTGTCGAGGTTAAGCGCGGCGTTGAGTTCTGCCACTCAACACGCAATGCCTCCAGAATTCGGCAGAAAGTGGGGAACGGAGTGTCTTAACACTAGGTTCCCTCTGCCTACCCTGCTGTGTGCGGGATACAGCGTGAAGCTGATTTATTTATTTTTTATTTATTTAACAAAATAATAAACAAATAGTCTAGAGGAGTTAAATGATGCAAACACAAATATTTTTTAAGAAAAAACCTTCATTTTTTTTTCGATTGAGCAGCATGCTGTTGGCCCTACAGGCCTCTACAGCGTCACCGGGCTTTTGGGAGGCCGAGCTAGAAGAGCTCTGACCTTGGCTTGGTTACCGTGGAAGGCACTAACAAATGAGAACACAGTGTCGTAAGGGTGTCTCCTTTGAGACTCGGACCGTGACTTGCGTACACCGTTTGTAGTGGGGGACTTTGCTTCGCTCGGTCCGAGCTAGGCCTACTGGGTAGGACTTTTGATGCTCTTTTAGGTTTTTAATTACGGGCTCCTCTCGCGCCGAGGCGCGATTGGGCCACTGAAAAACTGGTACCTCGTCTCCACCGGCGGGGACGGTGTGTGTAGCGTGTGTGGCTGCGATTGCCTTACCTACGTATTTTGGGTCGTTCGCTTTAATGATGGGGTCAGCATCATCGTTTAAATAAAAAAAAACCTTCAAAAAATTTAATATTTTTATGTGGAGATTTTACAATATTTTATTTAATGCAACATCGATGTTAAAACATCGATATTTCATATCGTAACACCGATGTTCATGGATTCGATTATTAAAATTCACTTTGACATTTGTTTGAATATGACATTATCAGATGATTTAATTTAAATTTATACATATTCAAACTTTTAATTGTATTGCTTATAGTTAATTGTATTTTTAAGCCATGTTATTAATAATAAAATAATATTTATTGATTGACAATAAAATGAAATATTGAAAACCTTTTGTGAAGAACTTAAGTAAACTAATGTACACAAAATGCTAAAAGAAAATATTGATGAACTGGATATACAAAACTTTACAGAAAACGTCTCGTTTTTAGCCGATTGTTTTGATAAATCTTTTAATTTACAAAGTTCCCTAAATTATGTAAAAGATTATATTGCTACGAAGAAAAATGAACAAAGTATATCTAAGGACAAAGCTTGCTTACTCAGAAAGAAAAATTTTCTTGTACAAGAAAAACAAATTAATAAAAGTATTTTAAACATAGATATACTTACACAGCTTAATGAAAACAAAACATACAAGAAGAATTTAAGAAACTGGGGCTTGCCACCACAAATAGCAGATAGATATAAACAGAAAGGTATTGTAGAGATGTTTGATTGGCAAGTTGATTGCCTTTCGAATCCAAAAGTTTTAATAGATTGTCAAAATCTCGTTTACTCTGCTCCAACTTCTGCTGGTAAAACACTTGTAGCTGATATATTAACTATTAAGGCTGTTCTGGAACGCCAAAAAAAAGTTATTATAATATTGCCGTTTGTATCAATAGTTAGAGAAAAAATGTTTTACTTACAAGATATTTTATCAACTTCTGGAGTCAGAGTTGAAGGATTTATGGGCTCTCAATCTCCCCCTGGGGGATTACAATCAGTCCATATTGCAATATGTACTATAGAAAAAGCAAACAGCTTAATTAATAAACTGCTAGATGAAGATAATATATCTGAGCTAGGAGCAGTAATTGTAGATGAGCTGCACTTATTAGGTGATCCACACAGAGGGTACATTTTAGAACTTCTTTTAACTAAAATAAAATATATTTCTTTAAAGACTGCTGAAATAAAGATACAAATAGTTGGGATGTCTGCAACATTACCTAATTTAGAAATATTAGCGAGCTGGTTACAAGCTGAATTATTTGTCACAGAATTTAGACCAATACCTTTGGATGAATATTGTTTAGTAGGTAGTAAATTTTATGATAAAAGTGGAAATTATAAAGGACCATTTAAGAATACAAACTCAGTAAATATAGAAGAGGATTATGTGCTATCATTATGTTTAGATACAATTAAAGAGGGTTGTTCTATTTTAATATTTTGTATGACAAAGAATAGATGTGAGAATGTAGCGCAGAATATTTCATCTTCATTTTTTAAAATAGGATGTACTAGTAATGATCTAGGAAAACTTTTAAGAGAACAACTAAAGCCTGAAAGTATATTGGAAGTATTAGAACAATTAAAAAATTGTCCAGTTGGACTTGATAAAATATTGAAGAATTTAATTTCATTTGGTGTGGCATATCACCATGCAGGGCTTACATTTGATGAAAGAGATATTATTGAAGGAGCATTTAAGTCAGGTGCAATAAGAGTTTTAGTTGCAACATCTACACTGAGTTCAGGAGTAAATTTGCCTGCTCGAAAAGTAATAATAAGATCACCAGTATTTCAAAAACAGCCCATAAACATATTAACATATAAACAAATGATTGGCAGAGCTGGAAGAATGGGTAAAGATGTAAAGGGTGAAAGTATTTTAATATGTACCCCAGCCGAACAAAAGATAGGATTTGGTTTAATGCTGGGAAACTTAGACCCTGTTAAAAGCTGTATTGAAAGTGAAGACAAGTTTATGAGGACTACTCTTGAAATGATAGCAAGCCAAGAGTCCTGTACAAAATCAGATCTAGAGCTGTATACAAAATGCACTTTGCTCTTTACCCAAGAAACTGAAAACCCATTAAAAAAATCATTACTTGATAAAACTTTAAAAGAACTTATTAATTTCGAACTAATAAGAATTCAAAGTGATGATAACCAAAATCGATATGTTGCTACATCATTAGGAAAAGCTTGCTTATCTTCGTCCATGGCGCCTAACGATGGTCTATCGCTATTTTGCGAACTACAAAAAGCGCGTCAATGTTTAGTTTTGGAAACGGACCTACATTTAATATATCTAGTAACACCATACAGTGTTAGTAATCAGTGGAATAATATGGATTGGTTGCATTTATTAAACCTTTGGGAGTCTTTAACACCGGCTATGAAAAGGGTTGGTGACTTAGTGGGTGTACGCGAAAGCTTTATAATTCGATGTTTGAGAGGTAGTAATAAAGCAAATGATAAAGACAACAAATTGAATATACATAAAAGGTAAGAAAATATTTGTCTATTAATATACTTGTAAATGCTAGTACTACTTAATGTAATGAGGCTAGTCGTGGCGCAGGGACACAAGCGTGCGACTGTAAACGCGACAGGTTGTGGGTTCCAATCCCGCTCGAGGAGTTGAAATATTTAATATTTTCGTTTACTTACTCTGGTAACGAGGTGTTAACATTAAGGTTACAATCGCGGCGTTCTGCCACTCAACACGTTGAACCTACAGAATTCGGCGGAAGGTGGGTAACAGTAGTGTCGTAATGAGAACGGAATGTCTTAACACTAGGTTCCCAGGTTCCCTCTGTCTATCCTGCTATGTGCGGGCATGAAGCTAATATATATATATATATATATATATATATATATATANTATATATATATTTCTAGGTTTTATACGGCGTTAGCTTTACAGGATTTAGTAAATGAAGTATCGTTATCTGAAGTGGCATGCAAATTTCAATGTGCGCGAGGTTTTCTACAAGGTTTGCAACAATCGTCATCAACATTTGCTGGTATGTTTTAGGTGTTACAAGTGAAAGTGAATATTGTAAACAAAAGCCTACACAAAATATAATAACAGATGTTTTTTTTACAGCACAATAAATTAACATTTGTTCAGCATATTTTTATAATTTTAGGAATGGTTACGGCGTTTTGCCATCAATTAGGATGGAGAAATATGGAACTACTTATATCACAATTTCAAGATCGTCTACAATTTGGCATACATTCAGAGCTACTAGAACTAATGAAATTATCATCCCTTAATGGAGTACGAGCCCGTACTTTATTTGATGCTGGCTTTGAAACTATCTCCAGTATTGCATCGGCAGAAGTAAACACAATTGAAACCTTACTCCTTAAAGCTGTGCCATTCCAAAGTGAAAAAGAAAGGGAAGGTGAGGACAAAATGGACGCCAGAAGAAGGAATAAAATGAAAAATATTTGGATAACAGGATGCTGTGGCCTAACTACCAAAGAAGCGGCTGAAAATCTCGTTCTTGAAGCACGAAAATATTTAACTGAAGAAATTGGGGTAGTAGAAATAAAATGGAAAGATATAAAATTAAATGAGACTTCTGTAAATAATATTATTGACAAAGATAAAAAATATATATTAGATCAAAATGGAGATCATGGGAGTGAGACAAATAATAACCTAGAAAGTAATGAGGAAAATATTAATCAAAATATTCGAAGCAATATAAGTTGTAAAATATTTAATGAAACCAAACAAATAAAAGATATAAAGAGCAATAATTTAATACCAAATCCAGATCCATCCATCCAGATTCAACAAGAGGAAGGATGTCTAAATAAAGAAAGTCAAGATTTAAATAAAACAAAATTTAATCAAAATCTAGTTTCACCAATAAAACAAAAAAAATGTAACGAAAAAAGTTTTTATGATTGTAATATAAATAGGGAGGTTACTATTAAAAATTTAACTCCAAATACAAACAGTGGATTCCTATTATCACTACAAAAGGAGGATATAGTTTGGGAATCATTAAGTTTTAATGAAGCAGGCTTCAGTAATATCACTAAATATAGGACATCTGATATATTTTTTTCTCCCAATATAAGTTTTGGTGATGCTTCAGATAATTTCGAATGTAATGACAAAAACGTAACGTCCAATACTAATATTTGTAAAGACATAAGTTTATTTTCATCGGAAGGTGAAAATTCAAGTGTGTTTGATGATAGCTTACCTATTGACTTATTACCAAAGTCATTAATAGATCAAACAAAAACAAAAGATGAAATCGAAAATGTTGAAACAACTACAGATTATTTAGATATAAATTCTAAAACATTGCTTAATGCATTTAAGTCTTCTGTGATTGAAGTCGACGACGATGAAAATATCAAATTAGTATATGACGATGAGAAAAAGAATTCAGAAGAAAATTTTTATTCAGAAAAAGATTATTATTCAAATGAAATTATATCACAAAATGAAATAGTAAATACTCAACACAATGAAGTGACAAATTATAGTTTTGACAGTCCACTCAAAAGGCAAGCGGGTTTTGAGAACTATTTGTCTTTATCATCCAAGAAAGCAAAAAGAATATTTCAAATTGAAATTGGTTCTCAAAAATCAGAACACATTACATTGAAATTTAAACAAAATATTATCGATTGCTATACTTTGCGTGAAGACGATATTATAAAGAACTTTTCATTTATAGAAAATTCTAATTTAAAACAGATATCTATTTTATTTGAAACGAATAAAAAGAATATAAAACCTTCTGACGCAATAGGAAGCAATATCTTAAAAAATATGGTCAACGTTTCAGATAACGAAGATCATCCTCTTATCCAAGGAATTGCATTTTGCTTAAAAAATGATATATGCGTATACTTAGATTTAACTAGTTTAGGAAAGTTACAGACGGTATTTAAACTATTCTTAGGCAAATTTATTGGTAATCCTTTATTCAAATTAATTATGGTATCATCAAAATCAAATTTTATACATATTAAAAGATGGCTGGGAAGAGATATAACATCAGAATGTGTCGATATTACATTGATTGAATGGTTATTGGATAGCGATGAAAAAATCTCAAATATAAACGAATTGGTAACTTAAATATATAATAATAATTGTAATATATAAAAATTATAGAAATAAATAAAGGCCGGTCGTGGCGCAGCGGCACGAGGTGTGACTGCAAAATCGACTGGTTGTGGGTTCGGTCCCCACTCAAGGAGATGAAATATTTACTTAAAATTATATTTCCATTTCTTCGCTCTGGTGTCGAGGTTATGCGCGGCGTTGAGTTCTGGCCCTCAACACGCAATGCCTCCAGAATTCGGCAGAAAGTGGGGAACGGAGTGTCTTAACACTAGGTTCCCTCTGCCTACCCTGCTGTGTGCGGGATACAGCGTGAAGCTAATTTAATTTTTTATTTTTTATAGAAATTATTATTTTAATTAGAATTTTCTTATTAAAGGCTTTTAAATATTTGGATTTTGACTTAGCAAATGTACAAATTACCACTGGACATAAAATGAAAACCTATAACATGTTGGATGTTAACGAGAGAGCGTGTCTTAAAGCGTGGTGTATTCAATCCATAGCAGAAAATCAGAAAACAATGTTGGGTACATATCAACTTATGAGGAAGTGTATAGGTAAGTTAGTTATTTTAATCTATACTAATATAATAAAGCGGAAGAGTTTGTTGGTTTAAACGCTAAGATCTCTGGATATAGGGTAAAAGGCCCAAAGTTCGTGCTAGTACGCTATTTCGTTAGTTTTGGTTCTGGTAAAAAAAAATATGCAATTTAAGTATTATTTGCGTAAACTATATATTTGTAAAAAATCTTTATAATTTCAACTATCTAAAAAAATAAGTAACAATATTTTAATGACAAAATTGAGCGTTAAGCGACATTTGAAACGCAAAGTTGATTACGAACTGCACTGTAACGGGTTTATGTTGCTTACCACCGTAAGACTAGCGTAAGAATTTCTTAAGGTTGTAGAAAGACAAAGGTAAGTTATTCACATAAAACTTTGAATATATGTTTTTTTGTATTCTATAAAAAACATTTAATTGAAAAAAAAATAGATGGATTTATTGCAATTTTAAAAGAATTTAATGCCTAATTCTTTTAAAATTGCAATAAATCGATTCACAAAATAGCAGTCATTTTATTTATAAAGTCCCCTAGTTGGTGTTGCTAAGGTTTCTTGTGATCGAAATTCGGTATACATCTTATTAACTTAAATTCCTATATTACTATTTTAAAGGTAACCTGAATTGATGTAACTTTGTTTTTTATTAACTTTTGTAATTTATGTTTGTGTATTTTCTCGAATATACATGGAAGTTAATGATTACTTTACATAATGTAAAAAATACTGAACAAACAGAAGTGCGGAAGTTACAAAAATCAGTAATACGAAACAAGATCCTCTACATTTCACTGTTTTCCCCAAGTTCGTGATAAATAAATCTACGTAAAATCAACACATTGACTCCTCTGTATTTATTAATACTGATTATCTTAGTTTTGATTTTAATCTTAGTAAAGATCTTTTTATTTTTTCAAGAATATACTAAATATAAAATACCGTACAAAAGCTGCGGTAGCTGCACAAATCTCCTACAGAATTCATACATTGGATTTGTGATAGTGAAATTTTCATTTTATTAATGTTATTATTTAGTAAGGTTTTATGTTTGTTGAAGTAATTATTTTTTAAATTATTATTATTATTAAAATTTATTTAAGTTTATTTATATTACGCAAGTTCGTAACTTTATTTTCTGATGAATTCAAAATTGAGACTTAATTTTTTTTTATAATTTTTTTTTTATATTTACTAATTTTAAAAATTTTAATGTCGTTAAACTGATCTCTCCCATTTTTTTTATTTACAAATTGTTTATAATCAAAATCTTTATATGTTATTTATTATAACGTTTTTTTATTACAAATTAACCTTACTCTTGGGGATAAATTTTATCCCGAAACAGGAGCCAGAGCTAAATTTTATCACGAATTAGGGTTCAACAAGAGGTCCACAAATAAATTAATATAAAAACTAAACTTAAGTTAAACCACATAATTCACACATTAAATTACTGACACAATACCCACATTGATGACAGTGTTTAAGGTTATTATATAATAGCCTTAAGATGCCGAAATATGGAACACTTATCTTACTTGTCTGATTTTCTTTTTTTTTTTGTATCAAAGCTACATTCCTCAGAAGTGCTATAGACTAAGACATTACGGTGTTAGACATAGTTAGCTTTAAGTAAAAAGAAATAAGAATAATAAAGAACGCCATCGAATTGATTTAATCGCGTGCGTTGCAAAAATAGTTAAATATATGTCAGTACATTATTTGACAAAAATATTATATCTACCTTTTATTAATAAGTCACAATAAGCCATTTTTTGAAATAATTGAAATTTTCAATTGCAAAATTGCAAGGATATTTCAACGTTTTTTATTTGACATAGATATTGAAGCGAAAATTATTTCATCATCAAGAAAATTTTATGAAGAGTAACTTCGGCTTTTATAGTATATAATTTGGATGTATACTTTTCGAGAAAATGTAAAATTAAAATAATTCAAACGCTCTGTTTACGGCCCGCCGCTCTTGCCGCCGACGATATGAAGCAGTCACGTAGTGCTTGCACTTTCTCAAAGTTATGAAAACAAGTTGTTCATAATTGAATGTATCAATTTTTTGGCAAATGTAGCATAATAAAAGTATTATAGGTGGTAAGCGGGCGAAGCTGCGAGTGGGCCGCTAGTTGCAAAATAAACTTGAATTTGTAAATATTCCTTCTCTTCTTTATTCTCTTTATCTTCTATAATAAATATCACAAAATAATGTCCTCTTACAGATACCGAAATGCATGTATGTAAAATTCTCGGGAAATGTGAGTTTTACGGCATTGCCGTGGATAAAGATCTTGCGTCAAAACTTTTGATAGATGTAAAAAAATCACAAGAGATTTTGCAGAAAAAAGCTTTTAAATTATGCGGATATCATTTTAACTTTAATTCTTCTAAGGATGTCGCTAAAGTATGTATTCTTGGTATCTTTACATACAATCTTCTTTATATCCTAGTTACCTTCGGAATTCGAGACATTTCGTATTTAGTAGCTAAACTTAACGCCGTATTATATCTTTTACTATATCGGTGAAATGAAAATAATTCTTTCCTTCGATGGCATCTACATACTCATACATACATCTCTCTAGTTTTATTTTGTTACAGCATTCTATATGGCAAAACACAACACATGCATTTCGTTTGATTAAGTCAAAAAACAACAGCTGAACGGATTAAAACTTTTATTTGCGAAATGGTTTTATAAAATAAATTGCTTACTTTTTATGTAGAATAGACAGAGACAATTTAATGCTATGATACTCCTGTCTCGACTTTGCTCCTCTAGAGACAACAGTCTGAGATATAGAACTTGGACGCCATATATTGTCTGACCATGCTACATGAAGTAGAATATTTAATATAAATATTTAATAGTACGTCATAATAGACGTAATTTTATTGAAATATAATATAATAAATAAAAAGTTTTCTTTCGTTTATAGAAAAATTTAATTTCAGGTCTTAGGGCTGTACAAAGGGCGTAAAATAAGCACTAAGAAGAGTGTTCTCTCCGCTCACAATAGTCCCATGGCCAGCATTGTCATATATTGGAGGAAGCTTAATTCTATTCTTACTAAAACTTTGTACCCTTTAACTGCGCAGGCTTTTACATACAGTGTTGATAATAGGTTAGTATGTTATGAGTGAGTTGTAATAACTTAATATATTCATCGACATATTGAATATTATGAATAATACTGCTTTTAGTAGTATTATAAAATAATAACATATTTAATTATTAATTTAATTATTATTTACAACAATTTTAAATATTTATACATTTTCGTTAGAGATGGTTTATAACTCGAAGCGTGGTAAATTTAGCGTTGTGGAAACTGATGTACAGTACTGTCGACAAGTCACGGCCACTCTGAAGTTAGCTGCAGATGGCTGCGAATATTTTAAATTTTTTCTTATTTCAATTTAAAAATGCGCAGTAGTTAAAAAACCTAAATTCAGGGCAGCCACGACTCGTCGACCGTGCTGTAGACGTACGAAATTATTCACGATAATATCGGAAATGCAACAGTCGACACGCCGACTTGGGGGAGCGATGTGAATAAATAATTCCATTTCCAGAATAAGCCCGGTTTACACTATGTACACCTGCACCGGCAGAATTAGTATGCACGAGCCGAACTTACAGAACGTCCCTAGAACCTTTTGTATACCGCTTAAGTATTTATCCACAAAGGATTTTGAACCTTCTGACGACGTCGTAGAGTTCAATTGTCGGAATATTTTCAAAGCGGCGCCGGGATACGTTTTTGTGTCAGCTGACTACTGCCAGCTAGAGATGCGTATTCTTACACACTATTCCAAAGATGCTGTGTTGAGTAAGATTATGAGTGCTAATGTAGACGTTTTCAAGTCGATCGCAGCAGCTTTGGCCGGTGTCTCTGAAGACAATGTGAGTTTTACTATTGAGATTTTTATCCAAATTAAAAACATTAGCCTTATGTTATATATAAACTACCTCTCAATCCGCCTTTTATATTATATAGTAACTCAATCCGCCTTTCAGAAGCCGCCTTTGTGCATTTTGTCTTAAGAATATATTTTACTTATTGTGCCTTTTCAGATGTGCAATAAATACTTTTTATCTTATCTTATCTTATCTCATAAATAACACATTTTTTTTATAGTTTATATTATTTTTTTGTTTGTGTGTACACTACATTTCTGATCCGTATATCTTTCATGTGACCACTGATGTTGAAAAAAAAGTTGTAACTGGTCTTAGATTTACGATTTATTGTAAACCTGTTTTGTGGTTCTATTATTTCAATAAAACAAAAGATTAGTATGTTTTGCAGACTGAGGCCAGTCATGGCACAAAGTGTGACTGTAAATCGACTGGTTGTGGGTTCGATCCCCACTCGAGGAGATGAAATATTTACTTAAATTTATATTTCCATTTCTTCGCTCTGGTGTCGAGGCAAAGCGCGGCGTTGAGTTCTGCCACTCAACACGCAATGCCTCCAGAATTCGGCAGAAAGTGGGGAACGGAGTGTCTTAACGCTAGGTTCCCTCTGCCTACCCTGCAGTGTGCGGGATAAAGCGTGAAGCTAAAAAAAAATGTATTTTATATTAAACACTGTATTATACTTTCTTAGGTTGATGATGATTTACGACAAAAAGCCAAGCAACTCTGTTACGGTATCCTTTACGGTATGGGAAATAGAACTTTAGCCCAACACCTGGACGTTAACGAAGCAGAAGCCGCCGTATTTATGAACACGTTTTATAAAACTTATCCTGCTTTAAAGAGTTTTACTCAGTCTGTTGTAGAAGAATGTATAAAAAAAGGTTACGTCGAAACGTTGATGAAGCGCCGCCGATATTTACCAGATATAAATAGTAAAATACCATCGAAACGAAGTAAGTATTTATCTCCTTTATTTTAGCAAAATCTTTTAAATTTATTGAGGCAAGTTGTGGCGCAGCGACACGAAGTGTGACTGTAAAACCGACTGGTTGTGGGTTCGATCCCCACTCGAGGAGATGAAATATTTACTTAAATTTATATTTCCATTTGTTCGCTCTGGTGTCGAGATTAAGCGCGGCGTTGAGTTCTGCCAGTCAACACGCAATGCTTTCAAAATTCGGCAGAAATTGGGGAACGGAGTGTCTTAATACTAGGTTCCCTCTGCCTACTCTGCTGTATTGCAAACGTATTTTCTGCAAATTTATAGAGTATAAGCGGTAACAATCTAGTATTCTATAATATGTAAGAATTTATCTAAATAGAAATTAATGAACTGAACTGATTTAAATATATCTATTCCACAAATAATTGTAAAACATTTTACAATAAATCTGTAAATCAATCATATTACTTTATAATAAAAAAGAAGTCACAATAAAAATAATAAAGCTATTCATTTGACGCAGTGTTATAAGACAACGTTAATATTTTGCTATCTACAGTAGATATTACTGGAATTCAACGCTGTTACTGGAAACATGGGAATTATATTATAATATAATTAGCATATTTATGATTTGGATTAAGCAAATTTGACGTCATATTTATCTTGTTCTTTTCAATTTACATTTTCCCATTCATATATTTAATACATTGATGCTCGTGGTGCAATTGTAAATGTTTTAATCGAATACGATCCATGTAGGTTGAAATTCACTATTTATTTTACACAAGGGGTAAAATTTATTAACATCATGGTCGTTTCCGGGACTGTCCTATTAGCTTTTATAACCGATCAGTAAAAAATAGATAGAAAGTACGTATATATGTAATAGTATGAGGCCGATCATGGCGATTGTGGGTTCGATCCCCACTCGAGGAAATGAAATATATATTTAAATTTATATTTCCGTTTCTTCGCTCTGGTGTCTAGGCAAAGCACGGCGTTGAGTTCCGCCACTCAACACGCAATGCCTCCAAAATTTGGCGAAAACAGAGTGTCTTAACCTGCTGTATGCGGGATACAGCGTTAAGCTGATTGATTAATTAATTAATATAAAATTGTTACCAGGTGCAGCGGAACGGCAAGCAGTCAATACTACCATACAGGGCTCAGCCGCAGACATAGCAAAAGCCGCCATGTGCGCTATAGACAATGAAACGAAGCTAGATATAGACCAGCCACGACTAATTTTACAAATGCACGATGAACTTATATATGAAGTCAAAGAATACCAAAAAATGAATTTTAGCAAAATATTAAAAGATTTAATGCAGGAGACCGTACAGTTGAATGTGCCTTTACCTGTGAAAGTGAAGAATGGCTGTACTTGGGGCGCGATGGAAGAAGTGAAATTTATTAAATCATGATATTAGTGATAAATTATAAATTTTTGCGTCTAAGCACTCTCGTCTGTGATATTTTTTATAATTGCCAAATAAAAGTGTTTTGAGTTATGTATGTACCTACGTGTTTTTATTTAAACTTAAGATATTTTATTTTTAGCTTCACGATGTATCCCGCACGCAGAAGGAACCTGGGAACCTAGTGTTAAGACATTCAGTTCCCATTAAACACTTTTGTTCCTCACTTTCCAGTGAATTCTGGAGGCATTGCGTGTTGAGTGGCGGAACTCAACGCCGCGCTTTGCCTCGTTAGCAAAGCTAAGAAATGAAAATATTATTTCATGTCCTCGGGTCAGAATCAAACCCATGTAAACAACCAACCCTAACATGAGATATTATTAAATACTTAAGTAGCTATTAATTTTAATAATATTAAAAACATAGGTACATCACTCTCCTAATGCAAATAAAATATTAATTCTTTACTGCCAAATTCATACAGAAGAAAATACCAACAAACACATTGCCATTATTTATTTTCAAAGGAAAACCAAATATATTATTAGATATACACAGCGCTTAAAATTAAACAATAAAATAGAAAAATCTCAAGCCTGTTTGTTTAGTCTTAGCACCTCAACATAAAAGGTTGCCAAACAAACACATTCTCCGCGCCATCTCAACGTGTCTCCTAGAGTTTTCCGAATTTTCCACTTTACGCACACCGAGCACAGAGGTCGCGCTGCGCCTCCCCTAAGCGCAATCGATATCTGCGCGTCCCAACCCTCGACGAGACCAGCCAGCCTGTCACGTCCAGTCACGCCAGCCGACCGCCCGACTCGACCCACTACATCACATATAAACTTAGAAAACCCAATTAAAATGAATCACTATATAAAATGATCGAAATCCGCGGTCTGTGACTGACGTGGAGTCCGCGCGCGTTCTGTTTTTCCAGTGCTTCGGTGCCGAGTGGTTTTTATTATTTGAATAATGCATTTACATTTTGAAAGGAACGTGAACGCGAAATGCGATTGCACGATACTATCGCTGTCGTGGATGGGCAAAGTTCCCGATGAGCTGCCCGAGGTAAGCCCGCAACCCTGACTTATTCAATATTGTACGCGTAATGAAGCCGGCCTTCCACATTCAGCTGATTAGATAATGAGCTACCTATCAAATATAATACTGTTTTGTTTTAGTATTTAAAATTAAATTAAAAGTTATTTAATAATTGTTTTGGAGGCCAGTCGTGGCGCAAAGGCACAGCAAAATCGACTGGTTGTGGATTCGATCCCCACTCGAGGAAGTGAAATATTTATTTACATTAATATTTTCATTTCTTCGCTCTGGTGTTGAGGCAAAGCGCGGCGTTGAGTTCCGCCACTCAACACGCAATGCCTTCAGAACTTGGCGAAAAGTGGGGAATGGAGTGTCTTAACACTAGGTTCCCTCTGCCTACCCTGCTGTGCACGGGATACAGCGTGAAGCTGATTTAAATTTTTTTATTTTTTAATTGTTTTGCTTTCCTAATTACTCTATATTTATCTACTGTTTTTGTGTAAATAAATAAATTATATAAGACACTGAATCCAATCAATATGTTTAAGTAATATAATAAGTGAAAAATGCAAAAGCTATTTTCAGCTTCAAGGGTGGCGAGTAATTTAGCAAACAGTTAGCGGTCATTAAAAACTATGTAACAAATGTGCTCCATCGAACCTGCGCGTTATTACACGACATTAAATTTCCATTACCGTTTAGATTGAATTCGATTTGCATGTTCGACCTCAAAATATAAAAGCAAAGTAAATCAACTCCGTCGTTAGACACAGATTTATTAAATAGAAAAGGAACATAATGTCATTTACTTATTGGATTGTCGCCAATAAAAAAAATTGAGGAGGAAGAGTTGTACAAAGTAATTGTATGCTATTACTTAGAGATTCAAACGCGACTTTGCTCGCTTTAACTTGTTTTTATATTATAGGCAAAGGATAATATTTTATTTTATAAAAAATATATTTGTTTAATAAAAAGTATCCTATGACCTTTCTATTACCTCAGAGTCAAGAATATAAGCACATAGTAACATGACATTGAGTAGTTTTGGCGTGAAAGCGTAACAAACAAACTTATTCACATTTATAATATTAGTATAATTATGTATTTCTTAATTGTTGTAAATCTTAAGTAACTATATAATCTCTGTAGGTTATTTTATAAACAATATTCGGTTGTGAATTTAAGAGGCATTTATTTGGTAAAATTATTAAATAAAAAATAAATAAATCATAAACTGAGCAATGTTTGTAAATATTGCTCAGCTTATGTCTAGTCAAATAACTAATTGTCTTTTATTATTTTGACGTATTTTCCACATATAGATAGATGAAAAGGTAGAGAGAACCTTGCGTTACAATACTCCAGTCTCCATTTTAGAGATCTTGTGCTAATTATTTCGGAGGAATCTTACGTTACGTATTGTTTTATCAGTATCAGAGGAATAAAAGCATACCCATCAATTAGAATCAAACCTAAAACCATCGCCAAACAACTAAACGACTATATTTTGTAAAAAAAATAAAGTATGATAATTAATTAAAAAATTCAAGTTTCTCATAAACAATAACAATAATATAATAAAATTGAACAATTGGTTTGTTAGCTTCCAATTATTATATACCTTTGAAATTTTACAAAAATAGGAAATATATATTTATAGTCCAGACCAATAGCTTTTCAAATTGTCCGCCTTTGTCAAGTTTCATTTCACTTTTAACAATGGGCTCACAGAGGACTCGTCTACGTATTTGTTCACTGCTTACATGGAGGACGATAGCTGAAATATTTCCAAAGGTTTCTAAGTCTTCGCAGCTAAAGCCGTATTCAGTTGCGTCAGCTTTTACTTTTTATAGACGAGTAATATTAAGAATTGAGATGCCTTTCTATATTTTTACGGTAGCATCAGCTACATATTTCTATTCCATTAAAGTAATTGAAAAATAATAATGTGATTGATTGATGATGGTTGTCTGTCTATAACAGCGTTATATAATTATATAAAATGTACTTTAGTTTTGCTTATAATTTATTAATATGGTAGTTTTTATGTCATTAATTGTGAACTCTAAACTTTTTTTACTAAATAAATTGTCACTTAAAGTCCGCTATAATTTTATTTGGCTTCACGCTAAAACCCTCACATAGCAGGGTAGGCCGACCTTGGTACTTAGTGTTCAAACACTCCGTTCTCCACTTTCCGGCAAATTCTTGGGGCAATGTGTTGCTGAGTGGAGGAACTCAACGTTGCGCTTTGCCTAATTACCAGAGCGAGAAAATGAAAATATTAAATATTTCTCTACCCCGAGAGGGAATCGAACTCAAAACCGACGCGCTTACAGTCGCACGCTTGTGCAATGCAAATTAAATATATTAATTTATTATTTTGTAATATACCTTTGTCAGTAACCAGAAATAACAAATAAAAAAAGGATCTTACTGGATCCTATCAATGTAATTTAAGTATGAAATATAATAAACTTCGTAGTTCATTAGCTTTTCATAGTTGACTCGTATTATTGTTTAGGTGAACTTAAAATTGGAAGATATATTATATCCAACCCAAACATACCTAACTGTCACGTAGGGCTGGCTTATAAAAGCTTAAATCGAACCCGCTTAAACCGAATACCGTCATTTTGAAAGCTTAGCTGTATTATTTGCTTACACTCCTTGCAATATTCTCCTGCCAGAGATTATTAATTAATATGAGTATCATAATTATAACAGGTTCAGTATTTTTTTTAACAGAAATTTCTGTATAAAAAAACAGCTTTCCCATTTTCCGTCGAATTCTGGAAGTATTGTGTTGAGTGGCGGAACTCAACAGCGCGATTTGTGTCGAGATCAAAGGGAAGAGATGAAACTAGAAGGCTCAGGGTTGGATTAGAAGGATAGGCAGTGGGAACCTAGTGTTAAGACACTCCGTTCCCCACTTTCTGTCGAATTCTGTGGCAGTGAGTAGCAGAACTCAACGCCGCGCTTTGCCTCGACACCAGAGCAAAGAAATGGAAATATAAATTTAGATAAATATTTCGTCTCCTCGAGTGGGGATTGAATACACAACCAGCAGCCAGGATTTTACAGTCACTGACTGGCCTCAACTTTGTATATACTTATCATTTGTTTGTTTATCTCATGTTAGCATTGCTATTTTCATCTAGGTTAGTACCTTGCTTTATATGTAGGATTCATAAAATATGTCGACGTGTTTGAAATTTATATTTAGTTTAATTTGAGGCCGTAGTAGTGCAAGGGCACAAGTGTATTACTGTAACGCGATGGTTGTGTGTTTGTTACCCATACGGGGGGAAAAATTATTATTTTTTAATATTTTCAGTTCTTCGCTGGTTCTGGTACCAAGGCAAAAAGCGCGCCGTTAGGTTGCACCTCTCAGCACGCAATGTATTGAAAAATTCGACAGAAAGTATAGAACGGAGTTTGAGTAACACTAGGCTTTCTCTGCTTGTCCTGTTATATAGCGTGAAGCTGAAGAAATTGGAGTTCATTAAGTTGCTTTAAGAGCAATCCCTTCACTACGGTCTACCGTAGTGAAGGGATTGCTCTTACAGCTTCAGCGTTACCTACCTATCTTGCCATGTGAATGAGTATGTTTCTGTCATATTTATATAAAAAAAACTGCTTATATTTAGCTTATAACCTTACTAGTTTACTTTTCACTTACTTTTCTGATAAGTTAATATTAAGTATTATACAAGATTCAAACATGGTTTTTAATCATAAAAGTAAATGATTTTTTCTTCATGTGAAAGAAACTCAACCTTTTTTACCTTAATTTGCTATTTTCGTTATCAAGAAAAAATCCCTTTTTTATTATATTTTATAAACGATTGATATTAAATATAAATGATTCTATAAATGATGAAAGTTTATAAGGGTGTTTATTTTACTTTCAAAACAATTATTGTTACTATTAGGTAATTGAATAAGTTATCGCTGTTTTTTTTTGTTTAAATTTTTTTTTTAAATATAATGCTTACAATGACATTACTCAAAGTATTGTCCATCATTAGAGACCACTTTTTCCCATTTCTCTGGTAGCAATTGAATTCCCCGTCGGAAAAACGACTCATCTTTCGAGGCAATCCAGCAATCAAGCCATTTTTCGGCTTCTTCAAAAGAATGGAAGCGCTGCTCGCTTAAACCGTGCGCCATCAACCGAAACAAGTGGTAATCGGAGGGGGCTATGTCCGGTGAATACGGCGGGTGGGGTAGAACTTCCCATTGAAGTGTTTCCAGGTAAGTTTTGACTGGTTTTGCCACATGTGGCCGAGCATTATCATGTAATAAAATCACTTTGTCGTGTCTCTGCTCGTATAGTGGCCGCTTTTCTTTCAGAGCGCGACTCAAACGCATCAACTGAAGTCGATAGCGAGCTCCCGTGATAGTTTCATTAGGTTTAAGCAGCTCATAATAAATTACGCCCTGCTGATCCCACCAAATGCAGAGAAGAAGCTTAGAACCATGGATATTTGGTTTTGGCGACGATGTTGATGCGTGACCCGGCATGCCCCACGATTTTTTTCGCTTTGGATTGTCGTAGTGAATCCACTTTTCATCCCCAGTGACGATACGGTGCAGAAAACCTTTTCTCTTTTGCCGTTGAAGCAACAATTCACACATGAGAAAACGTCGTTCTACGTCTCTCGGCTTCAACTCATACGGCACCCAATGCCCTTGCTTTTGGATCATTCCTAACGCTTTTAAACGTTTTGAAACTGTTGACGCATCTACTTGTAACGTTTTCCCGAGCTCTACTAACGTCTGACATGGATCTTCTTCAAGCAATGCCTCCAATTCTGTCTTCAAATTTTGTCGGTGCTCCAGAACGCTCTTTGTCTTCAAGGTCAAAATCATTACTTTTGAAGCGCCTAAACCAGTCTCTGCACGTTGTATTCGACAAAGCATTGTCTCAACGAGAATTCTGTGTGCTTCTGCTGCAGATTTTTTCTGAATAAAGCAGTGCAATAAAATTCCCCGCAAAAACACTTTATTTGGCACAAAAGTACACATTTTCACAAAGGGAAAATAAATATGTAGTTGACACTGTAGTAAACACTATTCTACTATAATTTGAGGTTACATATAGTACTACTTTGGTGATTCGTTACTGTACGAAATTCCATGCACAGAGTGCTGCAACGCCATCTTTCAAAAAACAGCAGCAACTTATTAAAGGTCCTAATAGTACTATAGGGATTTAGATGAAACTTTCCAGTAATATAGCTTATAAATCAGAACTTATAGGCTACAATTTGTGAAAAGATTTGGTATAATTTGACTATAATATTATGACAAAATATAGAAAGCCAAGCTTGATTGAGGTCGCTAGTGATCATATATAGTTATCATACAGTTTTATTATATAAAATAAATATTATTATGTGCCATTTTGTAAAAATAGACCTAGGACCTAGCGCTTGTTATCTAACAAAGCGAAATGAACTAGAAATATTAACGTTACGCAAGCTGAAAGCCTTCGACGCGACGTAATGAAACAGAAGTTTCAGACGTCTGCAGTCAAGTTGCGATGTTAAGTTTCAAAGTAATAACCAAAGTTTCTTTTTAAATGTACATTTATTAAAATGTAAGTATAACCCATTTGTGCATGTCCTCGGAAAACTATTAAAAATGTTTTAGACCGATTATAATTTACTCGTATATAATAGGTATGTCGTCTTCTTAACTCATTAAACTTTTACTAACATTAATTTAAGTTCACAAACTTTGCAAATCGAGCAATATGTTTTTTAAAATTTCGATATAAAATATATTATATAATTACTAAAGTAGAGGCCAGTTGCAGCGCAGGGGCATACGCGTGTGACTGCAGACGTGACAGGTTGTAGGTTCGATTCCCACTTGAGTAAATGAAATATTTAACATTTTCACTTCTTCACTCTGGTGTTGAGGCAGTGGCGGCTATTAATGTTTCCCTTGGACGCTAATATCCGCCGCTCATCACGCAATGCCTCCACAGTTAGGTGAAAAGTGGGGAACTGAGTGTCTTAATGGGAAATAGAGTGTCTAAACACTAGGTTCCCTCTGCCTACGCTGCGAAATGCGGGATACAGCGTGAAGCTAAAAAAATATTTATATGCATAAGTAACTTGTGAGATTGTTTGTTACGTGAGCTGTCAGTATATTTCAACTTTAGACGTGCTTGGCGGCTTGCGATGTTACCAGTGATTGGTATTTTATGTATGAACATTACGATTTTGCTGTGAGAATTTGAAGAAATTTTACTATTTATAATAGTTACTTAGTTGAATACAAGCCGTTCTTTTTAGAGTAAGTGTAGTCAACACTCCTTCAGTGTCACAGATATAAAAAAATATAAAACGAAAAAAAAAAACAGTTTATAGACGATAATATTCAGTATCGCGTAAAATTATAGTCCGTCATAAGAAAACAAAAATGAATATACGTATTTTTTTTTACCGGCAATTGTAAAATTATATGATAACATGGTAAGGAGATATATCTTAGAGATTTAATGTTTCTTTCAAATTAATAATTACTTTATTTAAATTTAGAATTAAAGTTAGTTACATGTAAAGTTTCCTATCTAAATTTCTCATTTCTTTTCATTTCTCAGTTGTTAATTATCTGTCAGTTCCGTCCGCAATTTCAAGTTTGCCAATTTTTATGTGTCGTACTTTTAGTTGACATTAGTATTGAACCCCCTGGTTTGCGAGTTCGATCGTTTTTTACATAATACCTTAGATTTCTCAATTACTATAAAGAGTAAAGAACCTCGTACATAGTGAAACGGTGTAGTAGCCTTGATAGAATGTGTTTTATGGCTGGTAAGGCGAGATGGAATGGTTTCTATTTACTTCGTCCGGCTTCTATCGATACTAGAATGTGTAAATATATATATGATAAATAAAACTATCAATGTTTGTGTGTTTTATTACAAAAGTATATTACAATACTGACAAATCAGTTTTTAACATTGAGACATGGTATGCATGCTAACTAACTGAGGAAAAGATATTGCTGACTTGCTGAGTCTCACTACAATTTATTATATTGAGATATTATCATTAATGAGACAGACAGACAAAAAACGATGAGCCGAACCTTTATAATTTGACATACTTATATGTAGGTACGTACATATATAAAAATAATGTAGTAGAGTACTTCCAGAGATCCTCACGTCATGTACGCGACTTTCTTCTAAATCTTGCTACAAGCTCACTACGTTTCATTAAAATATATCTATAACACATCAAGTTCCTGATGATCAACAGAGAAGAGATATCAGATGATTTTTCTCTCTTATCACTTAGTTACCTAGCTTAATTGTTTCGCGTTGGTTTTCTGTGTATTATCACAATATTATTAAATTCCTAAATAGATATAAATGATGTTAAAATACTACTTTGTTAGTCTAACAGCTAACAATAATAAATTTGCATATTCAGCATGCAATCACAAACAAGTCCCCGCCTCTTCTGAACGTCAAAGTTTATTTCCACTACGCAAACAGCGTTATGCAATGAAAATATCGCACCCACCTGTCATTTGCATGATTTATATAATATGCAGATGGATTTAAGTATAATTACTGCACTATTATGCAGGATTATTAGTAGTTATTATTCATATATTAATATAGATCTACTGCCTATATATATATATATATNTATATAGATATAGATATTATTAAATTAAAATTGAATCAGCTTCATGCCGTATCCCGCACACAGCCGGGTAGGCAGAGAGAACATAGTGTTAATATACTTCGTTCCACAATTCCCGCTGAATTTTTCGAGGCATTACTTGTTGAGTGGCGGAACTCAGCGGGCTTTTGCCTTGGTGCCAGAGTGACGGAATGAAAATATTAATAAATAATAATTCATTCGGTTGAGTGGGGATCAAATCGACAACCGTCGCGTTACACTCACACCCTTACCCCTGCACCACACACAACAGCCATATATTATTAAATGCTAAAATTTTAATATTACATACACTGAATGCTTTTAGTATACAAATAACTGGCCATCTTTGCATGGGCGTATCTAGATAAATATTTTCCACGGGGGACCTGGCCTCCCCGGGTCTTTTAGAAACGATCATCGTTTTATCAAAGTTGAGTTAATGTATAATGTATGAAATGTTTTTAGGGGATTTTTTTCAATATTTTCGAGATTTGAATAAAATTTGTTAGTGAGCCAATAAATTTAAGTGAGTTAGCGATTACTTCACACTGGACCATGCCAACTAAAACCGAATTTCCTCGAATAAAATTGGAGAAAATCTAATAACATTTAGCTCCCAACATTACTAAAAGTAAAAACTCCCTTAGAATATACAATACAATAAAGTTTGCTGACAAAGAATTTTGTACACGGTGTGGGGTATGGTAGCGTGGCGATGTTAATGTGACGCGACTTTATATTCAACTCTTTTATTATATATTTAATTTGGTTATTTATACGCTACAAAACAATAGCGGAAAATAATTACACAATTGTATTTGTAGCGAATAAATGTAGGACGCTGATTTAGTGTGTTTACAAATTTTGTTTATGAACAATATTAAGTATTGTGCAATACCCCTACAACGGCGTAAAAATAAAGAAATGCATTAGACTTATTTACTCCACAATAATGGCCACTAGCAAATTAACAGTCAGCATATAAAAAAAAGAAACAAAACAAAGAAAATTTGTTAAAAAGATGGAAAGTAATAGAAAAGATTCTAAAAACTACGATATTCCTTTAGAGGCAACAACAATTAGCAATTTGGCAATTTTCAGTCAAATCTGGACCTAGGCACTGGTCTAGCAAACTGCCAGAGAAAGGTCTAAGCATATCACTAAAATCTGTCAGAAGATTAAGACCTACCCATCCGAAACTCCTCAGTTTGAAATAACGACACCGGCCATCACGCATTGCTAGAGCTCTGTCTTCTTCGCACATCTACAAGTCGATCTGGCCGAATGGAATCTGTTCTTTAGTTCATGTGAACCTGAACTGACATCGGTGCTAACGTGTTTGCTTTGGCACTTTTAATTAATCGGAGTCCAGAGAGTCACAGACTCGTGGAAGAGCGATCTTATCCACCCGATTACAAAGAAAGGATGGTTCTGCTTGGCTGCGACCATTGAAACCAAGGGACAACATCAATCAGGTATCGACGGTTTCTACTTCGAGTATATGTCCATAAACGCTGGTGTCTCTCAAGACTGCGTGCTGTACGTTGTTTCTTTTACATACAAAGTTATATTAGAGGATCCTAGTATACGTTGCTATGCAAACGATAGCACAGATATTCCAGTCGCGCTGATCTTTCTTAGAATAACGTCATCAACTAGTGCCACAATAATCTTGTGTCTAAATGTTTATGGAATAAAAGGAACCTGGTTCAATTCAACCTCTAGAAGAAACAAAAGTTTGTGATAACACGTTAACCACTAAGAAACCCCTATTTGGCGTGTCACAAATTTTGGAAAATACTCATTTTAAAGCCCTGCGCAGTACCAGCAAATATATAATGTTTCGAGTGACTGTCAGTATTGTGATCATATGGCCTTAGGAACTTTCTTCCATGTGCCAATGGAATTGGCACGTGGAAGTGTTCCGACCAATCGTGTTTGCGGGTCGGTACGACATGTGTAACTTCGAAAAGCGCGTATATATCCACCTTAAAGGTCAGCGTGATACACGGAGACGTGAGTTGCGATGATCACTTACTATTTATTAGGTGACACTTTCGTTCGTTTGACTTGTCATTTCCATAGGACAAAATAGGTTGATTTAACACCAGATGGAAATTCTTGTGAATATAAGAAAAACAATTTTTATCCAGTTATCTATTGATAACATAATAGATAGTTCACACGAGTAATCAGTTTTAAAGTGTACCATTGGCATTTTTTTTTTGTTGTCAGATGTCGAAAAAAGCAAGGAAGTTGTACAAAACTAAGCTTTGAATATCGATGACGCATTGCCATTGAGGGTCGCAAGCATCTTGGAATTCAAAAATGCTGGGATACTGGGTCAAATATAGGTTTTAAAAATACCAGTTTAAATTTTGCAATTAGCGGAATTTTTAGTTTTTAATTAACTGAATTGAATATGCGGCGTAAAGCGGTCTGACCATATACTTATACATACATAACATATTCTTTTGAGGTAGTAGGGTTCGTGATCTAACGTATAGGTTCTAAGAGCGTTGCCTGAGATGACACGGCTAAGTTGCGCACCAGCAGATAGGCAGACCTTTATAATAAAAGCCAGGAATAACTCCTCGTAGAATAGAATACTTTTATTACAGAAGTACGCGGAGAGAGTGGAATTAAAATGGTACTCAAAGACATTAGTTCAAGCTAAACAAACATTCCTGGCGCCAGTCCTGGCGCAGTGACACAAAGTGTGACTGTAAAACCGACTGGTTGTGGGTTCGATCCCCACTCGAGATGAAATATTTACTTAAATTTATATTTCCATTTCTTCGCTCTGGTGTCAAGGCAAAGCGCGGCGTTGAGTCCTGCCACTCAACACGCAATGCCTCCAGAATTCGGCAGAAAGCGGGGAACGGAGTGTCTTAACACTAGGTTCCCTCTGCCTACCCTGCTGTATGCGGAAAACAGCGTGAAGAATTAAAAATAGTAGCGTTTAATTAAGTAAACCTAGTTATTCATGATATTTATAAAAATAAAGATTTTTTATTAAAAATACAACAATATTTCGCCAGTTATGGCCAACGTTAATAAAAGGAAAGCACCTATAGCAAATTTTTCGTCTGTCTTAATTTTTGGTGAGAAAAAATCCTGGGGTGGGCACCAGACCATTCTGGAGTGGGCACGTACCACTCGGCCTCTTTTCCCTTTTAGAACGATAATATAAATTTAGAACGGCTTTTGGTTTTGTATTATCCATGATATTACACTACTGGAGACTGTGAAGTATTGAGAAATTATACAAAACTTAATAAAATAATATTGTTAGTGAAGTAATTTTTTTATTATTAATGTCGTATGAACATTGAGAATTTTCCAGAACATGTCCTGACTATATCAAGTGTAATATATTTGTCAGGGTCCAGGGTCCACGTAGTCCTGCAACTCACTTAGTGTGGTTAATTGGCAATCACTCCTCCATCTCCGGTCCACTCTACAAAGATACATATGTTTGTAATAACATTTTACGATGATTGCTTCTAAAACTCGTTTCAATTATGTATCGACATATTTCATTACTTGACGATCCAACTTCGTAATTTTATATTTTCATTTGTTATATAGTCGATGGTTTTCTATTACATTTTGTATTTATTTGTAGGTATAAATACAATTTTATTTACTTTCAACCAGTAAGCGAATTGATTTGCTCGAAGCAATATATAGAAATTAGTAATATTATAAGTAACTATAAGTCTACTACAAAGTTTGGCATCATTAAATAATGTTTTTAACCGACTTCTGTAAGAAAAGGAGGTTATCAACGTTCTATCTTTTAAGCACATATGTTAATTTAAGAAAATAATTTGAAAGGAAGTATAAAGGCTAAAGTAGTGCAGTGATACAGCCTTTGATTGTAAATATCACGGTCGTAAGTTTGATCCAAACTTGGAGGACTGAATTATTTCTATTTTTCCATTCTGGCAGCAGAACAAAATATGGAATCGAGTTCCGCGATCCCACGCATTGTTTCGAGTAGAGGCGGAACGTGAACAATGTAGTGTCATGCCACTAGGTTTTCTGTCTATCCGTCTGCGTACTGTATGCGGGATAAAGTAAAACTGGAGAAGAATATAAACATAAATTTAGAAAACGTATAAAAATTTGAACGCAGCGGGACTCGAACCCGCGCCTCCTGGTCGGTTTCCAGGATGCGCGGGTTCGAGTCCCGCTGCGTTCAAATTTTTATACGTTTTCTAAATAAGTATAAATAAACTAAGCTTCACGCTGTATCCCTCACACCGCAGGGTAAGCAGTGGGAACCTAGTGTTAAGACACTCCGTACCCACTTTCTGCCGAATTCTGGAGGCATTGCGTGTTGAGTGACAGAACTCAACGCCGCGCTTTGCATCGATACCAGAGCGAAGAAATGGAAATATAAATTTAAGTAATTATTCTCCTCGAGTGGGGATCGAACCCACAACCAGTTGATTTACAGTCACACTTTGTGCCCCTGCGCCACGACTGGCCTCTAATAAAAAAAAGTATCAAGTACTTTTTGTTTGAATCATAAATTATACTGTTTATGAGTTTAAAAGAAATATGAATAAAACCGTACAAAGTTAAAATAACAGAGATAGCTGAGGCACGTTAAAGAGAATCCTCGATGTGACCCTTTCAACCCAGGCTTACCCTTCATCCAAATCATATGTGACAAAGCGTTTGTGAAAACGTTTGGTAGAATTTTCAGCCTGTGTTTTACAATGAATTGTTGTTGGACTTTTTTATGTGAATCTTTGAGTATACGAGTAATACAGAGTGTGTAAACGTTTTTACGTCAACAACACAACATATTTGGAAATTAATTGTTTTAGTCAAAATTGTATTTAAATTGTTTAATCAAAATCAGCTTCACGCTGTATCCCGCACACAGCAGGGTAGACAGAGGGAACCTAGTGTTAAGATACTCCGTTCCCCACTTTCTGCCGAATTCTGGAGGCATTGCGTGTTGGGTGGCAAAACTCAACGCCGCGCTTAACCTCGACACCAGAGCGAAGAAAATGGAAATATAAATTTAAGTAAATATTTCATCTTCCCGAATGGAGATCGAACTCACAACCAGTCGGTTTTACAGTCACACCTCGTGCCGCTGCGCCACGATAAAAGCATTTCTTTTACACAATTGACAGTTTTTTTAATAGTACTTTTTTTGTAGCTTCACGCTGTATCCCGTATGTAGCAAGTAAGGCAAAAGAAACATAGGAACCTAATGTAAAGGCACTTTTTTCCTATGCAGGCATTGCGGGCATCAAACCCACAAAATGTCCGAATGTGATGTTTGCAATCACACGCATATGCCCCTGCTCTACAATAGGCCTCATCATAAAATTATATTTTTAACATATTTTTATACTAATATATATTTAGTGATTAATATATATCTAGTGAGTAATATATATTTAGTGAGGCCGGTCGTGGCGCAGCGGCACGAGGTGTGACTGCAAAATCGACTGGTTGTGGGTTCGATCCCCACTCGAGGAGATGAAATATTTACTTAAATTTATATTTCCATTTCTTCGCTCTGGTGTCGAGGTTAAGCGCGGCGTTGAGTTCTGCCACTCAACACGCAATGCCTCCAGAATTCGGCAGAAAGTGGGGAACGGAGTGTCTTAACACTAGGTTCCCTCTGCCTACCCTGCTGTGTGCGGGATACAGCGTGAAGCTAATTTATTTTTTATATTTAGTGATTATGATAATGACATGATATAAAAATATTAAAGTAATCATACGTCCTGTCACAGGAGGAAGGATGGAAACTGAACCGAAACAATTACTATCAAGAAGGCTGGCTGGCGACGGGCAACGTGCGCGGCGTCGTGGGCGTCACTTTCACTTCCTCCCACGCACGACGCCCTCACGAACTACCCCTGCGTACAAACTACAACTTACGGGGACATCGATCTGATGTAAGTATGATAATAAATAGTCTCAATAATTTGTTAATGTTTGTAGAAAATTTTATCTACTTATATCTATATCTAAACTTTTAATAAAATCGTAACGGATCTGTGTCTTTATATCTTAAAAAAGAAAATTTGATATTGGTGTATCAAATAGGCACTTAATAACGTAACTAAAAATGATATTTTTTAATTTTTATCTGTTTGTGCGTTTATTCGCATGAATCTCAAAAACGGCTTAATCGATTCAATTTCAAATTTCACTCTTGTATTTTGGCAAGAGGCCCTTAACATTTAGTGTTTTATTTCAACCACTTCAATCAATATTGTTCGACAAAATTAGCTGAAACTTTACTTTTCAATATACTTATAGACATTGTTTTTAAGACGATGTTATAATTGGAAATCGAAAGTAATGAAGATTAGTAAATAAGTAACAAGAATTATGTAGTTTAAGCGGGCGAAGCCGCGAGCGGGTCGCTAGTTAAAAAAAAACAATAATACGTAGCGAATACCTACGTCGTAGGTAACATTCAAAGTGCCTACGGGCGTTGGTCCGCGTCGTAGCGGTTAAAAATGCAGCTACATTTTGGGGTATAATTACAAAAGTAACATGTTCTCTTTTTTAAACATTTTTAAAGTGTTATTCCACACTTAGGAAAGAAAAATACTTATTTAGAAAACGTATAAAAATTTGAACGTAGCGGGACTCGAACCCGCGCCTCCTGGAAACCGACCAGGCGCTCTGACCACTAAGCCATGCGTTCTCGCCAAGCTACGTCGAAATTTTTATACGCTTGTTACAACTTATTTATGTTGTTAG
>JAAIXJ010001746.1:174783-438341 GCA_013403705.1 Heliconius hermathena | reverse complement strand
TGTCTTCAAATTTTGTCGGTGCTCCAGAACGCTCTTTGTCTTCAAGGTCAAAATCATTACTTTTGAAGCGCCTAAACCAGTCTCTGCACGTTGTATTCGACAAAGCATTGTCTCAACGAGAATTCTGTGTGCTTCTGCTGCAGATTTTTTCTGAATAAAGCAGTGCAATAAAATTCCCCGCAAAAACACTTTATTTGGCACAAAAGTACACATTTTCACAAAGGGAAAATAAATATGTAGTTGACACTGTAGTAAACACTATTCTACTATAATTTGAGGTTACATATAGTACTACTTTGGTGATTCGTTACTGTACGAAATTCCATGCATAGAGTGCCGCAACGCCATCTTTCAAAAAAACTTATTCAAGGTCCTTATACTTGCTTTGACTTGCTCATAACTAAAACCAACTCTTTCTCAATTTTATTAATTTAAAACAATATGTCGAATTACATGATTTGAAATAATACATTTTAATTTAATTAATTTTAAAGAAAAACAAAGAAATTTTCTATCTATACAAATAATTATCTATATAGATATTAAAAATATAAAAGTTATTTGAGATTTTATTAACAATAAAATAAAGCAAAGTACGCCACTGCATGCACTGCATATTTTGAATAAAATATTTCACCGTAGCATTCTTTGAAATTCTTAACACCAACACTACTATAACTGCCACAAAGCCGTTGTAAAGTTAAACAAAACCGCGCTGTAAGAAGCTTTCAACAAGAAGCTAAGTTAGATTACCTTTTAACAACTTTACTTCAAGTCAGCTTTTAAAAATTTTATAGCAAACCATGACTTTTTAATTTCTTTTTATATATCTTTTTTATTATATCGAAAATTAACAAAACAACCTAAAGAATATTTAACGGTGTCGTTTGCAAATTTCCAAGTTGGATATTTTAGTTATTGTGTATTTATCGAGTTACCTTGAGGCCAGTCGTGGCTCAGGGGCACAAAATGTGCCTGTAAATCGACTGGTTGTGGATTCGATCCCCACTCGAGGAGATGAAATATTTATTTACATGTATATTTTCTTTTCTTCGCTCTGGTGCCAAGGGGGAAGCGTGGCGTTGAGTTCCGCCACTCAACACGCAATGCCTCCAGAAATTGGCGGAAAGTGGGGAACGGAGTATCTTAACACTAGGTTCCCTGCTGTGCGCGGGATGAAGAAAAAAACGAGTTACCTTGTTGTAAAAAACATGTCAAATATTTATCATGAAGAAGGGATTCACCTTATTAACACACACATTTATAATACCCTCTTTAATATATAATACATACAAAATCTTCTTACGTGGGCATCACTAATAACAAAAATTTTAATATGATATATTTAACATTTAAGAAAAACATTCAGGCAAAAAAATAGACTTTTTTTAGAAAATGTACACAAACTTAAAGCTGTGCCTCTTGAAAATCTTGTATAGTATTAAATATTAAATAGTGTGATTTAGTAGGTGCTTAATTCGAATGGCATACGGATTTCTCGTTTAAAATTAATTACTACATCAAATGAAATTATATATTTTAAATGCCTATAGACAACAGTCAATAATTGAGGTTATTAATGGTTTTTCACCCTTTCGTACATTCATTATATTGATTTGTATTGTAAACAAATAAAAGACCAGTCATTACATCGTTTATATATTCTGAAAGGAATGATTTATAGAGGCAAATGAATAAATATTCTTTTGGCATTCCATTGAATTTGGGTAAGAATTGCCATTCTTATAATCTTATTATGTTTTATTCTTTACTTTATAAATATCAAATATTATATATAAATTCCAAATATTTTCCACTGCGGAGTGTCTTAACATTACTACTGTACAGCGTTAGTGATTTTCTCTTGGTGAAAAGTCGAATTTTGGAAAGTTTTAACTAAAAAAGCGAGATTCTTTCAGCAAAAGTGAGACAAAAAAAATTAAGTAATGAAGATTTAACTATCAATTTATTTGAGTTTTAAATAAAGCTTTCAGTGATGATAGATATCAATATGAAATATTTTTAACAATTTAAAACTGTATTACCACTTAGGACAGAAAAATACCTTTTAGAAAACGTATACAAATTTGAACGTAGCGGGATTTGAGCCCGTGCCTTCTTGGAAGCCGCCTTGAATAAATATAAAATGTTTTTAAATGTAGAAACGTATATATGTATTTAAACGATATTGTCTTGGTTTACCATGTAAGACGGTTACGTCTTCAGAATAATTTATTAAACGTAACTTACGTACTTATTTGTATTTCTATGAATTTATTAGTACGTAACTAATTAAAATCTTAAAGTAACAAATAAACATTTCTCACAGTACGTGGAATAATCCACGAAAAGCGGGACTAGGCTTGTCCCGATCGGGACATTTAATTTTTGGGCTAAATATTGGGACGTCCCGCCAAAATCGGGACATCTGGCAACGCTGGTACTGTATCTGAATGAGCATACTTTGATGACAAATATAAAAGTATATAGAGTTCTGATACTCCAACTAAATTATTACTTATTTAAATTATTTAAAAAAATATATATTTAATATTTTTTTTATTGCTTGTATCCACTACTTACTTATTATACATATATATAGTATATGTATGTACAGTTATAACTTAGTACGTTGGTATGTTTACATGTTATTTTACAGTTTGCGGCGTAAAATTTTAAAAATTGTCGTTTTTATTATTATGAAACCATCATGTGATATGTCAAATTTATAAATATTTTACTATTCCGTGCAAAAGGCAACTATTGCTTGGCAAGCTGCCTGTAACGTTGATATAAAATATAAGTTTTGAATATAAAAAAGTCCATATTTGTCGTAAGTTATTTAGTAGAATACTATAATTTTAAAATTTACATGCAGAGTTAGCTTAGTAATAAAATATACTATTACATAATATACAATTTCGCATTAATAATTAGAGGCCGTCGTGGAGCAGGGGAACAAAGGTGTGACTGTAACGCGACGGTCGTGGATTCGATCCCTCTAGAGAATGAATTATCATTATTTATTTATTTTTTTTCACTGTAGTACCAAACAAAAAGTCTGGCTTTTAGTTCCGTCACTCAACATACAATGCCTCAAAAAATTCAGCGGAAAGTGGGGTACGGAGTGTCTTAACACTATGTTCCCTCTGCCTATCCTGCTGTGCGCGGGTCCAGCGTGAAGCTGATTTAATTCATTCTTAATTAAGATTTCTTAATTAATATTAATTTAAAACGAGAAAAATCTGAAAAGAATTAAATTTTATAAAAAGGTTTCCAGCACTATGCCTTCATTATGGCACGAATACAAACAATGCTATAATAAAGCTCATTACGATACCTACACAATGGCGCTCGACTTAATAGTTGGCCCTCGCAGTGGTTTTAAGCCGTAAAAATATTTTCAAAAGTACACTTTTGTCATCTTCACACGCTTTAAGTGAGATGGAATATTTTTTACAGTTTAAATTCTCATTAATAATTTATAATTAAGGAAGTCACTTTTAAAATTCAAAAAATAATTGTTGAGAAATATTATTTGTACTTAAGAAATTCTAACTTTTCAATATCGTATGCTTAGTAATCTCTCACCTGCACATTATTTGATTGGGCTTATTTTTATATTTTTTTCCAGCTTCACTCTATATCCCGCATACAATAGGGCAGGCAGGATGAACTCAGTGTTAAGACACTCTGTTACCCACTTTCCGCCGAGTTCTGGAGACATTGCGTGTTGAATGGCAAAACTCAACGCCGCGCTTAACCTCGACACCAGAACGAAGAAATGGAAATATCAATTTAAGTAAATATTTCATCTCCTCGAGTGGGGATCGAACTCACAACCAGTCGATTTTACAGTCACACCTCGTGCCGCTGCGCCACGACTGGCTTTGTGATGAAAATATTAATAAATAATAATTCATTCTCTTAAGTGAGAATCGATACATGCTTATAGTACTTGTAGATTGTACTGCTTGTATTTATACTTTACAAGTTTACACAGTGGTAACAGGTCGCGACTATGCTTACACTTTATTGGAGAAAAGTACTGTAAAAATTGTGCGAACAAAAAACGTTAAGGGCATCTAATATCTAAATATAATAATTTTACATACAGCAAGCAAGCATTTGTTTACCACATTGGACGTCTCGTAGCACTGTGTGGATTAGTAATATAAAGCTTCTATGATATATTAAATATACATTTAATAAAAACTTTTTGCATAGATGCATACAAAAAAGTTGTGAGTCGTAGAGACAATTTTCGACAGAACATAGTATTGGCTAGACCTATATATATATGTATGTATGTATGTATATATATGTATGTATGTATGTGTGTATATATATATATATATATATATATNTATATAATATCTTTATATAGTTTTTTATAAAGTTTCTTCTTTATAAAGTTTCTTACGTTCAATTTTCTACTATTTTTGTATATAATTGACTTTTTTGCATTTCTCTATGACTAAATATTCTTATAACACTTTTAAAGATAATAAAACCATATAGTTATCATTTTAATTCCCACTCCTAATGATGTTTACGTGACTGGTGTATGTTAATATTTGTCCGGTCTACGAAAACAAATATGACTATCGTTCCGGCAGTAAGCTCGTGTTTTATATCGATCATGTCTTTGAATATAAACCATAAAATAAATAAATCAGCTTCACGCTGTCGCACACAACGAACAAACGAACCTAGTGTTATGACACTCCGTTCCTCACTTTCCGCTGAATTCTGGAGGCATTGCTTTGCCTCGACACCAGAGCGAAAAAATTAAAATATAAATTTAAATAATTATTTCCCTTCTTCGAGTGGGGTTCGAACCAACTTTGTGCCCCTACGCTACGACTAGCTTCTCAGGAATAGAAAACATTTCAGATAATAAAAATTATTATTATTTTATTTTACGCAGGTTATTCTGGTGAAATGGAATGAACCCTACCAAAAACTGGCATCGTGTGATAGCTCCGGAGTTATATTTGTGTGGATAAAGTACGAGGGTCGATGGAGTATCGAATTGATCAATGACCGCAGCACACCAGTCACACACTTTTCTTGGTCACATGATGGGAGGATGGCTCTCATATGTTATCAGGTAAAAAATTACATTATTCTAGCTAACGCTGCAGTGGAAAAAATGTAGATGTTTATTACATCATAAAACATGGAATCTTTATATTATGACGTTATAATATTTATAAAAGGAAAAAAAGAATAAAGCATAATACCTACAAAAGAGAAAGAGGAGAGAGACACACAATCTTCTTGTAATTTAAATATTTTAGGTAAATTATGAAATATATCGCAATATCAGCAACCGAAAGCTTTTACAAATATTACATAATTATAAAGTCAGTAGCGAGGCTTAATGAGCCAGAGCAAAGACTACATTCAAGGCTCTACATCGAAGCTGGTATAATTTAATTTACCTTAGTAGATGTTGAAATTGTTATTTAGAATTAAAAGCAATACTTTTGAACGAATGGATTTGGCTTAATTAACAATTTTCATAAGGTGAAAAGTACTTATTAAATTGTTTATTTCACATGTAATACTAACTAATATTTAAAACATATTATAGGTACTTATAACAAAAAATATAAATCATCTACTTCTACTCTGATGAAAACTTTTATAATATATTTTTTACAAAATTGTAGTTATTAAAGAATAGCAATATGCTCAACCTTTACTTTTTATTGGCATATAAGATTATATAACAATGCAGTATAAAATGCTGTGTATAGCATAACATTCTTTATGAGTTATTCATAAAGTGAGTAGCCTTATGTCACTCGCTCGAATACCTTTGATCAAAGAGCTAATTAATGAGTAGAGAGATTTTATTTTATAAAATATATTTTACATGTCAGATTTTTTGCATTAAAATAACATTTTTAATCAAACATTGATTAAATTTATTATTTTTGATGTTAAAGTGTATAATAATACCATTTTATTTAATTTATAACAAATTACACTAAGTTAGCAATATTTTCAAGTTAACTAAGTTATTTCGGTGTGGACATTCGGAAAAGTGAATTCTTTTCTCCGCTGTGGTAAGACGAAGCACATTGGCGAGTTGTGTCAACTAACATATGTACGAGTATATATTCCGAATTAGTCTTAACTTTCCATTTTCTTTGCTATATGGTGGACAAAATGTATAATAAACCTAAAAAAATATGTTCTTGAAGGTTTTCCTTTTCGGAAAATATTATTTTATGTATTTCTTACTTCCAGATTTAAATAAAAAAGCTTTACTTTTATTATTATTATTAGAAAAATATAAAAATTGAGAAACTTCGTCGATGAAATGATACACGACTTCTGCATGAAAATATAAAAAGAAATAATTATAATAGATCGTATCATGTTCTACACTCGGTCTACGTATCTAACTATCTACGCTATAGTAGCTACGTGAATACACTAATGTAATATGTCTCTTAGAGACGAGAAATATGTCGCTCCAATTTGCTTAAAAGGTTTCCAAGAACTCGGTCGAGCAAAGGAATTTGACACTTCGAAAATAAACACTTTCCACATAAATTATAGTAATAGGTGTACATCTCGTTAGCTGTGACTTTAACGTCATATATGATATATCTAACTTTTTTAGCTACCCTTCATAATATTAGCCATAACATACGAATATAAAAAAATATTTTTTTACAGTCAGATCAACAACGAGTACAAATATGTATGTTTAGCTATTTGATCAATTTGTAAAATAATTTTGAATATAAAAAATGATACTTTTTTGGTATACAGGGTGGAAGTGTCAGCGCTCCTTTTACGGGAACTGCATATAGGGTAAAATATTTTAAACCCATACCTAAAGAAATTAATCAAAATACCTCAAGAGTTTAGACGTAGGATTTTTTTTTCATTTCACGATGTTTATCCATATCTGTATTTCGTGTGACGCAGTAACGCATAGATACCAATAATGTGAACACATGCTACTACATAAATACTACTAAAGGTTAAGCAACTTTGAACTTTGCCGGAATGAGGCGTATGCGGCGGTTTCCCTTTGATAGGTTTATGTGTGCGTGCGTCGTTCTTGGCAAATGGCGTTTTATATTATAATACAATAATTTGTTTAAGAAAATGTTTTAACTTTTGGAATTGTTTTTAATTGTATTAGGCTTTTATAGAGTAGTTAAAACTGTGGTTTCATTTAAAGTGGTGCTGACACTTCCACCCTGTATAATATGTATGTCGTATTGGCCCACATTGAGTACCTACCCTTTTTCAGGAGCGAGCTGGTATCTTGTCACCTACTTTATCCTGCTCATTTGAATGGAAAATTTTTCATTTGAATGGAGAATTTATATTGGAAATATTTTAGTTACAAAATTGTAGAAAAATAGGATTTTTCACAAATCATAACTTAATAATACCTTTACTAAGTACCTGCCTTATGATTGATTGCATAGAAATACTGTTTGACCAGATCCATTATCGTTTATTTGACTTTGTCGTGATGGCTAATAGAAGCGTTCTCTTATTAGATATATCTAAACAAAAAATCGTAACAATTTCAATTTTAGTTTATAGCAATTTCATTTCATAAAATGTACTATTTTCCTGTCAGGATGGCTTCGTATTAGTAGGATCAGTCGCAGGTCAGCGGTATTGGTCGTCGATGCTTTCTTTGGACGCTCGTATCACATGTGGATGCTGGACTCCAGATGACAGCCAGGTGTACCTTGGCACTGCGTCCGCTCAACTAGTCGTAATGGACGTCCACGGAGCGATGGTTTCACAGGTGAGGATAAAGTAAAATATTTAGTTTTGAGGTTCATTTTTTATTTCAAGAATTATTTAAAATATTATTATAGTTCAGTTGTGAAGTGCCGTAGTTGTCTTAAAATATGTGAAATTTAATAAGGTCAGTTACCTTATTATTGACATATCCTCTATATCCTCTATGAATGCTGTATACGCACATAGCATTTCCATTGGCTCAACACCAGCGCAAAGAAATGAAAATAATCAATATTTAATTTCCTCGAGAAGAATCGAACTCATAACTTGTCGCGTTTAACGCCTCTGCGCCGCGACTGGCTGGAGATAGATTAGGATTATTTAGGGTTATACTACTTATTAGGGTATACTAACTAGTTCGAAATAGGTTTTGTATATTAAACAAATTATATAATAGAAAATATATACATACATATAAAATAGATAAATGGAATAAACCAATTAAAACTTACTTCACAAGTTAATTACTGCAAAGCTTTAATACACGTTAAAAGTAATTAAACATACTTAGGTAATAGCAGCAAAAGCGACGTGAGCCTGTATGAGTTCCTTTAGGACTTAATTAACGTTTTATACCTTCCTTAGTTCCTTTGAAATTGCTTTTCAATATTTATACTCTCCGTTAAGCTTTACCATATATGTAGAACATGTTAGATAACATAGAAAAATCTAAAATCGAATAGCATTTTGGAAATATACAGGTCTTTAACCAAATGTACTAAATAGATGTGACACCCCACAAATTTCTGTATAGCTATTTAAACAGAAGGAAATTTTCTACATTAAAATATAAATAACAATAGTAAAAATATTAAAATATTATATAAATAAATTAAATACAACACAATTTTTAAAGGGAAAAATGAGACAATTTAAGGAAACTAATAAGATATTTCCCTTTCCCTCCGTGGAAATGACTACAGGAACGTGTTTAAGGGGTTACAGATCTTCGAGTGGTTAGACACGTCGGCTTACAAGTGCTTGTTGGCAACATTTTTTTCCATGTGAATAACAAAATACAAAAGTCAAGTGTGTAGTTATGACCCTTCTAATTTTTTTATGTACATATATCCATTTGAACATTTTAACATACAATTGAATCATTTTAAATGTAGACAGGCAGAGGGATCCTCCGTCGAGTTCTGGAGGCATTGTGGGTTGAGTGGATGAACTCAACGCTGCGCTTTGCCTCGACACCAGAGCGAGGAATTGTAGATATTAAATATTTCATTTCTTCAAGTGGGAATCGAACCTGTCACGTTAACAGTCACAGGTTTGAGCCCCAGCGCGACGCTTGGCCATAATTATAAATGTACATTCTTTATATTTAAGTATTCAAAATGGCAAAAATAATAACGAAATAAGTATTAAAAACATAAGTCCAAATTGTAAGTTGTAAACAGTTTAAGCTACCTGGCTCGTAATAAATTTAGTTTCTGGCAGTATTGGTTTTGAATCATTGCCAACCTTCTCTTACGCGCTTGGCGAGTGCTACCACTTTGCCAAATTCGGATTATTTACTACTTTGCCACAGGATTCAATCATTGCTTAATGAAACAAACGAGTCGAAAGAAGAAGAAGGTAAAGATTTTTTTTTATTAGATTATTATTTATTAAATTAGAAAAATACTAATACCATCGCGTTTACAGTGGGACACTTTGCCACAATGACCTCTTTTTATATTATACAAAAGAAAAATGTAATTTGTAAATGAATAAATTATTAAAATTTATAATAATTTATTCATTTACAAATTACATTTTTCTTTTGTATTAAATTTTATTTTAATCTATTCAGGTGCAACTCGTCGCGGAGGGTGGTATAACGTCAATGGCTTGGTCTTGTGAAAAGTTCAAAATGGAGGAGGGAGAGGAGAGTGTTGAGAGTAACGGTGGCCACGTATTAGCGGTCGCTCTCGGCAACGGAGAGCTTGTATTGTTGCGGGGACACGACGACGTCAGCCCTATCCGAGTACACACTGGCCTCAGGGGCACCACTCTGGCCATGGAGTGGGCTAATTCGAGAGAACTACTTGCGGTCGCTGGCACTTTAATTGCTGGTACGTACGAATACGTATGGTAAAATAAAAAGATTTTAGTTTCAATGTTAAAGTTAGATATCGACGTAAGTTTTGGTTACATTTGAGTATGTTGCGATATGAAATAATACTATAAATTATAATATTTATTTAAGATTCTATTAAATTAAAAAAAAAACATGTAAAAAATATTATTATAAATATATATTGTTTTAAACTACAAGTATATAAATAAGGCAATTCCACTCTTCGAAGTGTGTGTCCCATTTACAGGTTGTGTGTTGATGTTGCAATTTCAAAACGTAGACACCATATTGTCTGAATTTTTCTTTTTGAGGTATATTTTTCGTTGTGATAAATGGTTGAAGCTTCTACTTACTACTAAGTATGTTTTATATGTGCTTGTTTATGATCTAACGTGTAATGTCTCTATATCTATGTTATATCCAACTTTATATTAATATCTATATTTAACAATTCTACTAAAACGGACGCACTCAAATTTAACGTCCTATATAGAAATTTATAATAAGTATATTTTTTCTTTTCGTTTTTACTCGTGTTACATATAATATATTTCCAAGTAATTATAAGCCGTGTAATTATAAATGCGATAAAAAATTATATCAGCTTCACGCTCTATCCCTGAACCTAGAGTTAAGGCAGTCCGTGGCTCAAAAATAATTATAAATTAATTCAAAAATAATTATAAATTAATTCAAAAATAATTATAAATTAATTCCAACAAGTGGATATCGAACCTACAACCGATTACAGTCACACCATTGCTCCTCCGCCACGACGGCCTCAACGAGATACTTACGCAACTTCTTAACACAGTAAACGTAATTAAAAGTAGGTAAACTACAAGTAGTCTCGAATTCACGCGTTTCTCGAGTCTTGTGTAATGTAGCGTCTAATAAAAACTTTATACTTTTTCTTTTATGTATTTCCCCCTGTATTTGTAGAGCTCTTATTATAAAAAACTAATTAGCAGGGTAGGCAGAGGGAACCTGGGGACCTAGTTTTAAGACAGCCCATTTTACATAATTCGTCAAATTCTTGAAGCTTTACGTGTTGAGTGGCAGAACTCAATGCTTTATACACAGACGCATACTAGTGTCGCTGCCCTACGACGGCCTGGATAATATCGATATAATAATAATTTAAAATATCACCATACAAACGTACTTTTTGAATCTGAATATCATAAAGTAATAATAAGGTACAAATGCAAAACACAATGTAAAATTGAAATTGTTATTCTCAAACATACAAAAATGTAGAAGTAACTACTAAGGTTGCCATTTTTAGAGTTCCTCATGTCAAAGGGTAAAAAGGAACTCTTATATATGATCACTTTGTTGTCTGACTGTCCGTCTGTCAAGACCATTTATCTCGTGAGATCGTGTTTAAATATCATAATGAAATGTATATTAAATATTGAAATCTATGGTCCCTTAAAGCAAAGTAAAAATCAAGTTTCTAATCAAACGGTATAAGTATTTATACATCGATTTCGCTGTAATTTGTATGAAATTAGCTGCGTAATCAAAACTTATAGAGTACTCCCGTGGACATGAAGAGAAATGTCTGAAAAGTGACATATAATTTATTGGTATTTTATAGAAAAAAATAATTATAAATTTATATTTATTTAGTTCATTTCATAAAAAATATACGCCCGCAACTTATATATATATATATATATATATATATATATATATATATATATATATACTTAGATTTGTCATTTTTTATAAATTGTACTTCCCGTAGACCAACACTCCCGAAAATGGTACAGAACCTTGATGGTGAGTCCGACTCGCACTTAACCAGTTTTAATACTTTAACTCTGCTATATGACTTCATATATGAATAGCGTCATTAAGTCGCACTCAGTATTACAATTTCCCACTAACTAAAGTGACGACTGGTGAAGGATACTTTTGTACGTTGCAAATGTAATGAGGAGCTTGTATAATAGAACAACGTTCATATAATTATACATACATTAAAATATGTTACAAAACATATAACTGTATAATAAAATTATTTCGCCGAGCATTAAATCATTAAATATGTCTGCGCGCGTACTTCTAAAGAGTTTTGAAATGGCTTAAAGTTTGGAATTATCTTAAATTATCTTTTGCGTATTAAAATGTCTAATTCATAATTATTATATTTTATTTTTAATGCATATAAAAACAAGTGCGAGTCGGGCACGCTCACCGGGGGTTCCGTACAAAAATTGGAGGTCTCGACCTTTTTCTGAAATTCAAGCTTAGCTTAGTCAGAGCCCTTTCATCTGATATCTCACTCGAACTAAGCTTAGGTTTTAATACAAACCACAAATCCATAGTTTTCATATTTTTCCCTAAACTAGTACTACCTGTAGATGCTAGATGCCAAATATCATAATTCTAGATCAACCAGAAATACCCTATGAATTTTGTTTTCCTTTATAATGTCGAAATACGCGTTTTTGCCATATAAACGGCTGTATCTTTTTTTTAAATGAACATAGAAATACGATTTTTTCAGGAAATCGAGGGACCGTAGATCTAAGTATATAGTTTGAATTTCAACTCGATATCTCTAAGTGTTTCTGAGATAAAGGCTCTTGATAGACAAACAGACAGACGAACGAATAACAAAGTGATCTTATAAAGATTCCTCTTTTAATGAAAAGTTACGGAACCCTAAAAATGTGTAGTAACTAATAAATTTCTTTTTCGTTGTTTACAAGAAATATATATATATATATATATATATATATATATATATACAGTACGCAATAAAACCTATTTTACGTTAGTAGATTTATCTATTTGCTATAATTTATAGAGCCAAATGAACCAGAGGACGCACCGCCATATAAAAACGTCGTAAAGTTTTATTCGGACACCGGGGCACTTATTTACACCGTCCCCATTCCGTACACCCAAGTAAGTACATTCATTCTTTATTACACGCCAACAATACAAGAAGCCGTGAAGACGTTTTTGTTACAAAATGTAGAGTACTTAATATAATACTTCTTCTTGCGTTTGAATAGTAAAGACTTTATAATGTTTGTGAAGCAAATTTTTACACTTAAAATTTTTTTGCAAACGTTTTTTAACAACTTTTTTATTCCAAACTTAAACAAACTTAAACAGTCTTAATCATTCTCGTTAATTATTATGTTATTAAAGTCAAATTTAACAAATGAATATATGTACGTTTACTGTCTATCTAGTCTAGCAGTATACCGTTTACAGTGAATCATTTTAATATTTTTTTTTACATTCAAACATAAGATGTAGGATATCTCCACCTGGAAATCAATTTAGAAGTATCAATTTTACATTATGATGTTATATGAATTCTCTACTATAGTCTCGAGTGACTGCGCTGACCTGGGGTCACGCAGCGAGACGTTTGTTCGTCGGAGCCGGGGGCGCCGTGTGCACAGCACGGGTGTGGCGAGTGGTGGCGCCTCTTCAACTGTTGGCGCGGGTTCGAGCAGCTGCAGCATTGAGACACCCCAGATTAGCGGCAAAGCTACCTTTACCTCCTCGGTTGCAGCCTGCTTTAGCGAGCCTATTCGCGCACACTATTCGAGTATGTTCTTTACAATTTTTTACATAGGAAAAATCTTGAAATTTATAAATGTTCTTGGTACATTTAGAAGCAAGAAAGTTAAATACATTTTTTTGTTAAATTATGTAATTGTACATTATATAATCTAACAGAAAATAATATGTCGTAAGACTTTTATTTAAATAATAAAAAAATTGCTGCTTAATTCAAATAAACAATATTATTTACTTACAATTTTAACTGTTTACTTATTCATCGAATACTTTAAAATAAAGCCTATTTAAACCTAATGCAGTTGCCAAGTTACTTTTACAGCCCCTTTGGCACACCACCAAATCCTAACAGTACATATACATTACAGTACAGCCACTATTGCATTAAGTTTTGTATACTTTATCGATAGAAAAAAGTAGTAAATATAATATTATTATATATAGGCGTCAAAGTTATAGCGCAAAGAGGATAATATAATCTATACAATCAATTTAAAAATAGTCATTATTGTTTCTTGCTTTGTAAAAGTTTTAAATTAACCTTTCGATTTAGGTTATATTAAACTTAATTCAATGTATTGTGAAATATTAGATTTATTTATACAATATGAACGTGCGTTACTACGAAATACTACACACGAAATTATTACCTATATGATTTTTAATACGTTTAATATAAATTGCCAATTAGTATTATTTTAAAGTATATTAAAATATATAATATGAAAAAATCATAAAGCTGCCATAAAATAAATAAATTTTTCAGTGCAATGTTCCCGAAACAAACGAGCTAAGGCGTTTTGTGTCGCGCCCGCCTGCCGCCGGGGGCCGCCTGCATTGTACCATGTTGCGTCACGACGATGAGGAAGCTGGAGCCTACACGCTGTATCTAGAGCACCTCGGTGGATTAGTGCCGTTACTTAAAGGACGAAGAACTAGTAAAATTAGACCAGAATTCGTTATCTTCGATCCTCAAGCAGAAGGTATTTTGTGGCAGTATTCTGTTAATTTTAATATTTTTCGGAATATTTGGGTAAAAAAATGCTTTAAGCTGTACGAGGGTAGATACATTGCGTGTTGAGTAGCAGAACTCATTGTTACGATTTTTGTTTTCTTGAAAGATCATGAAAATTAAAAAAAAAACAATCCTTCGAGTGGGATTCGAACCCAAAACCGTTGCTTTACAGTCAGAAGCCATAGCACCACAAAGCGTAATATTATACTTTGGTACACTTTGCATATTATCTAATTCATAAATTGAAATGTTGCAGAAGGTATATCAAGTATAACAAGAGAATCGAGCAGCAGCAGCAGTGGCGCGGGCAGCACGTCCAGCAGCGGCAGCGGGGGCAGCATCGGCGGCGGCATAACGTCGCCGCGCCCGCCGCGCACGCCGCGCGCGCCCCGCCGCGCCCCGCGCCCGCCGCCGCCGCACGACGACTCCTGCTCCTCGGATACGGAGAGAGAAGAAGGTTTTGTATAATTTAATGTTCGCTCTGCCCGTTGACATGGTTTTATTAATTTTATTAGATTTTTTAAAATAAAGTAAAATCTAATAGTTTTTTTTGTATGTTGATATTATTTTATAGGGTGCTCTGGGTCTCCAAGGTTGCAAAGACGTCGACGAGCTCGTGAAAGACGAAAAACACGTAACTCCACCGATAAAGACGAGACCCCTGATGAATTAGCGTATATAGATTCCTTGCCGGAGGTAAATATTTATATCACTTGTTGTATAATTTTAATATTGACCATTTAATAAACTTTTGAAAATTTCCAGGATGTGCGGTTAGTTGAGGTAACTTCTAATATATGGGGAACGAAGTTTAAAATGCACGGTTTGGCTAAAAATGTTCCAGCCAACCTTGGACAAGTGACGTATAAAACTTCTTTACTACATCTTCAACCGCGTCAAATGACGCTTATGATTACAGAGCTGCGAGATGATTACCCGGTGGGACCAGATCCCAATTTTAATCCAAACATTTTTTCCGAAGATGAAGAGGAAGTATTTCAACCCAGTGAAACTGATTCTCCATCACATATGAATAATAATATAAGAAAAAAATTCAATCCTTCCATTATGACTGACAGATTGACTAATACTAATAATATAATAAATAGTTCTGAAATATATTCGCCAAATAATAATTCGAATCCAGCGTTAGCGAGGGCCGAATCTTACGATGAGTTTCCTTATATTGATACAAGTGAATTAAATAATATGTCAGAAAATGTTTTTAATGCCAACTCTGTGAGGCATCCAACACAAAGTGCCGAAAGGCGCGTTAGCAATACAGCAACTGTGTCTAATCGCCACGCAATATCACCCTTGAGATGTGAAAGTTCCGTACCGACTTTACAATCCCCAAAGAATGCCGTAGCGCCTACAGATATCATATTTGAGCGACCCTCGCCCCAGACTGTCACGTGCGGTGGTAGAGGAGATTTTTGTGGAGGCCGGACTGATTATAGTGTAAGAGATAATGCATCATTAAAAGGAAATTTGTCCAATATTGATCAACAGTTTAATTTAAATCTTAGTTTAGAGCCTAGTAGACAAGTAACTATTAAAAAATGCGATAACCATATTGCAGATAATTGTCTTTCTAAGCTGCGAAAAAATATTTGTAATCGAGGTGAAACGTCTTTTGAAATGAATACCAGAATACTAAAATCGTTGTGTAACAAAAACTACGAACACGAAGTTCATCCTGATGCCATGAACAAGCGCACAGAAACGTTAAAAAATTTGCAAAAAAGTGAAGATCTCAAATATATTGACGAAGAGACTCCAGTCGAAACAAACATAAGCAATTTGACTGACAAAGTTCGAGAGGGAAGAGTACAAAGAACAACTACTGTCGTCCCAATCAGCCCTGTCTGCGCGAGTATACCAGTGTACGATACTATGACGCGGAGTTGCAGCGTTGGATATTTAGATCTAGTTGATCCACAAGTTTTGCACGCACAAGTTAGCTTAACAGCTTTACGTGGAGATCCACCTAGACGCCTTATACTAGTTAATAACAAAAGACAGCGGCGCCCAAGACGGTATTATAAAAATAGCGATGCTAAACAAATAGAAAATATTAAAACACCAAGTTTAAGAAAGTGTGGTAAGTCCAAAAGTTTAGATTCTGGTGAATTATCCATTACCGCGGAAAAGACTAAGAAACAGACGAAAGTAGAATTGAACGAGAAACAAAACACCGACGCGAATTCTAGCAGTCATAATAGTACAGGTGATGACAACAGCGGGAACAGTACAGAGGAGGGCCGAGGACGCCGACCAAGGAGGGACTATCCTCTGTGCTCGACATGCAGGCACGTCGCGCCCTGCGAGCGCCGCGACGCCGACGCGTCCTATGTGTGCGCGGTGTGCCTGGCGTGCCCGGCGTCGCCAGCGCCGCGCGCGCCGCCGCCCCCGGCAACCGACAGCGACTCCGACTACAGCAAGTATTATAGTTAGTAGTAGATGCTTTTTCTCATCCGTCTCCTCCATACTTCAACGGTGAGATAAATGCGGCTACGAATCCGCAGCTAGGCGATATAGACTTGTGCACTCAGCTTCGCAAACACGCATGTGGCTTTGCGGATTAGCCAATGTTCATTGAACTACGTTGGCACAAAACTGTAGATTTGAAAGCGAAGAATTCACACAAACTTACTCTTATGTAAACTGCCACCCTAGAGTAATTGAGACATGCACATATTAAGGGTTTTTAATATATAATAGAAGGCTAATTACTATTCTGTTGATAGAATGCTTACTAATAAAAAGAATCTTTGAAGATATGAGGTTAAAACTGTAAATTATTATGTTCGTTATAACCTACAAGTAACTTATGGCTAGATAGTTAGCTTTGAGCGTATTGTTAAGGATTACGTAGCTATATCTTAAGGTACTTCAGTTCCTTTCATATCTTGAATTTATTATAAACATTATGATGAATATATATTTTTTTATTAAAAAAATATATTATATATTATAGGTTCTTTGGAACAACTGGCCCTACGCTTGCTGGCGTCCCGCTCGTCCAAGAAGGCGGGCGGCGGAGCGGCGGGCGGCGGCGCCGTGTCGCGCGAGAGCAGCTCGGCGCCGGCGTCGCCGCGCCTGGCGCGCTCTTCCGCGTCGCCCGCGCCGTCCTCGCCCGCGCCGCGCGCCGCGCGCCGACAGCGGTACTCCTCTGCGTCGCCTATTAGGTACGCTCAAAATACCTCAATAGTTTCGACGTAGATTGTATTTCGTGTGACACAGTTACGCATAGATACCAATAACGTAAACACATACTCCTACAAAAAGACTACTAAAGGTAATACAACTTTGACCTTTGCCGCCAATACCTACGACTTGATAACAGAATTAAATTTTCGGAATTATTTTGTTTGAAAAAATCATTTAAAGTGGTGCTGACAAAAACACTCTGTATAACTAACCATCTTATGTATCTTAATTCGCTCTTCGCTCGTTTGTTTTTTGATTGTATTTACAAAAAAATATACAAGATCTTTATATAAACAGTAGTCGATGTGTTATTCTAATGTATAAGCTATGTTACCGTAAACTTTCATAAAATTCGTTCAATAGTTTTTGCGGTAACAAACATCCATCCTCACAAACTGAATGTTAATGTGTGTCTGTGTTATGTTGCACCCAAGGTACTTCTAAATATCCTTGGTAATAACTACTATGTATATATGTCTAGCGCCCAAATGTGGCTTCGCTCGCTTAAAATTGTTGTTATATTATAGCCATATTATACAAAATCTTTACATAAATTGTAGACTATGCATTATTCTGATGTGACATTAGAACAAACATCTATTCTAATAAACTTTCTCATTTAGTAGTATATAAACCCTTCTTCAAAAAGAAACATGTCTATATTTTAATTAATAAAGCTATATTATATTATAAACAACTTTGGTAACTGCAGACAGAGTTTTCTTTTTTAATAGCTTAATTAATATATTTTTTCAACATTCCAAATATATTTGTAACTTACAGACAGCTGCTAAATTCACCTCTTCTAAATCGACGGAGAAATAAGAAGTTGTCGGAAAGCTCTGACGATGAGTACTCCAATGGATATAATGAAGTTAACAGTAAAAATTATAGAGATCTTGAGAGTTTTCAGAAAGCTCAACTTAGGAATAAGGTAAGTTAATAAAAATATATTTTAATTCAAGTCCATCGTGTAGTGTAGTAACGAGAAGGTTGTGGGTTCAGTTCCCAGTGGGGGAATGAATTATTATTTATAAATACTTTTATTTCTTTACTCTAGTACCAAGGCGTACTCAACAGGCGTTCGGTGTCGAGTTCCGCAACTCAAAACGTAATACATCGAAAAGTTCGGCAGAAATTTGGTTTAATATTAAATTGCCTATGCCTACCCTGCTGTGTGCGGGATAGAAATCAATTTAATTTTATGAAGCCTCTTGTATTACCGTATTACTTACTATAATATTAATACTGGGCCTACAGCTTAAGCGTGCTGGAGGTACCATAAACACGGCTACGTCTTCAAACGCGCCGGAGAACCGCAGCACTCGCCGCCAGCTCGTTATGCATAACAAGGCGCCGATGTGGAACGAGAACAGCCAAGTGTACCAACTCGACTTTGGCGGACGGGTCACTCAGGAATCCGCTAAGAATTTTCAAATTGAATATCACGGAAAGCAGGTATGAGAGTCGATCACATCAAGCTAACTATAAATAAAAGTAAATTGTCATTTCTCTTTAAAATATAAGAAAATTTAAAATCCAGAATTTATATTGCGATAGAGACACATTCTTAAAGATTTTAGGTTACAATATAAAATGCATAAAGCTAACTTTGTCGCTAAAAGTGATCTCTTCAAAGCAACTAATGGAAATTCCGAAAGGATCTACATACATACATAAACAATGCATAAGATGTACATACATACAATACATACAAATATTATAATATACACATATACATATAATAATAAACGAATGTACTTATTTGTAGGTAATGCAGTTTGGGCGGATCGACGGAAACGCCTACACCCTCGACTTCCAGTATCCGTTCTCCGCCCTTCAGGCGTTCGCCGTCGCGCTAGCAAACGTTACCCAAAGACTGAAATGAGCACTGGCCGTCACTTACAGCAAGCGGCTACGATCCTACGGTTTTTATAATCGTTGTGGTGCATAAATTTGTGTTAAAATCATCGCCCGGCTGTAGGAGTGAACAATAGAACGGACTGCATTTTGTGAAGATTAATCAATCTTTGTTTTTGGTTTATTTATTTAAATATTCATAATTAGTATTTAGAATATTCCAATAAAGTGAAGTCAAGTAAGTACTTACAGTCCAAATCAATCAGGAATAAAAGGATAAACTCACGAAGACGACGAAATCGTACGAATCTCTTCAACTGTATTCATTGTATTACTTTTAAAAAAAATGTCTTGTACTAAACAGTATTGTTATTTTGTTAGATAGTTATATCTCATAAATTACACGGCGACATTAATATCTATGATGGATGTAAATAGTTTATTGTAATATTTAATAGCTAAAACTTATTTCATAATAGTATTTAAAGATTAGAGTAATTCATTTTGTCAGGTATTTTTACACGGGCGTAGATAGCTTAGTAAAATAAATGTCTCAATGCGAAATTATAAGAACAAAATACTTTGTTGTCATTGGGACCAGCAACTGGAAGTAAGTAAATAATAAAAATGTCTTATTTTAGCTAATTTTTGAAGAAATAATAATGGTATATTTTTCAAATATCCTCGTATCTAATATGGTATTATAATTTTGCCAAATAAAAAGTAAATCTACAATGGAAGATGTAACGACACTACAATGTACTTAATCTACAGTGGCCTTCCTACTTTTGTTTGAATTAATGTAAGATAGAGATCATTTAATATTGCCGCAATCGTTATATTGTATTGCTGACACTTAAATATGAAAATAAAAATTATTTAAATGTTATTGCACTGAATTCATTGTTTTATATACACCGTGTTTATAGTTTATTATATAAAAAAGGGTAGTTATATTCATTCATTATATATATTTATATAATATTTTGGCCTATAGATGTTAAGGCATAAAAAACTTTATGTGGTCCTTCTCACATTTTATTTAATATTACACTTAATGTTATAATTATTATAATTTAAATGGTTTTAATATTAAGTATTTTGGAGAAATGCAATGTGTCTGTAGGTGCATGTTCGTTGTAGTATATATTATTATTGATCACTTTAAGCTAATAAAACCTACAAGTTGACAAGTTATATTTCCTTGACGTCGCAACTCCTTTGTAACAAAATATCATTAGAATAATTATTAATAAATGTCTAGATAATAAATTATAATATATATGATTAGTAAGATTTTCTAAGATTAAAATCTTGTTTCACAAAAGCATAATTAATAAACCTATTTTTTGCAATAGCTATACGATAGAAATATTTTAATTATATATATATATATATAATGTCATATGTTGAACATTTTTTTATAAGTATTATATATATATAAATATCTTTGGTTAATTAATATCGGGTAAGTTTTGTCAATATTTTGTTTAAATATTGTGTCTTAAAAGGTACCTCTGTCACAGTCACATTCCAGATAAAAATATTCAATTTGATATCTCACTAAAAAAAATTATAAAAAATGTTTTTTCTTCGTCACCTCGTATAATGAGCGATAGATTATTATTGTATAGTTTTTTCAAAGTATCAAAAACCTATACGTATAAAAGTTAGATTACGCAATATTTCTAATAGCCTCTTGAGCACTGACTATCAAAATAAATTGCTGTTTATCGTACGGCAATATTAACTTTGTTGAACTACTTATTAATTACATTACTGTTAACAAGTCGTGGCCGCTCTGAAGTAAGGTAAGAAAACAATTAAATGTAAAGAAAAATTATAAAATCAAATTTACGCAGCCATTTACAGCAGATTTTAGTACGGTCTAAACTACGACTCGTTGACCGTACTGTATTATTAGCAAATGATTACGAAATAGCCTTTTGGATGTTACAACTCTAATTTGTACATAAAATATACATACCGTGCAAAAAAGCATTTCTTTTTTTTTTCGACTTTATTCAGAGGCAACGTTTGGTGTTGTTCTGACATTAGATTTTATTGAACATTTAAATTTTTTCCTGCTCTCATTGAGTTTAAGACTGCACTTGTTGTAAATACGTGTTAAGTTATAATATTATCGTTAATCCAGTAATAATTTGATATACTTATTAATTTTATAAGTTAAATAAATATAATATTTTCTGTGTTAGCTAATAAATGTGATGTAAGAGCTAGTGATTTGTTTTGTTTGCTCAATATATTTGATTTTGTTAAGTACTTGGATTTTGTAACTGTTATAAATCCGAAAGCTTTTTTATTAATCTATCGGTTGTACTTATATACTTATAGTAAAAATGTGTAAATAAAACTATTCTCTGAATAAAATAACTTGTTTTATTACAAAAATATAACATCGTAAGACTCATTTTTAAACTCCTGTAATTTAAACTGCCTTGGACATAACAATTTCCACTAACCTCAATCGATTTTATGGTATAGTAATGGTGACAAAAAAAATAGTATCTAATTAAAAATTTAAATTTGGAATACATTTAATTTTTTTTTTATATATTGTTTTCCAAAATCTCAATCTTAATATTAAATCAAATCAGCTTCAGCTGTATCCCGCACACAGCAGGGTAGACAGAGGCATCCTAGTGTTAAGACACTTCGTTCCCCACTTTCCACCGAATTTTGGAGGCATTGTGTTGAGTGGCGGGACTCAACGACGCTCTTTGCCTTGCCACCAGAGCGAAGAAATAGAAACATAAATTTTAATAAATATTTCATTAAAATAATATATAAAATCATAAATTTAAATAAATATTTCATTTCTTCGAGTGGGGATCAAACCCACAACCGTCACGTTACAGTCACACCCTTGTGCCCCTGAGCCACGACGGCCACCTTTTTCACAAATTTTAATATCCTTACAATTTTTATGAGTTTTTACTATTAAAAGTAAGTATGACTTGCAATTTAAAACATTTTAATATAATATGTATTATCGTAACTAACTTCCATTTTCAATAATATAGCAATATATTATAATTTATTAATGCACTCAATTTAAAATCATTCACGAGTGAACAGTGCGCAAGAGTTCAGAACGTGTATACGTGTTTAAATGAAATAATATAGATAAAAAACTATTTAATATTCAGTGGATTCACCAAACAGGTGTGTGAGAGCGTCGTTGCAGAATGAAAGGTAACGGTTTAAATTATATTTAAAGGGAGGGGGGGTCCTTTAAAGCCCCCCATTTAAATTTAAATAACGCCCACCTTCACTGTCCAACACCGACACCAATTTGCAATCATAGGATCATTTAATGTATGTAAATAATAGGATCATCTAATACAGCGTTCGAAGTAAGTTCTAGAAATGGACTGATGTTGGTACTAGACAGGCTGATGTCTTTTAATAGGATATAGGAAGATTTCGTTGTTATGCCTCTCGCTAATATTTCTACCGCGTAACTACAACGTTCACAGTACCTACTTGTTTACTTTAAAATTTTAAAAAATCGCTGCTATATTTTTTTTGTTTTCTTAAGTATTTTTTTTGTTTTTCTCACTAGCGAAAAAGTTTGATATACAGTGTAATACAATCATGTACAAGAAACATATTCATAAGAATGTGATGACTGTGCCTTTACTTAATTTTTTTTATTTATTTATCAGCTTCACACTGTATCCCACACACAGCAGGGTAGGCAGAGGGAACCTAGTGTTAAGACACTAAGTTTCCCATTTCTACCGAATTCTGGAGGCATTGCGTGTTGAGTGGTAGAACTCAACGCCGCGCTTTGCCTCGACACCAGAGCGAGGAAATGGAAATATAAATTTACTTAATGCAGTGATAAAAAGTTTAGATTTTAAAAACATTGTTATATTCATCAACAACTATAAAGATGAGTGGAGGACATTGAGCTAATGCATAATTTACTGAAAGTATATTTCTTTTTAATCACTGTCGCTACTCTGTCCGGGAACATAATCTTCATCATCTTCATCATCCTCATCAGAAAGTTCAAGGTCATCAAGGTCTTGGAATAATGATTCATCTACTTTAACAGCATCACCTAAAAAGATTTTTAGTATTAGCAATGATTGTAACCTGCATATGCATGGGAAGTAATATTAGTAAAAGTGAATTTTATGTGTACTAACCATCTTCAAGGAATTTGAGATCAGACTCATTTAGAGTAATATCCCTTAAGAACAATTCTTTTCCTGTTAATTTAGTTTTATCCTTGGACTCCTTTTCCCTCTTTGCTGGAATACCCATATCAATCTCAAATTGTTTTCTCCATGCTAGAAATGATTCCACTGTAACTCTTGTACCTTCAAACCTTTTCTGCAAGTTAAAACACAAAAAATATGTATAATAATGTTTACACAAAAAATTAATTAAAAGCTAATCTAAGATTATTAATTGCCAGATTATTATTACTATATATTCAATTACTTAATGGTATAGTATATAAAGAATTTCAGAAAAAGAATATGATGTTTTGTTGTTAATGATCTATAGGCATTTTTATAACTATGTATCACTCAATTAAATAATTAAATAGCTATTATGTGACCTTGTTGTTATTGTTGTTGTTGTGTTTCAGTCTAAATTATCATTATAATATGTATATTATATTATAATATTATTTTGTTTATTAGTAATGCAAAAAAAATAAATCTATGTTTACCAGTTCTGCCTCCTCTTCTGCCTTCTTTTTGGCTAATATCTTTTCTTCTTTTTCTTTCTTTATACTGTCCCACTTTTCATTGAGCCACTCTTGACCTGCTGACACTAATGTAAATACCATTACCATGCCTAAGTTCTCCTGACCCTGAGAATATATACTTATTTTATTTAGAAGGAAAATATGGCATCAAAAGGTATTAAATAGTTTATAATATTTATGTATACTTAAAATGAATTTGATTATTGACTTTAAAGTTATAGCCATTACACTGCTGCGGCATTACATTTTACTGTGATCACATTCACAGTAGCTATAGGTTTAATTCCAACTCAATGGCGAGTGAAACATTTTAATTTCTTTACACTGGTAATAACAATGCACAGTGTCGTGTTCTGCCACTCAACATGAAATATCTTCAGTATTATATGTCTCGAATATCTCGAAAATTGAGTGGAATGTGGGTAATGGAGTGACATAAAACTAACTTCTCTCAACCTATCCTGCTATATGTAGGATACAGTGTAAATCTACAAAAAAATTGATCAAAAATGACATTTACTTGTTCCATAAGATGCTTATAGAGTTCATCTTTGTCAACTATTTCATCAAAACTTTCGTCAGTGTCTATTTCCAAGATTGGTAATTCTTCAGGATATTTTGGAGTATATGTAAATAATAATTGACAAGCTAATCCTTCGCCTTCGTCATATTCTTCAGACTTTATACCTATGCCAAATTTATGTACTGGTTCTGCCTGGAAAACTAAAATATATTTATAATAATATTTTGCTTTTTATTAATAACATATTTAATACATATACTTAATATTTATATTTACTTTGCATATCTCCATAGTATATGGAATCTAAGGCTTCTACTTCACTTGTTTGCTCATATTTGTAATCCATATTTTAATATTGGACACAGTTAATTGTGTTATTTTGAATAATTCCTGTTAAATATAAAAAAACATAACCAAATTGTCAATATAAACTAAGAGGTTAGATCCGTGAACGACATAATGACATTTCACCAAACATCGATAGATCGAATATACTAAATGTAAGTTTAAAATGATTTATCCCTGAAAGCATCGAATAGTGTTTTGTGTTTTATCAAAAATATCAGCAGCTACAGTTTTGATTTTATTTTATAAGAAATTTAGTACTACATCCACTTATGAAAAAAGTATTATATGTATTAATACATCGGCAATGTATAAAAATTAATAATTGAAAGTTCAAATAATAATTATCTAATAATAATAATAATAATCTTTTAAAAAATAACGATTTTGTCCTGGGTCAGATGGGTTACATAATATCTGGCCAATGTGGTTCCCCAATTCATATTCGGTTTTTGCAACACAATTCTTCGGGCAGTTAGCGAATATATGCCTAAATAATTGAGGAGCGGCGCTCCGTCTTAGCGTGAAATCTTAACTAAAGATTCAATGAACGTTAGCTGAGTTTGTGAGCATGTGTTCCGTGTACTGAATTTTGTGTCCCGTGGGCTTGGAGTTTGGAAGTCACTATGTTATATTAATAATAATAGTTCAGATTTTATTAGAGTGTATTTATGTACTTTATATTTTAATTATTTTTTTTAACAAAGTTAAATTTTGTCTTTTTAATTATTTTAAATTAAAATTAATACAATTAATATAAATTTTGTACTATACAGTCTGATTAGTAGATCGATAAATAAACTGATGCAGGTGGTAGAGGAGGTCGATTTTCGCAACACAATTCTAGGATGCCCTTGACTCTGGATTTTGACAACAGGTATAACATTCCTATCATACAAGTCCGGATATACCACGGAGCTACAGATCCTAAAAGAGCCCAATCACCCAATAACATGCTTACCTACCAACTACAAGCTTCTGTTCTGAGTAAAAAACATTTTGGCGTCGATTCAGAATGGATGGAAGTCTGGTGGCCGTGGTACAAAGTAACTTCATTGACATACAGCTATATGGCAACAGGTAAGACGGAACAGGAAAAACTTAATTACTGCTTGGATAGATTATAAAAAGACATATGATTCAGTGCCACATACTTGGCTCTTAAAGGTCTTGGAGTTATATAACATGATATGACTTTGAGATTATTTTTGAAGGCTTATATAAGACAATGGGTCAGCAGGAATATTACACTTCCCTAGATGACGAAGGACAGTGACCACTGTCCTTCGTCATCTAGGGGAGTGTAATATTCCTGCAGCGTCTGAACTGATAAGGATAAAGAGGGGTATATTTCAGGGAGACAATCTGAGTCCTTTATGGTTTTATCTAGCTCTAAATCCTCTTACTTTGTAGAGGATTCAGTTTAGGCTTAAGACTTCTTAAGCTTTGCTCTATTGGGGTCGTTCTATTATTACTGACAGGTATATTATTGCCAATAGATCTGAGATAGTACTAGTAGATCGAGTGATGCGCCGCGCAATTATTGTTGATATTACTATCCCACATGATGACAACTTCGTCAAGGACGAAAAAGAAAAATTATTAAAATATTTGGACTTAGCCGATGAGATTACTACCATGTGAGATGTCATTTGTCAATGTGACTATCATTGTGCCGATAGTGGTTTTAGTTAACGGTTTAATAGCGAAAAGCCTCGGACAATATCTTAAGGCACTTTTACTTGGGACGGCGCGTATTGTGACGAGGTTCCTTTCGTTGGAGCCCTAGCCACCGATGGCTGGATGGATGGTTGCCGGAAGAGTGTTTTTTTTTATATTTTTAAATGTAGTTTAATAACCATTTATATTTCAAAATGTTAAATTTAATCCTTTTATATAAAAAAAAAATTATTAGTTGGATTCAAAAATACAAATCGAAAAAGTAAGTATAGTTTGAAAATATCGATACATCAAAGAAACAATATCGATATGGACATCATTTCTTTGACGTATCGATTTTTTAGACATCCATATGACATTTGTTTTTTTAGGAATAAATGGAATAATACATCAATAAAATACCTTGATTGTTATTTGTATTTTGTCATTCTTTAAATTTAATCCACTACAAATTGATTATTGACCCGAACTAAACTGAAAGTGACGAAAAAGAAATTAACATTTTATAGCTGCCTTTCATTCTTATAATATGGATACGCCTTCATTAACATCGACGGATGCCAATGAACCTAAAGATTCTATGTATGTTTAACTTTAAGTGATGATTACAATTGTTTAATTAATAAAATCAAATAATCAGCTTCACGCTGTATCCCGCACACAGCAGGGTAGGCAAAGGGAACCTAGTGTAAAGACACTCCGTTCCCCACTTTCTGCCGAATTCCGGAGGCATTGCGTGTTGAGTNACCCACAACCAGGCGGTTTTACAGTCACACCTCGTGCCGCTGCGCCACGACTGGCCTCTTGTTTAATTAATGTTAGTTTATTTGGTCTAATGTATAAAATTTACTTTTCAGAGTGGTTAACTCTAAAAACATCTTAGAGACTGATTATAGTGAATTGCAACAACAAGTTATAGCGAATTTTGAAAAGCCTAATTTACCAAACGTTAATGTACCAGAAAAAATTGTAATATGCTTAGATATATGCTATGATGACCAAAATTCAATCTTTAAACTTGGGGATGGAAGTACCTACACCCCTATAAATATGTTAAAGCGTGTTCTAGATTTTTTTATACATTCAAAACATGCAATCAATAAGAAATCTGAATATGCTCTAATAGTAATGAAAGATAAAAACCCTTGCTTTCTTCAAAATTTCACTAATAATGTAAAAGAAATTATAAATTCCATTGACTATATTAGTCCTGAAGAAAGTAAAGCAGAAAATTTTAACTTTCGCAAAGTTTTGGAAATTATAAAAGAAGAAGTACAAATTCCTGAATATAAGCAGTCTGAATGCATCATACCTCCACCTTACATTGTGCGACTGCTAGTGCTCTATGGTAGATCTAATTGTATTCCTGTGATCGAAGAGGAGGATCTTTATGTTAACTTTTTAAAGAAACAGCCATATTTTTACATTGACATATTATATGCACATGAAGAAGATTGTGCTCTGTATAAATGTGAGGAAGTATATTACGCTCTTCAAAATTTGGATGATGGTTATTCTTATGTATTTGAGGTTTCAAAAAACGCTACTAAAATTCATGACTGCATAGCAAAATTACTTGCCCATCCATTACAAAGGCCTTTACAGAAAAATACTGATTACTCGTTTGGTTCAAAGTATTAAAATATATCTTGCAGCTGTACTATTAAATTTATTTTATTTCTCAAACATTACAAATTCCATTAAATTATAGTTCAACTTTGTTCTTGTATTGTAATTATTAAATAGAATGCATTATTGGTTTACAGTGCTTACTTAATAATAAATAGAAAAAAATATTGAGGAATATAGGGCAAAATTTAATAAAAATTTTAATTGCACTATTTTAAATTTGTCTCCTCTGCTATTTGCATAGCCATGAGTATTGGCAAATTGATGTTGCAGTGGATTGGTCATTATTGTTGGACAGGCCTGTGGACAGTGACGGCTGTTGATTATGATGTAAAATTTGTCCTCTACTTAAACTTATCATAATCAAAAATATAAATATAATATTTATTGAAGTAATGTACTGTGCATATGCACTTGCAAAATTTGGAATATAATAGAAGATTATATGTATATTTTTTATTTATTTTTTACAATTCTCGTCCTCGCATGTGATATCACATCCATACGTGTGATCCACATCTGTGATCTCATATCCCGTCACATGATTTCACATTCGCATATGTAATCTCAAGTCCTCATATGTGATCTCATGTCCACACACGAGATCTCACGTCCACGCATGTCGTCTCAAGTCTCCATCTGATCTTACATTTACACGTTAGGGCAGTGTTTCCCAATCTTTTTTGTACCATGCCCCACCTTAACCTTTCTAAAATGTTTAATGCCCCCCTATTATGTTAATAATTATGTATGTTAAAAATATATGTGTAAAAAATGTTCTTCATATTTTGGAAATTGATTTGTCCACTTAAGTAACAAAATGATAGGTTCTAGGAAGAGATCACTATGAAATTGTTAACAAAACACAGTAAGTGAAACTTCAAAACATAACAAAAAACTGATTTCTTATTCATTTTCACCGTGACATTCTTGCTAGTACCTGCCATTCTGTGTATCTCTTCATTGCGGATTCCATCATCTAAGCTGACTCCGCATATCCTACGAAGAGATCGCATCTCCACAGCATTCATCTTTCTTTCATTCTTCTTCTGTAATACTCAAATACTTATCAATTATATCTATATAATATATATGAATATTAAATCAACGAACTTCAAATTAACACCAACTGAATGATGTGAAAGACTATGTACATTGCGATGGGCCCGTGGTCTACTTGAAGACTCCAATCATCCAGTTGATATTTTGATCTCGTCAAAGGAAATTATATCTATTAATTATTTACGGCAATTATTTAAGATTTTGCCCTTTTTTGTTAAATTTGGCACCGATGCTAGATCTATGCATTGCATATAATGGGCCGAAGCGACAGGGTTAAAGTTGTATGGAGTTCAATTTTGATTTCATTTTTGCCCCCTTTAACTATCAAATTGCCTCCAGTGGGGCGTGGGCCCTCCATTGAGAAACACTGCGTTAGGGCATTCAACGAAACAAACTTTCCTTTTTTAATATTAGTATAGATAATATATATTTAGATAAATAAGTATAAAAGTATAGACAGTGGCGTAGCTGGGGGGGTGCGAGCGGTGCGGTCGCACCGGGCAACAAATGGAAAGGGGCAACAAAGTCTACGATCAATTCTTCTAATTTTTTTTCAATCAAGAATCAAGGAATGTACAAGAAAAATAAGAGAATGAAAATGAAAAATACAATCTCGCTNTAATCAAATTATATAATTTTTATTATTTATTTATTAATTTATACTAATGTTGAGCTATATTGCTGTAGTTTCATCCAAATCCGTTCAGTAGTTAGGGTTCCGTACCTTTTAAGAAAAAAAAAGGTACCCTTAGTAACGCTTAGAGATATCGAGTGGAAATTCAAACTATATACGATTTACAGCCACATGATTTCCAGAAAAAAAAAAACTACATTTATTTAAATAAAGATACAGCCGTTTATCTCACAAAAAACGCACATTTCGAAATTATCAAGAGAATCAAAATTCATAGCGTACTTTCCTGGCCTAGAATTAAGAAATTTGGTAGTTAGCAACTATATGTGGCACTAGTTCCGGAAAAAATCTGAAAAGTATACATTTGTGGTTAATTCCAAAAATAATAACCTTAAAAGGGGGGCACAGTAGTTCAAGTGAGATATCAGATAAAAGGACTTAGGCTAAGCTAAGTCTAAGTTTCAGATAAAGCTCAAGGCCAAGGATTTTTTTACGGAACCCTCGGTGGGCGAGCCCGACTCTCGTGTGTCCGGGGTTTTTTTATGTGAAATTACCACAAACATCCATTCTCACCAACTTTCACATTTGTTATAATACTAGCGGCCCGCCCGCGGCTCCGCCCGCGGCTCCGCCCGCGGCTCCGCCCGCTTAAACTACATGATTATTGATTTACGGCCAATATTAATAACCTATCTCCAACGTCAATCTTAGATTGTTTCATATATCTATCCAATCTAGAGATTGCATAGATATATGAAACAATCTAAAATTGACGTTGGAGATAGGTTATTAATACTGGGCGTTAATAAACAGAATTGATTGACAACTATAATGACTTCTAATATGATTTTCTATTATAATACTTTAATCTGTAATATTCTAATATGATTTTTTTACTACATTATCGTAATTTCTATAAGAATTTTTGATTGTTTTGAATTAAAAAATACGACCAATGTTGATATTTCATATTTATAAAATATACATAAAGCTAATTATTTATTATACATATATATTTTTGTAACATTACGTTCTTTTTACCTGTGTAATGTACGTCTCAGCAGGGTAGGCAGAGGGAACCTAGTGGTAAAGGCACTCCGTTCCCCATTTTCTGCCGAATTCTGGAGGCATTGCGTGTTGAGTGGCAGAACTCAACGCCCGGCTTAACCTCGACACCAGAGCGAAGAAATGGAAATATAAATTTAAGTAAATATTTCATCTCCTCGAGTGGGGATCGAACCCACAATCAGTCGGTTTTACAGTCACACCTCGTGCCGCTGCGCCACGGCTGGCCTCAATAATTTTAAAACTCTGTTAAATGTGCTGTTGTCAGTGAATAATTTAATATACTGCTTCAGAAACAGTCTTTAATGTTAAGTTATTGATTTGGGTAAGGATTCATAATATTCTTTGTAAAATAACTGTAATGATTGCATATTAAGTCCTGTACAGTTATTAAATTTAGTTACATATATTAATAGCTAAATGTACAATTAGTAAATATGTAATTATTAGAGTGTACACGTAGAAAGGATGTTTTTAGGCATTTTTATATAGATTTCAAACGAACGAACGAACCAAAAAATCTATGTGTTTACTTGATATTTCTTAAAAGATTTCTTCAAATCGTTCTTTATCTCTGTGTTGAATTAATTACGACTTAAACTTAACTGTTATGATTTATGAAGGTAATCTCCACTAACAATTGAATTTTATTTACTTTATTATATAATAGTGCTTTAAAAATATATATTTTTATCAATAATCATATAACCAAGATGTTTCGAATGTCATTCTTTAGCCAAGAAGCTTACCAACGCGATTGCTATATAACATTCGCACGCAAACTAATGCCTTGAGTTCATTCAAATGACAATACTTTTTTTTAATGAACCGATTTTGATGAAACAAACTTGAATTGTTAAGTTGAGTTAAAACAAACCAATTGGTGAAACTTTTAAGCAAATGAGTTCAGTACTTTCGGAGATTAGCGTGACTATACATATAGACAGACAGACAGACAAGAAATTCAAAAAAATCTTTTTCCTTTCTATTATTCTTTTCAAGTGTCCCTTAATCAATTTCAGTCAAAATTACTAAATGTATAGACAATATATTTTTACTGTCTTATTATGCATAGAGACTAGTAGGACTTATAAGATACAAAATTTTAGTGTTCAAATATAATAGGTTATTTTATGAAAACTGCACATTACTTGGAAAAAAGGATTTATTTTAATGCAGTCATGATCCATAAGTCAGTTTTAAGAATGAATTTCTAAATATGTTTCTTATTAAAAAAAAAACAAGTAACATTTTAAAGGTAACGATGAATAAAATATTTTAGTTTGGAGATTTCGATTGAAGGTTATAATAAAAGTATAAATAATAAATATATAACCCTATATATTGATAATTAGACCTATTCTCGTGAAAGGAATGTATGTGAGGCCATTACAAATTGATTTGGCTCTAGAATAATACTTTGTTCGACCATATATCAATCCTGAGATATCTTAATTTTTCTCTGAAACAACCGAATTATAAATAAAATTAAAATTTAATTGGAAATAGAAAGTACTGAACAAAGGCGTTAGGTTATTTTTTTATAATGTCTGCATTGTCTTAAACTACAATACAATTTCAAATTTTCACTTAGTCCCATCTAATACCAAATTACAATTGACATAAATGGTAAGACCCTATAAAGTAATAACATTAAATTAAAAGTATAAAAATGACTACTCAAATTTGCACTTATTATCAATTAAGTCACTCTCATTGAACTAAATCTAAATTCATATTTTTGTTACATGAGTTGTGTTCATTGTGACAAGTTTTAATATGTTTCCAAAAATAGAGAAAAATACTTAAGACTAAAGCAGAATAAAGCGTTGTTCTTCACGGGAATAGGGCCAATAACATGTATAAAAATTATTATTCTAAGTTAATATATTACCTATAATATATAATCGATTAATTATAAATAGATATATATTATTGGATATGATTTAGCGTTCTTATTGAGTCGTGGAAAAATCTCGTGTTCAATAAGTTTTAATTAAATATGTAAATATTTTGTTAATTTTATAAATACTAAAATAATCTATAATATATTTTAGTCACGTAAAAAAAGCACACACAATTTCACAAGCTCAAGGCAAACAGTTTATTCAAAACAAAATAAAACTAACTAAATTATACATTTTAGTTAATCATAAAACATAACTTACAAAAAAAACTAAAAAAAAAAACAATGATTTATTTAAGTATAATATGATGATGCACTTTATACTTTTGTTGCCATCACAATATGTTTTAAGGCATTATATTATTAAAGTTATTAGTAAATGTTATCTTCAGTATTCATTGCTACATACAAGTTTAACTCGCCTTTACCAAAATATAAAATATATGTGATATGATGATATATAGAATGAAAAAATAGAAATAAAAATCAAAATAAAGTGTATTGTAGAGAATGATCACCATTGCTGCAATATTAATTGTAATTATAAAAAAAAATATTTAGTATATAAATAAAGCTTAATTTAAAAAGATTATTTCAAAAGAAAAACAAAAGTTCAGTGTATACATTTTTTAAACAATAGTTATTATTGTACCATATATTTTTTAATTATGATACATTTTCATGTTGCGTCTGTTATTCTAGACGCTTAAGTCATAAGAGCCCCAACATTTGACACTGGTTGATTTATATAAATAAATAACTTCACTTATCAGTCTCAATACTTAAAAATCTATTTACATTATTGTTATAAATTCAGCCAAAGTCAAAGAATATATAAAGAAATATATAGATGAAGAATTAATATACATCTAAACAAATAACAAACTAAAACAATCATCACTAGAGAATTTCGTTTCTTTTCAAGCATCTAATAAACAAACATGGAATGATACATAATTTTCACACAAAAAGCTAATTATGCAATTTATATAGAGAGAAATCAGTTAAAGCATATAACCTCTATCTTAATGCCAATACTGAACTACATAATTTTATGCATTCTTCAAATTATAAAATGTACATCTTTAGAATTATTTTTAATTATAAAATCATATCATATACAAAACTATACTCAAAACACATTTTCATTTAAGTTTCTTGCTACCTTACAAATCGTAATCATATTAAATAAAGAGTAATTATGAATGAAACCAGAAATTCAAAACTATTAAAACCCATAAACAGTTAAAATTACAGGAGCCGAGTTATGCATTGGCTACACTAAGTGTAGTTTTCACTGCCTCCGTTATCATATTTAAAATATATGTAAAAACTGTGAAATTATTTAAATTTATAATTCACATATAATACTTATTTTGAGATTCATTATACTTTTATATGTGTAAAGATTACTATTTATAGATATATTTTTATATATATCACGTTGGTATCATTCATAATTACATACAAATACGTGAAGAGCATCAATATAGTGGGGCCAATATTTTTATACTAGGCATAGCTTTAAAGTAATAATACTTGCTTTTAAGCACATTAAATTAATCATATCCGCATTCCCTTACATTTCTAGTGAACTTCAATGTTTTTAAATAAACCAATAGTAACTAACCAGTTTTAATCATAATTTTTGTTTAATTGTTATTTATATAAAACTTTCAAAGCATTTTGTTAAGGAAGACAGGACTAGACGACTGTAAAATTAATCTGTACTACTGACCATTAATCACGTATACATTACTAACAGTACTCAAAATATAATATCAAATCTCATTTCAATCTTAATATTAGTATGTAATATATATGACGATACTTTTTTTAAATGTTTACTATATATAAACATATATGAAACATGAAACATAAATATTATCACTTACTTAAAACCAATTTACCCAAATGCTATGTACTTTGACTAGTTTTTTTTACATTTTTAGCTTATTTTTTTACAATATTAGTTAAAAACATATTTTAAATATATTAGAATACCAACTATATCTTTTATGACATGTTGCATATTATAAATGTGCGTACTGTCAGTTATGTAATAATGATTAAAACACTAATTATTTACTAATAAAAGTGTTGTGATGTCGTGCATCCACCGAAAATGTTATGTACCAATGGAATGTGGCATGAGTATCGCATTCAGTCTTATGGCTGAGTTTAATGATATTATACAAGTTATATCACACTACATCAGGCTGATGACACTACCTCGCATTCACATATGTATTCTATGAGACAATAAAAAAGTTCATTTACTATATTATGATTTTTTTTTTTTCATAATTAGAACAAATTCTAGGGAAGTAGATAATGTGAATACGAGATACTAACAATAAATTGCCAATATCAATTCCAAGTAATAACAAAATCATTTCATGTACATATACACTTATATATGTGTATCTAGGTATAAGTACAAAACATTTTTTTTATATCCAAAGATGTTTTATCATAGATATTTAAATTCTGGCAACTTATCATGTTTATTTATTACATACCATTTGTAACTGTCTATGTATAAACTATTTTTTATTCTATTCTTTAAATTTATTCAATTTAAATATTAAATATATTTACTTTTTAACAATGATATTATCTTATTTTAACTATTAGAGAAGTTATATGTATGTGTGAACTAATATAATGACGTAGAAATAACACAAATTGTCGTGTTTTATAAAACTCATAATATGGTAAAGTGAAAAACTGCTATGATCACACAAAAAAAGTGAAAAGACAAATCAACAACGAAAAATGCATGGTGTTCTATCTTGGCATATGTAATCACTAAAAACAGTTTAGTTTAAATTATTTCTGTATCTAAACTTTACTAAAGTAACAGATATATAATGGCTCATCATGATCATAGAACATAGATGTCAGCAATATATTTTTAATATAGATACAGAATTTCATAAAAAAAAACTTTATAAGCCAAACTTGATTGGAAACAGTACTTAAATTATCATCTTCAGATAAGTCTCTGAGAAGAACTGGACTTTGGAAAAAAGTACTTGTCTATGTTCTATGCTTAAAACAAGTCATAGTATATTGTATAAACTATTATAATTATTCTTAATTTCAATTAGAAGCCATCCATAAATTACATCACACAATTCATGGTGTTTTGAACTTTTTTTGACCGCCCTACCGCCCTTATCAAAGCTTGTCACATTCGTCCTCCCACTCTACCTACTGTGAAACACTTTTTTATATTGTGGGTTCTGTGTTGAATGTTGCAATTTAACAAATGGAAATTATTTAAATAACAGCAGAACAGATCATAAATGATTTCTGTTCACACTAAACGAAAGTTAGAACCCTTATATCCCTTCTTTCATACTACATCCCTCCATCCCTTGTCACATAATTTAATATAATACTTCAGCGACCCCCTCCGCCCCCTTTAACGTGTGACGTAGTTTACGGGTGACCTCTTACTTCTTTTCCTAGAGATATCACTTATTAGAGTTTTGTTTTACACTTCAAGTCTTATAAGTGTTAATTTCTTAATACGAGGTAATTTATCATTTTTTAAAAGATATAGACATATCTAGATGAAATTATATGGTAATTAATAATGTAGCTATACTTGGTGATAACATTTGACGAAAATGTGCTGTTTTGAATAGAATTACATCCAGATAATCTATATCATAGTACCTGTACAATTAAGAACTAACAATAAGTGATATTTAAAGTAATTTAGTTAGTACCAATTAAATCCATGAACTTCATCACCTTTTGGCTGAATTTTAGTTAACTTACCGAAATTTAACAATGAAGTATTTTAATATAAGGTGGGTGTAGACTGTGACACTTTGGTTTCACTCACTCACTTATCACACGAGCGACTCATTTTATATCACTGACTAAGGCCGGGTATAAGGAATGAGAAAAAAAAGTTCTCAAGGCGTAATAATAAAAAAAGTATTATATAGAATAATTCACATAGTCAATATATTTTTCGTTAGCTCACCGCGCGGACCACCTCGCCTCGCCTGATACATACGGTTCACTTGTGCACTACAATAGTCTAAGGAGCTAAGGGAACCTTTTTTTTTGCTTCATTGTAATATATAGGTCGCAATTACACATGCCTTTTGTCTTTTTTTTTGCTGCACGCTGTATTCCGCATATTGCATATGTTGACAGAGGCAACGTAGTGTTAAGACACTCCGTTCCCCGACCAATTTTCGCGATATGGCATGTTGAATGGCGGAAGAAATTAAAATATTTCATTCTCTCGACAGAGAATCGAAACCATTAAAATTGAGCGTACGCTACGACATGACAGCTTCAATCGTTGTATTTAAGCAATTAAATTTATTGTCAAACATGTGAAAATGTACCTATATAACACAATTGAACGTTTTCGTTTTTCCGACAGGACAAGGGTTCATTGGGGGGGTACGATCTAGGGGTCCGTGCGGGTGTCGTAGCATCAGAGCACGCAGGCGGCAAACAGGGTCATGGCGCGTCAGGGAGGGTTGGAGTGGCGCTCGGGCAGCGCCGGCGCGCTTTCCTCCGCGCCCGCGCCGCCGCCGCGCGTGCGCATCACGTAAGCGTATGTTCGGTACCTCTTTATCTGGAAATATTGCAATTTACGTACAATTATTATTGTTTATATACTTTATGTTGCACGCTGTATCTCAGAGTGGCAGAATTCATCATCATACTTTGTCTTGTTACCCGAGCAAGAAAGGGAAATTCATTTCCCAGGTCCCAAGCATTTCATTCTGAACTCTCGGTTTTGCCTTTACAATACGGACTGTGTCTCACTGCGTCACAATTGCCTCAATTTAAGCGGAATAAGTACGTATTGGTTTTTTTTCAAGCGTTACGCTGTATTCCGCATATAGCAGAGAATGCAGAAAGAGCCTAGTGTTAAGACACTCCATTCTAAATTTTTCGCTGAATTTGGCCGCGGAACCCAACGCCGCGCTTTGCCAGACCAGACCGAAAATATTAATAAACAACAATACATTCCTCCGAATGAGAATCGAAACCACAATTATTGCGTTTACTGCCACAAGCTGTACAATTCTCTGAGCTCAATTTTTTAAGATGTATAATAATTCAATATAAATGTGTATGTATATGTATATAAAATAAATATACAAGTATTAATAAATTGAATATAGTTCACCAACCTCGTGCACGAGGTAGTGGTCCTTGTCGCGGTGCGCGTGCGGGTGGTCGCGAGCGTGGCGCAACGCCGCTAGCTCCTCCTCGAGCCGCGCCACTCGCTCTTCGTGCTCAGCTAGCTGCTCCCGCTGGATTTTATTTTTTATATTACTTACACTTTATATTTGAAGAATTGGTTATGTTTATTATTTTTTTAGAAAATTTATGAAAACTAGACCGTAGCGGGACTTGAAACAGTCCAAGCGCAATGAACAGCATACGTTCTATCGAACTATGACTTATTTTCTTGTTAGCATCTTTGTGTGGGGATATTAAAAGCTTCAGAGAAAATTTTTAAAGATCAAAGATCAAAATTACCCACATTAGTTCCGAGTCCGACGACAAAAATGGGTATTCAATATTTTTGCTAGGACATTGTTAATTATTTATTTAAATTTTATTATGAACTTATTTTTTTATATTTTCTAAAATATAATTTGTGAAAAGTTAGTGTAAGAAAATCTCGCACTCCAGTTTTATTATTACTATTATTATTCTATTTTAAAAACATTTCTAAAAATTATGTAATCTTCATTAAATTAATATTTTTTACTGGTCTACTTCTTGTCATACTTTGAACACCAATATATTTTTATAACAATTTACTCTAATAAATCCTAATCTAAACCGTAATAAACGAAAATTTTAACGATTTAAAATATCCATTGTAAACAACATTATAAGTATATAAAAATAATAATTACCATAGACAATTTAGTGTGAGTGCAGGGCAAGAGCGGGCGTTGGAACTTGCGCTGCGAGCCGACGGCGCCGGCCAGCGGCGGAGCGGAGTACGCGGCACAGACGAAGTTAATAGTTTCCACCCACGAACATAACTCTTTTGAATCACTAAAATATATAAATACACGTAGTAGCATGTAGATATGTTTGAAGAAAAAATGTTAAATGTTAATAAGTTTATTTATCCATATAGTTTTAGGTAATAGTTTTAGGTAATAAATGGATATACACATAACTTATAGGAAAAACTGAGCACAATATGAAAATTAGTTACATATGTCCTTAAAACTGTTATGGATATATGTATATAATTTAATATATTTTGTTTTATACACCCGAACATTTTATATATTATACATTTTTTATTAAATTGGTCTTAAATTTAGTAACATTTGAAGGAATCGAATACTGACTTAATAATGTAGAAAGAGAGATCTAAATACTCTGGATTATCTTAAGAATTACATACCTAGAGATAATTGTCTAGGTTATATGTTAATTTAGTAGCCGATGAAAAATAATCAAATACATATATTGTTAACAATTTAGAAAGTGTTGACAAAAAGTACGGACCGCGTGTTTATAGTGATTAGATAAAAAAATAACAATAAATGTATAAAATGATGTATTCTCAATTTCTTACCTTGTTTGAAATAAATATTCAGCTTGATCAGCTGTTTGTAATCTGAACACATGTTGTTTCTTAGTGTAGTCTGTTGCTTTAGTTGCTAATGCGTGATGTATTCTGAGAATAAGATGGTAGTTTTTAAAATTGATGTAAGTATTTATTTCTACTACTTATATCTATACAAATATTTGTAGTAGCCAACTATCTATATACATATTTTCCCCATAGCAGGGGAGACAGGGGACCTAGTATTAAGATATTCTATTTACCATTTACCGTGCAATTTGGTAAAATGAGAGTTGATTGGCGGATCTCAACGCCGCGCTTTGTCTACCACAGTGGAGAAATTAAAAAAATATATAATCATTGCGTTTACAGTCAATCCGCTATTCCACTGCGCCACGAAAGCTCCATTTAGATTATATACAATAATAAACATATTTATACAAAAACCATTACTTGCTGACTTATTTAAATGACAAATAAACATAGGTATACCTAATAGCGTTGTGCAAGTTATCCGACATTTGACTCCTCCGGAATCCGTGCTCATCTTTGTGCAGATACAGAACTAGATCACGCAAAGTGCAATAAAACATTTTCCATCCACGACGTCCGAATGGAGCTATAAATTATAAGAAAAATGTTTTCACTAACAAATTATATCTTTTATAATAAATATTTGTTTTTTTTCACACTGTATCCGACATACAACAGGAAAGGCAGAGGGGACCTAGCGTTAAGACACTTCATTCTCCGTTTCGCTTAATCTTCTAGGAATTACGTGTTGTGTAGCGGAACTCGATGCCGCTATAGCTTTGATACGCTATAGATTATATAATATCTGAAATTTCTATTTCAATGTTTTAGTTATTGTATTGTATAAGTAAACAGATTTTTTTTATTTTGTACTAAAAAATTTTTAGAAAAATATATTTTTTACTTAATATTCTTGATAAACTCAATATTAAGTAGTAAAGTCACGTAAACATAAGAGTAGAAATGTAGAACCCTTTCTAAACGATGAAGTGACCTAACCTACTGCACTAGAAGCAGTGTTGTGTGGCCGGCGCTTTATACACAAGGCTTACTCTTTTTCCCATTAGCGTCGTAACAACATTTTCTCATAACATATCCCTTCTTGTATTCGACGGCGCGGCTCTGGTCGGGCAGGTCGAGGAACGGGTTGCTGCCAACGGGCGCTGCTGGACGAGCTTCAGCAGCGGGAGCCGTTTCTACATCCCTTTAGAGAAGAAAATTGAAGGGTTTAATTCGTATTTTCAACTGATGGAAAAGCAGAAGATTGTCATATATACGAGTATATATTTTATATGGATAAGCTGTATATAGAAAGTAATTCTGAGTCGCATAGTTTTGTATGCGACTCAATCAACAACACTCAATCAATAAATTAAAATTTCTTAGGTATTTGTTACATTAATTGGAGAATTTAGTTAATAAGGTTAACTTTATATAAAAAGTTTGTTACTTTTTCAGTTTTTGTCGGTTTTTTCTAGGTCAGTTTTTTATTATTTAGTTATATCTTCACACTTAATTCCACATATAGCAAAGTAGGCAGAGGCAACCTATAAACTTTCCGCCGAATTATGGAGGATTGCGTGTTTAGCGACGAAACTTAACGTCGCACTTTTTGCTTAAATTTTTGTAATAAAAAAGTTTCAAGCAAATATTTATTGTATTTAATAAACTCACAGAGCCCACTGCAAAGGTGTATTGCGTATCGCATGGTACAAATGCTTCAGCGTGTCTCTTGGGAAATTGTCACCGTCGTTGAGATCAGCCAGGTTCTCTATGAACTCCGCACAAGACATACGTCGGAATGTGCCACTGCCGCAGCCGTGTAGGTCCGTGTTTAACAACATTATTGCACATGTTAGTGTGTGTACTGCGTCTAAAATTTTATATTTAAACATAATAAAATTATTTGTTTTTAGCTTCATGCTGTTTTGTTTTGTGTGTGTTCACATTAAGGGTATTCAGAGGGGGTTCCCTAGTGTTAATGCACTCGATTTCCACTTTCCGTTTAATTTTTGAGATAATGCGTGTAGAGTGGCGGGTCTCACAACACTCACTCTGCGGTAATGGAAATGAAAATTACTCGTTCCTGCGAGTGGGAATCGAACCCACAAGACGGCCTCAAAAAATGTAGAAACAGAAAAAATATTTAAATAGATTACAAACTAAATTTACATTTAAAAAACAACTTTCACGGGATCTCTCGGTATTATCGTTATTTCAAGGGCATTCGGTCATCACATTAAGTACAATAAAATTATCACAACAACACCAAATAAATCAAAATACATAGACAGCATACTCCCCAACACACTCACCAATGACACTCACTAACCTTGCGAATTAAACGCTCCAGGATTACATTCCAAGTATCGTCTGGAGAAGTGCACTAGTACTCGCTCGCGTTCTTGAGTCTCGCCACTTAGAGCGAACCGAGCTAGGAACGCCCTTAGAGCCTCGTCCAGCGTCGCTCCACTGAACTCGAAATGCTTCACGTATTCTTCTGCTACCGCTCGCGAGAATTCATTGCTGGAATTAAATGTTACATATTTTATTATTTAGTACAGCCCGCGAGTTCTGAGCTGGGCTTTTCATTTGTGTGAGTGTTCATATGTAGTGTAGGTGTAATGTTACTTGCTTGGCCTAAACTAGTTTATACTGCTTTTTAACAATCGGTCTACACCTCTTGTACTGATACTTTGTTTTCTTTTTGTGTTCAATTTATAAAAAGTGAAAGATAAAGTTGGCACTTCTTATACAGTGGTACAAGACTAAAAAAAATTGAGCCGTAATAGAAAACGTGACATAACGCTGTTCTTTATGATATAACGAAACAATTCAATATTAACTCCCAATACACTTCAGACAAAAGTGAAAATAACGAGGATCCGAAAATGTCTGGCGTAGAAGTATATATATTTTTTTAATATTGTTTATTATTTTTATATTTCTAATATTTTTTTTTAAAGTGCTTTTCCTGGTTAGTTTTTATTTAGTTTAGTTTTACTAGTTAGTTTTAGAGAGACAAATGCAAGGCTTTCCTCGAGTTCGATTCCCACTTGTAATGTTTATATTTAAACGATGTAGAGATTAATAATAATAAAGGCGTTGTGGCACAGTAAACGTATGAATTAGTTTAATATTTCATTTCCTCGCTTTGGTAACAAGACAAGCGCGGCGTTAGGTTCCACTACTTAACACACAATATTTCGAAAATTCGGCGGATAATGCGCAACAGTTTGTTTTAACGCTAAGTTTCCGCTCTGCCTACCCTGCTATACGGAACAGTGAGAAATTAAAAAAATATTTAATCGAGGGAATTTACCGTCGTGGCCCTTGATGGATGAGAGTTCCATCTTTTGACCTAATGAATTCCTAACTGCTTTCATGTCCCCTTTACTTTTAATGAGCTCACTCCAGTCTCACCATACTCAAACTTCACGTACTCTTTTACTACAGGTTGTGAAAATTTATTACTGAATTAAAATAATATTATTTAGTTAACAGCATTTATAGATACTAATTTTTACAATTTTATAGAATTGGTAATACAAAGCGAATTTCATCAATCAATACGCATTGTAAGAAAAACTAGGTTATCTAGGCATATATCTATATATAAATAAAGAAATACCAACTTTTTACTCAAATGCCTCGACACATCCGACTTCTTGAATCCGTCAAGGTGGTACAACCGTTTGGCGAGACGTTCAGCGGAAGGTATGTCCACAGCCTTAGGACTGTAGTGGAACGAGTGAAGCGAGTCCCCGTCCGAGCCCTCATCGGAGCCAGCGTCCGAACCGCTACATAGCTCCTGAAAATGCTGTTAAGTTTATCCAATATATTATTTCTATGCAATATTTGTTTTGTTTTCTGAGGACGTCGTGGCACCGGGCCATAAGTTTGCAATTGTGGGTTCGATTCCCACTGGGAAGAATGAAATATTTAATATTTCAATTTTACAACTCTGGCAAAATAGATTCCCAGATTCCTCTGCCTGCTATGTGGAATACAGCATAAAGCTAAAAAAGTTATTATATTGTTGCGCGCCAGGAAACCATATAATGTCTAAACTTAGGTAATAAAGGGAGCAGATAGATTGTACTACTGCATCACAATAATCTCAGTCAAATATATGATTATGTTCTATTATTTAAATAATATAGACATTTTCGTATTGCAAATTGTATGTGATTAAACTACAAACACGATGTCTAAGGTCATTTTCCATTAGTCTTATATTTAAAATTGTTCAAAAGCGAACTGTTTGCTTTTCGCCTGCTTGAACTACATAATTATTTGTTTAGTAATCTGAATTACTTTCGTGTTTTAATAATATTATCACTTTATAGACAAAATCCATATATTGGAAACTAAAGTTTATAGACCAACTACAGTAGTAAAACATACGATAAAAATTAAATTAATAGTTGGGTTCTATTATATTGTTATATGTCCCCAATAAAAGATTTTTGCAAAATATTTCATGACAAATAAACTAATGCCGGTCAAATAAAAAATTATAAAATCGATAATTTACCTGATAACCCTGATTCTCTGGAGAGTTGTGTCCATTCTCTTTACCGTTTTGTGCATAGTTACTACTATTATTATTATTATTTACATTATCGTTCGTTGCGTTTTTCTCTGGTCCTTTCACTTGTATCACTATTCTATAGTCTTTACTGTCTCCATTGAGAGTTACGTCACTGCCGTGATCAGAATAGGTCGAATTAGATTTTGCACGTTTGTGGCAAGGTTCTGATACTAATATAGTAGAATCTGAGTCCGATGGGTCCGAGAGTTCCATTCTGGGACATTCTCTTCCAGTATCGAACATGTCGTCCTGGTCTTGGTAATCTGGACTAGAGATATTTGATACGGCTTCTGATAAGCTCATATCACCTGAAAAAAAGTTAAGAAAGATTTATTATAAATAAAATTAGGGTAATTGATTAAACACGAATCTTAAGATATTTAATTAACTGTTTTGACCTTAATTCTCTGTACATACCCTGCTTAATGTGTTAACCTAACGATAAATTGTGGGTTCAATTCCACTCGATGAAATGGAATATTTCATACCTTCCCCGACATAACACGTAATCCCCCCAGCTCTGTGTACACTAATATGTGAGGGACACAGCGTAATCCATACCGTTGAGCGTGCGGTGGTGCAGCGGCTGCAGCGCGGCGCGGTGCGGCGGCGTGGCGCGCGGCGACAGCGCCGACCACGACGCCGACGTCGGCGACAGCGGCGACGACGACCTGCGGACCACTGTTACGTTAACACTGAACGAGCGTCCTGTTCGTCGCCTGTGTATGGACCGAGGCGATATTACCGTTGCGACATGCCGTCCGAGATGGAGGTGGAGTTGGAGGTCGCCGCGGAGCCATTGCACTGCGACATCGGCGCGTTGTACGTCCAAACAATCCTGATGTGAAAAATGTTACATTTGAGTATGTATTTAAGATTTTCATTTTCTCGCTTTTATAAAAAGGCAAAGAGCAGCGTTGAGATCCGCCGCTCAACACTCAATACCTCGAGATTTCGGCGGAAAGTGGAAAACAAATTGCATTAACACAAGGATTCCTCTGTTTACCCTGCTGTAAGCGAAATATAGCGTTAGGCGAAAAAAAGTTATTATGACCGCTGAAATTTAAAAATAACAATAATATCAGAAAAACTGTCTTTATATAAAATTAAAGAGCTTCACACTTTATATCTGTGCCTGGTGCAGTACCTCATAATTCATATAATTTAGCACACATATAGTTAGAGGCATAGCAAAAATAACATCATTTTAATATCTCAGGGATTCTAATGCTTATTTGCTTCTTATGCAAATACCTTTATAATACAAATTATCGATACTCCAAGGTTAACCAACTGTTAATTTTTTCAAGTGTTACTTAAGTTCAACTTTTACCCTCAACTTATTCAGACCAGGACAACAACTGGAAATGAAAATAATTGACATGTTCAGAGTTCGAACCCACAATCATCATGTTTAGAGTTAGATGCCGTCCCACTGCGTTCAATAGCCTTATAAATTTTTGTATCTTGTAATATTACTTTCACATTTCAAATAAAATATGTACATTTTGAGTATATTTTTTCAGGTGTTATACGCTTTCTCCGTATAGAGCAGACAGAGTTCTACATTTAGTAATCCCTTACAAACAACATGGTAGAAAAAGCACGACCTGTCCCGTTCAGAGTCGTCGCGCGCGGGGGCGCCGGGGTGGCCGGGGGGCCCCGGGGGCCCGGGCGGCCCCGGGGGCCCGGGCGTGGCGGAGTCGGGGCGCGCGTCCAGCAGCGTGTTGAGCGACGACGTCACGTCCTCCTCCATGTCCACAGCCACGGCGCTCAACGAAGACTCCTTCTGAAACTTGGTACAGTTTTAATACCTTTCGGCCACTCTATAATAAAATACTGTTTATTATTATTTTTTGATATATTTTTAACATCACGCTGTATCCCAAATTCATTGCAGTAGCCAGAAGGAGCCTAGTGTAAAAGTAAGACACTCCGATTCTCAATGTTTAATAATATTGCAATAATGATTAGACTACGAGGCCAGTCGTGGCGCAGGGGCATAAAGTGTGACTGTAAAATCGACTGGTTGTGGGTTCGATCCCCACTCGAGGAAATGAAATATTTATTTACATTTATATTTTCATTTCTTCGCTCTAGTGTCGAAGCAAAAGAGCGGCGTTGGGTTCCACCGCTCAACACGCAATGCCTCCAGAAATTGGCGGAAAGTGGGGAGCGGTGTGTCTTAACACTAGATTCCCTCTGCCTACCCTGCTGTGTGCAGGATACAGTGTGAAGCTGATTTGATTTGATTTAATTTATGATTTAACTTTGCATTACAGCACTTTATATATAACAGAAGGTCATTCACTTCAAAGCTGATATGGTATTCTAAGGGTTGAAATAACCAGGTTCCTCTAATAAAGGAACATTCCTGAGAGAAAGACACAATTTTTTCAAGACCCAAATTGACATAATTATGTATTTATTTTATTATACTACATACTAACATTTTTATATATAATATTGACTCAAATCAATTTGTAATCGACTTCTGTAAAAGGATTATCAATTCGAATGTATTTTTTTTGCGTGTTTTTGTCATTATAATTGCTATTGTACACAACGTAGAGTGTCGCGCATTCAATTCTTAATGACAAAATATTTACAGTGCAAATATTATCATGAAAATATCTAATAATTGTAAATATTACAACTCATTAAGAATGCAGTAAATAACTTCTTATATAATTATACTTTATTTAATATTGTAAATTATGAGATATCAGCTATCACTTTTATTTATTTTATTTTAATATCTTCTCTTAAGCAAATATGAAGCTAAACAATACTGAAGCCAAGTTTGGATAAATATGATATGTCGCATAATTTTCATTTATTAAAAATCAAGTTTAATGTTTCACGTCAAAATGTTTAGAGGTCGTCACCGTGGAGCGGGCTCTGGATTATAAACGGTTGAGTATTCGATTCCCACTCGGAGGAATATTTCTTTTATTTCTTCGCTCAGTGGTAAAAAGGCAAAGCTCAATGATGAGATCCACTATTCGAAATGTCTCAAATTTTGAGCTGTACGTAGGGAACGTAGTGTGTTAACACTAGATTCTTTCTGCCTGATGATGCGTAAAACCAAAAAGAAGAGAAAGCTAAAAATGTTATTTAATATTTTAAAAGGTTTATTTCCACACTTTAAGAAAGATAAATCTTTACATGCTAGCAACAAAATATAAATTGTTGTTGTTTTTTCCAACATTTAACAAATATTCTTAAAATATATATGCACTAAATGCTCAATAAATGTATAGAATTGCGAAAATTAAAAATAAGACATATCACCTATATTATATGTAATTAAAAACAACATATTTTATTTACCTGTAAATGATCTTCAGATCTAGAGGTTCTTACTATATGCTGTGTGCGTGTCGCTACCTCCGAGGTCGCCCCTCCTGCGGGAGACGCTGGTTGAGAATTAAACCTGAAAAATAATTGATAATTAAAAACTGATAAAATTTAAAGGGCTGAACATGTTTTCTTAAATCATGACAATCGAGAGTGTCGAGAACACTCTCGATTGTCAACTTTCATACAAAATAAAAATAAAATAAATCAGCTTCACGCAGGGTAGGCAAAAAGAACCTAGTAATCTTTCTGCCGAATTCTGGAGGCATTGCGTGTTGAGAAGCGGAACTCAACGCCGTGTTTTGCCTCGACACCAGAACGTAAAAATGAAAATATAAATTTAAATAAATATTTCATCTCCTCGAATGGGGATCGAACCCACAACTAGTCTGCGCCACGACTGGCCATACAAAACTAAATGAAAATCGGTTGATCTCTTTGGAATCTACTATGCCACAGTCAGACATACAGATAAACGCAAATGAAACTTATGTAATCTCTCTTATTATTACATATTCGTCGGTGTTTAATAAAAATAATGGCTACTCATTATTTTAAGAGTCACTTTATTTGTATAAATATACACTACTTCTAGTGCACTACATCAAGTAGGGCACTAGATTTAAGTGCATATAAGAATCCTAACTTTAACGGTGTAAACCCCATTTGTTTGTTTTCTTTGTGTAGTATAATCGCCGCGTAATATTTTAGCTAGTATTACAAATTATATAAAAATTTCACGCTATTTCCACTACGCGATAAAGAGACTGTAAAATATATTTAGTTAAGGTTTCTAATAAATATTATTGCCGCGATTACGTGTCAAATACAATTTTTTAATAGTCCGTTATTTTTGGAGTCCGTTCTAATTTGTTAAATTAAAATAAATATATTATAGCTTTGTTATTAGTAGTTATCTGTTAATGTTATTTATGACTTTTCTGACATCGACTAAAATAATATAAAACAAAAAGAAATGAGCTATATCCCGCACACAGCAGGGTAGGCAAAGAGAACAAAAGCATTACCCTGACACCAGAGCGAAAAAACAGAAATACAAATTTAAATAAATATTCCATTTCCTCGAGTGAGTATCGAACCCACCATATAAAACAAAACATATTAATATGTTTGTTTAGCTAACTGCAACTCATGTATATCGAGATTTCATCTGGAAAGCGAGCAATAATAACTTGTTGTAGCGAAAGGTGCCATTAATAAGATTAGATATATATATGTACATTTTACTGGCATGATCACCAACTAGGCCCGTATCAGGCGAAGAATTGTGCCGTTGCGATAATTCCACTCGAGCCGCCAGCCGAGTTTCACTTGGGGAGGCAGGTGTTGAGTTGTATCTAGAGATAAATGTATTATTGATTAGTCTTAAATTAATATAATCACATATTATTTAACAATAAATGGTTAAATATAATAGCGTATTGAGTGTTGGAATGCTTTGTTCTAATACGACGAGTAAATGTAAATAAATAATAATTCTCTCAAGTCGGAATCGAACCCACAACCGTCGTGTTTACAGGCAGAAAGTTTCCCATTACGGTGCGATTGGCCTCTAATAAATAAATTAAACATCCATATTACACACACATTTTAATGTTTATATATGTATAGTGTTTTTTAATATTTTTACCTGTGATAATGTGTTCTGTGTGTAGGCGCATGGTGATTGTGATGTGGATGTTCAACTCTCGACAAGTTGAGTATTAGATCGCCAGTCATCATATAAGCCTCGAACTTGGGTTGAGTGACGCGAGGCCGCCTCTCCTCCGCCAACAACGCCTCGCAACTCTCGCCCGACTGCACTCCGGACCCGTTGCTCGACGAGTTGCTAGACGAGTTGCTGTTCGAGTTGCTCGATAGCGGCGATCCCGATCTAAGTACGATTTATGTTTTACAAATTGGCAGTGGCCGACGATAGATAGCTTTTTTGACCTTTTAATTAAATTAAAATGGCTTAGACGTCAGTTAATAATATATAAGTTAAACATTAACGTAAACGAGCTGTTTATGCCAGATAAAGTAAATATGTGCAAATAGATGTTTACACATTAAAATAATGACAATGAATTCAGTCTCATATTTTTTGTTTTTATTGAAAACTTTATATAAATATTGTATACTACTTCAACTTTTCGAATTCTATTAAATGTTAATTATAGGAACTATTCCGCTTCGATTCCCACTCGAGGGAATTAAATATTTAATATTTTCATTTCCTCGCTCTGGTAACGTGACACAGCGCAGCGTTGAGTTCCGCCACTCAACACGTAATGCGTCAAGAATTCGACGGAAGTGTTAGTACACTTTTGTTTGATAGATACTTCACGTTTCCGTTCGTCTAATTTTAGCCTAGTGTGAAGACACTCTGTTATTATGTGGAACAGAATGTTTTAACATTAAAAAAAAAATTAAATCAGCTTCACGCTGTATCCCGCACACAGCAGGGTAGGCAGAGGGAACCTAGTGTTAAGACACTCCGTTCCCCACTTTCTGCCGAATTCTGGAGGCATTGCGTGTTGCGTAAACATTAGGTTGCCATATTCCCTCTACCCAGCTATCCACATGCCAGCATATAATGTGAAGTTAAAAATAAGAAGAAGAATACAAAGATAAAAACAATCAAATAAATTATCATTTTATAAAACTCAGTGCTATTAAGTATTTTTATCACATAAAAATTGAACTTGGTTTAAAACATCTTCTATCAATGACTGTCTACATAAACATGTTTAATTTTTATTTGATTAAAGTAAATATAAAAAGGTACTTCCGTAAAGCCTGAACCGATTAATTAATAGTCAATATATGGTGCAATTGTGTGACATTAAAGGTCATACAAACATATATTCTTGTGGTTGCTTATTAATATAAATACTTGTCATTTAGCTATTGTACATTCGAGAAAAAAAAGCGCCAAGCAAGAATTGTAACATTCCGATATCCACGAACCGAAGCAAGCACCACAAGCACCTGACTTATTCTAAATATTTTATAAGCATTCGAAGTATTCGTAAGGGTAAACGATTCAACTTTGTGCACGTGACTGTTCCATTTCATTGATTCATTATTATAGTAACTTGGTCAATGGGTTTATTAATTGCTATGCGCATATATAGCACAGTCGGGCAAGAGTTAGAGACAATCTACTATATAGACCTTATAAAGTAAACGATATCTTTTCAATCTCCATTTTAGTGTGTACATATAAATCTTTCATATGAATTTCTCTTGGAAGAGACCATGAAGGAGCAGAAAAACGGATTTTATAGTGATGTGACAATTTGAGTTTTTAAATTAAAACTTGAAATAATTTCTGAGGATAAATAATTTGGCTTAATGTACCGTTTATATATTTAAGCTTCCGAAATCGTTGTTAGTTGATAATTACAATGACCAATTTACTATATAAAGGTTATATTCGTCACTGTAATAATAATATTAACATTAGACTAAAACGACATACATTATTAAGTATAACTGTACTTCTTTAATTTCTTTACTAAGTACCTACTATATTTCTATATTCAGCACGATATACTCATTGAAGGTCGCAGGTGGGGAAGGATAAACAGAATGAAAAAATAAATCTATTATATTATATTATACTACATTTTGTACGACAATGATAACTGTCAAATGGTTTTCTCCAATGTTAGTCGTTAAAAGTACGGGGTGGTGGAGGGTGGACCGTCTGCGACACATATGGTGCCGTCTATCGTTTATCGCAGTCGGATATCAGCTGTCAAAGTTTAGGAGGGTCGGTATACGATTACACCCAAAATAAGGTGCGGCTAAATATAAAAGCTGAGGATATCCGAGGGAAGACGTACAAAAATAAAAAATGTTTAAAAATAAGCTGTAAATCTTAATGGTTATGTAACCGTATAGGTGTAGCAAAACAATAAGCAACAACAATTATAGATGTAGGTTCAGTAAAAAATAACAAAAAGTGCTCACTTATCGTGTTTCGTACGCTGCGGTCCGCTAGTACGATGTTCCGCTGCGCCGGACAGATAACGCCTCACATTCGCTTTGATCTGTGGGTCTGCAAAACCGTGTTATCAGACATAGAAAAAAACCTTAAAATTATTTTATTAATATTATTTCACTTATTCCTGTCGATAATAATCGATTATTGTTTCATCGATCGATTCATGACATCCCTTTCACCTGCACTATAGAAACTATAATAATACAGTTCTACTAAAACATTCAATTATTAATTTTACGAAAAAGAAACATTATAACTATACGCTATAAGATATTTTTTGGGTAAGGTTACAGGTACAGGACTGAAATCCCAAGAGTCACCTATAAATTTACTCGGGATATCGCCACTCTTATATGTAGCTACTTATTTCACAAACTCAACCGACCCACTCGGGGATATACGAATTTTATTACTGGAAACCACAGAGTTTATATTGAACGTCATAGTTCTGCCCACACTAAATAATACACGGTATTAAAAGTTTTATTAGCTATTTTACTGATAAACTCACCCTTTTTTAGGCGTAATGTAACTGGATCTGATGAAAGTCGCAAACATTTTAATACTGAAACAATTAAACTTTTTGGGTGAAAACATTTAAAATAAGTTATCTATGACTTTTTAAATTTATAATGAACTATCCTATAAGATTCGTTTGCTTCCTTTGGTAGGACTTTCAAGATAATTTTCTCATAGTTATATGCTTGACCTAAGAATAAAAAAATGTTATTAAAAAAGAAAATACTTAAAAAAATAAAAAGAAAATACTAAAACTTTAGACAGAAGTGAATTAACTCGTATAGTTAAGTGTTAAATGTGTATTACACTATTGCGTGCTGGGTGCGGACTTGCGGAGTGCGGTCCGAGCGGTCGCCCATAACGCGATCGTTGAATTAACTATAATATTTCATAGATAGTATCCAGCAGTCAAACGAATCGTTTATAATGTGATATAAATTTACAATACTATAATAAAAATACAGTAAGAAATAATAATTTAACTTGTCTCTTAACTTTACACTATAGTTAAGGAACAAGACGAAAGTCACACACCATATAAGTAAGGTTTAAAGTTATATATTCTAATATAATACGTATACCCTATTAAGAATATAATATTAACTATTATTATAAGATATGTGCTAAAACGCGATGTTGTACACCAAAAATCATTAATTAGTCATTAACAGTTATTCGGGGCACAATGTCACGGGTGATAAATGGTAAATTCCTTACCTTCTCTGGTTGTGAACCGGTTTACATCAGTCCCATTAACCTTGAGCAGTACGTCTCCCGCCTCAACCTGTAATTGAACATGCGGTCATTTATTTATATTGCAACGAAAAATCAGCTTCAAGGTTTATTGTGTCCCTTGAGCATAGTAAATCAAATATTCAATATATCGATATAGAATTTTTGCGATCAGTAAAAATTGATAGTTTATACGAAGGTCATGTTGTAGTTAATTAGATCTGCCTTTGGTTATTTGCCTTTGTCTTTTAATACGTAATTTTAAATTAATTATAAATATAAAATAAATTGTTACATTTCTTAAACTATATTATTACATCAGCTTCACGCTATATCCCGCACACAGCAGGGTAGACATAGGGAACCTAGTATTAAGACACTCTGTTCCTCACTTTCTGCCATTTAATCAAAAATATTTTAATTAATAGTTTCTAGTATGATTATGAATGTTATACATTCATTATACTTAAATAATAATATGTAACAATTATATCAAAAATTTATACATGCTCTGCAAATGCAAGTAGAATATGAGGAATACTATACAATTTTATTTTATAGTTCACCTATAAATATATCTAATATTATACCTAATGCGTTATCAAGTATTTTTTTATTTGACAGTTTAAGGCACATCGATACATTATTATTTTCATTTAAATATTAATAGAAACAACGAAATGTTATATCAACATAAATATAAAATATTGTATAACCATTACGTACATGTTGTTATAGACGTAGAAATAATCATATGGAAAACCAGTTTAAAAAATAATAAATAGAAATGTAATTGTAAAGTGGAAAACGGAGTGTCTTAACACTAGGTTCCCTCTGTCTACCCTGCTGTGTGCGGGATACAGCGTGAAGCTGATGTAATAGTATAGTTTAAGAAATCTAACAATTTCTTTTATATTTATAATTAATCTAATTACACCGAGATGTGCAACGTGTTTGTGCTTGAAACATACAAATTAAAACGAGCACTGGTAATGTGCCAATTATTGCAAGTGTTGTTTTCATCAAAAGTCTCAAAATTAGATAAATAATAATAGAATAATAATTTTATATTTTTAAACATTTTTAAAGTGTTATTCCACACTTAGGAACGCATGGCTTAGTGGTCAGAGCGCCTGGTCGGTTTCCAGGAGGCGCGGGTTCGAGTCCCGCTGCGTTCAAATTTTTATACGTTTTCTAAATAAGTATAATAATTTTATAGTTTTTTTTACATGAAGCTTAAACAATACATTATAATAATTACGTATAATATATAATATTCTTTATAAATATAAAAGTGTTTCAACATTCAACCTATTATGACATTTTGTTGAAACGTTTAACCTCATATAAAATATTTCAAAAGAGTAATTACTTGTGTCGGTTGCTATTCAACTCTGCACCCGTATTTAAAACCGGTAGCAGCACCTAATGATTCATAAGAACTTGAAAGAAATCCAATTTAAATCTCTTTAAGGCAACAACAACAATAGGAAAATATTGTAGAATGAACTTTGTTAATTTTTATTTAGTTTATCTTATCGTGAATAAAGATAACAAATTATTTAGTCCAAATGTTTGAGCTTTATTGTGATTTTCTGGTTATAATTAGAAAACTCAGCTTACTTTTATGTAGTTTTTATCACACTGGCTGGCGCTATATTTTTTGAATTTAGTAGTTAGTAAAGTACTATATTTGTTTACAGTATATAAAAGTATAAGGTTAAAAGAGATGTGTTATATTGCACGTACTATACAAAGCTTCAATTTATCAATAATACACACAACTTCATTAAGGACATAAACAGTCATACATATCACAACTTCCTCTTGAATTACTGATTCACTATACACACTAACACTCACACTCCACAACTGATCTAGGACATCCAGGTCGTTCATAAAGTTTAATTTTTTCCATCACAAATAGTTCCATAACATTGAATCGATACAAGAATTTTATTATAAGCAAATATAAAGTAGAGCACACGAGCGCACGCGGCGCCCGTTGCTGCAGAGTGTTATCAAACGACTGGAGTAGGGAGCGCTAATGGAGCGAGCTTAGGAGATAAATTAAATCAAACTGCTATATAAGGGTGCAGGAAATAGGAATTAGCTGGCGGCCCACCTGGCCTCGGTCGGGGTATACTCAGAGCACAGGACGGCTCCGTAAAGTGCTTTTCCTCGATATTGACCATGAATTTCAGAAAGGTTGTTTGTGTGCACGCTATGTATCAATATTTAATGTCCTCTGCGGTGAGCTAACCTATTTTCAAGCAGCTTATTTACTTTTTAATACTATCATATTACAATTCAATGATTTAGCCCACGTTGTGTCTTTATGATACTATTTAATATAATATTGTTTTAACCATTTTTTTAGATCTTTGTCATATTCTTTTAGCTTCACACTGTATCCCAGCACATATAATGATAGACAGAAGAAAAGAAAGAAGTGTTAAGACACTTCCGTACCCCACTTTCTTTTTTTTTGCCGAATTCTGGAGGCATTGCGTGTAAGTGGCGGAACCTAACGTAAAATAAACGTAAATTATAACAACTCAATCTTGGCTTTCTTTCAACATGTCTATAAATTTATTTGCGTTATTGTGCTACCGAGTTTGATTACAGAAATATTGATTTATAAGTAGTTTTGTATTATATTATAAGTACGATTAAAAAAATGTGTACGAAGAATATTATTAAATATATAAATGTAGTTAAAACGGGTTCACAAGCGTGCGGCTGTAAACGTGACAGTTGTGGGTTCGCTTCCCCACTCGGCGGACTGAAATGATTAATATTTTCATTAATATATATTTACATCTTAACGCTAGGTTTCCAGGTAACCCTCAGCCTACCTTAATATGTTCAAGACACAACGTGACCTAAAAAAATTTAAAAATGTATATATGAATAATATGATCTATAATCGTAGAAATAATATACGTAGTGCAGAGCAACTACGGAGAGGCAGAGGCACTACGTACGGCTTCAAAGTTTCATACTATTGAATGACAGTTCGACTGAGACACATAAACAAAATAAGTTGATTACAATAAGTTATTTATAAAGCCTGATATAAATCTGTTATATGCGAGTTAAATTACATACGAAATACTGGACGAGAGTTCTCGAACGCCTACCGCGCTAAACGCCCACTACTCGAATACACGTACATCAAAAGCCTACGCACTATCAGCCATTGGAAGTTTTCTCTTTCTACTTCCAAGTTCAAAGTTATGCTGTTATAAAATAATTGATTCTTAAATATGAAAAATAAAATAGATATCATTTAGATTAAAAAAAAACAAACTACTCTCAAAATAATACTCTATAAGTATGTCAGTCTATATTTAACACGTTTGGGAGTGTATTCCTCACAAAAATGGACATGTGAGCACAATTCGTAAAATAAAGATATATAAAATATTACAATAACATAGCATAATATATACTAATACATACATAATATTTACATAAAATAACATATACTAATATAATAAAGCGGATGAGTTTGTTTGTTTGTTTAAACGCTAAGATCTCTGAATCTACTCGTCAGATTTACTTTTTTATTTTGTATAAAAAAAGCTACATTCCTCAGGAGTGCTATACGCTATATAACATTACGATGTAATTCTTAATTAGTCTTAAATAACAAAATAACAATAGTTATGAACCCTATCGAATTACTTTTACATTGTACTACTATGTGTAAATAAAGTCCGCGAAATCGCATAGCTATCTATTATAAACAACACACAATAAGAAATTTAGTGAAAAAAATAATTGAAAATTGGGATATATTTCAGATTTTTATTTGACATATATAATATATTAAAGTGAAAGTTATTCCATCATCAAGGAAATTGAATGAGGATAAGCTTAAGATTTTATAGTATATAATTTGGACGTATAATTTTCGAGACAATGTGTAATTAAAATAATTCAACGCTCTGTTTACGGCCGCAAGCCTAGGCTCGAGTCCCGCAAGCGGCGCCCTTGCCACCCATGACATCCTCTCAAGCCGCCACGCTGTGCTTGCACTATCTCAGAATTATGAAAACAAGTTATTCATGAACATATAAATTATATAATCAATCAGTTGGAAAATGCAGCATAATAAAATAATTACAGGCATTGTGCGGGCGAAGCCGCGAATGAGCCGCTATTTAAATAATGTTCGTAATTCATGGATACTGGTAGTTTATATGTATTGTTTAATGGTAAGACAAATATTTTAAATTTTAATTTTAAGCAAGTTTTTTTTGAGCCCAGTCATGGCGCAGCGGCACGAGGTGTGACTGCAAAACCGGCTGGTTGTGGGTTCGATCCCCACTCGAGGAGATGAAATATTTACTTAAATTTATATTTCCATTTCTTCGCCCTGGTGTCGAGGTTAAGCGCGGCGTAGAGTTCTGCCACTCAACACGCAATGCCTCCAGAATTCGGCAGAAAGTGGGGAACGGAGTGTCTTAACACTAGGTTCCCTCTGCCTACCCTGCTGTGTGCGGGATACAGCGTGAAGCTGATTTATTTATTTATTTTTATTTTATTTTTTAAGTTTTTTTTAAAATAATATTTTATTTATAAACAGGGCTAAAGTCTAAACACTAACCCAATTAAATACATTTGGAAGATGAAAGAGAGAAAAGCTGGAGACGACAATAACGTATTTCGTAACTTTTTTTTTACCGTACATCAGCGTCGATAAATACGGTGGAAAAAATGTTAGTGACGTTACACACTCCATTTTACGATAATTAATCATTCGTAGCACTCACGGCATAATAGGACAGGACGGATATAGTGCGTTTAAATTTCGCAATTAAATAGAAGATACATACGATAATTAAAAAAATGTTCCTCATTAAACAATATTGGGTCTTAATAAAACATCCAGTCTATTTCCTGCAAAAGCAAAGTGGAAGGAAATCATCGACCTGTAAACGATTTTCCGCTATCTGTCCGACATTTGAAATAGTCGAGATGTTCTTTTCATACATAAATCGTTAATATTTCTGTGATTATCCACTTATTGGGAATTTGTACTGACATTTAATCTCTACACCACATATTATAATAAACATACATTTCATTGTTATATTAATATATTATAATATATAAAAACACAAAAATTATGATAAATTTTGAAGATTTATTAAGAAACGGGCAAAAAATCTTTTTTTTTTCATTTTCACACTGTATCCTGCCACAGCATGGTGGCGGAACTCATCGCACCGCTGTGCTTTGACAACAAGGCGAAGAAATGAAATAAAAATATTAAATATTTCAATTCCTCGAATAGAAATCGAACCCATAAACTGTCGCGTTTACAATCATACTTAGTGCCTCTGTAACAAGATTCAAACAAATAATGTATTTCCGATTCTGATTAACGATCCCCTACTGATGATATACTTCAAAATCAAATAAATCTAAATTATATTCTCATTTATGTATACTACAAATATATAATTTAAGTATATTTTTTAAAAGCATATGAGTAGTTGTCATAATTTTTATTCATATTCATATACTCCGAACTGTTCTCTTATTCCTTTTTTGTAAAGAAATCCTTTCTTTATTAAAAGTTGTCTGTAAAAGATTGCCTGGAGCTACAAGATCGCCTTTGCATACATTTTTATATTTCTTTAGTGTGTATGTGCATGTGCAGTGTGAGTACCCTATTCTCATATATCTTTGTCCTATAAAACAATTTTGTAATTAATAAAATATTATACTTTCAGTGTTTTGATATTTTTTTTCTTTTGTTATGTTTTTTTTTATTTATGTATTTATTAAGTAATTTATATAGAAACCAATTTAACCTTACGTCTTTTGTCCATAATCTTAATCATAGCCATATTTTATTGACTTATATAATATAATATTAACTTATAAAAATAAGTATAATTTAGAAGTAGGGGTTTTCCCTTTTCCATGATTAAAAAGTATAAAATAGGTATAGGAAAAGAACAAAACGCAATGCAAATTGTCCTCAATGCAATTTGTCTCAGGGTAGGCAGAGGGAACCTAGTGTTAAGACACTCCGTTCCCCACTTTCTGTCGAATTCTGAAGGTATTGCGTGTTAAGTGGCAGAACTCAACGCCGCGCTTGTCCTCGACACCAGAGCGAAGAAATGGAAATATAAATTTAAGTAAATATTTCATCTCCTCGAGTGAGGATCGAACCCACAACCAGTCGGTTTTACAGTCACACTTTGTGTCCTTGCGTCACGACTGGCCTCAACCTGATATAATAATTATCCATAATTTAAATTATGTTGATTAAGATCAAAGATTTATAATAATCCACTTGACACTGTCTCGCTTGATTGACAGAACTAATGAGTTATTGGAAAATCGAAAGCGCTTTGGGTTGATTTGTAGATGAGAAACGTACGTAAAGCTTAACGTCTTTTTACAATACACACAACAGGGCAATACAATAATACAATACAAATCTACAAGATTAAAATAACAATTCAAATAATGCTATTGAAAAACCACTAAATAAAATATCTAATACAAGAATGTAGTGTAAAACATGTGATTTATAAATTATAATACATTTTAGAGAATAATTGAAAATGTAATTTTGAATTCTTTATGTGGATTTATCATGTGTCCGTAAGCTTTAAAAAACGTTTATGTAAATAAAATGCTGTGTATGTAATTATATTTTTTTTATTATGTGGAGTATTTGAAAAATTATATAAATTGATAGTATAATTTATTCTTAGTAAGTATTAAATATTTATTATATTAAACAATTTATTCTATGTGGATAAATAATCAATTTGTATTTTGTATTTATTTATAATATCTGTTAAAACTACTGTTTTAAAATAGTAATTTTTACTTTGACGTTTACTTAGTTTTTTTTTCTATTTATAAAACAAATGATTACCAACAAATTTTATGTATGCATTTAATTCTCACCTTAATGAATATTTTGTTGCACAATGTGTTATATTCAATATTTTGTTAGCCATCTTGTGTAAAAGAGGGTAGATAAGTCAGCCCCATGCCGTATCGCACACACCCCACTTTCCGCCGAATTATGGAGGCATTGCGTGTTGTGGCGGAATTCAACGCCGCGCTTTGGCTCGACCATAACGAAGAAATGAAAATACAAATTTAAATAAATATTTAATTTATTCGAGTGGGGATTGAACCCAAAGCCAGTCGCGTTCACAGTTACATTTTGTGCCCTTGCGCCACTTAGCCTCCCCATTGGTCTCCTAAAATTGAGAAGATGTAGATAAAAAAGACAAAAAAATAATAACTTTTGTGTCAATTCAGGCACCCTTATTGGAAGGAGACTCGTTTGAAGTATTGTCATTAGGTGATATATGTACATATATCACTTATTGTAATTACATACAATCTCTTTCCTAATAATTTTTAAACATATAGATTATAAATGTGCTTTTATCTTGTTTTGAAAAAATGTTTAACCATTTCCAATTTGTAACAATTTTATGTTTCGTCATATAAAGATATGCCTTACTGATCAATAATATTACTGTAAATAATATGTAAATCATCAATGTTGTTGTAATTATGTTGCTTACTTAGTTCCATCTTTGTGTATAATATTAAAGAAAACTTTATTATTTTATAAAATATAAATAGTATTCATATTATTAAACCTGAAATTCTTAAAAGTCATAGATATTTTTTTTTATTTTAAACATTTATATAATTCATTAGTTAAAATCAATATATTATACAACACACATATATATATATACATGACACAAAAACCTAAAAACAGTGAAAAAAGTTTTCTGGATTCCATTCTGTTCATCTCATAAGTGGTTTGCTCTCATTTCACAAGTAGTATGACGGGTCGATCTTTCGACATAGACTAAAGAGTTAGATGGAATATAATTTGATAGGAAAATATATGTGTATATATATATATGCAAGTTGTCGAAAATACAGACTTAACACCAAACACATGGCCACTATACATCCCTAAACAAATTTTAAGTTTTATTTGGTCATGCATTTTTTTTATTTATCGAATATCTATTATTACAGCAATTTTTTTCTATCAATTTAAGAAGGATAAAAGGAAATCGAAAGTAACATTTTACATATTAATCTTTTATAAATTTATTTGTTTAAAATTATAAACTAGTTATTTAGTGTTCATAGCCAAATATAGTTATCTATTCTAATTTGTTTAAATACACCAAATTTCAAGAAGTACTGGTACATTTTGAAAAAATATTTTTCTGTACCTAAGAAAGATAAAATAGGCTATATCACATTAATCATTTTGATGTAACCCAATGTACTAGCAATCACAATTACTTTGAGCACCAAGTTATTTCCAATTGACCACAGTGGTGAAGATACAAGTAAAAATCTTAACAAGATTTAGTTTAGACACTATAGTGAATACTATTTTAAAAAATGAATACATTTAGAAAATGATTATTTTTTACACAGAATATTAAAATTAACAGTAAGCAAGTAAAGCAGAATAAGATATAAGAACTATAATATATATATTACAGCCAAATTGAAGCTGTGGAGGTGCGGTTTCTGACTATAAACAATGATTGTGGGTTTGAGCACAATTTGATGTTTAGATTTTGATTTGCACTTTGAGTTCCAAAAATATGTAATGTTTTGAATTTGGGTGGAAAGTTAAGAATAAAATGTCTTGACGCATCATTTTTTTGCTAAGTCAAAAATAGTGTGAAGCAGATGCTTAGCCAAATAGAAATTTGTTAAAAAAAAGGAATAACTGAACTCAATATAATAATTGTAAAACAAAAGTCTAGAATTTAGAGATCTGGCTTATGGAAATGTGGTACTGTCATAAAATACTTATAACAAAATATCATAGTTAATTCTAAGTTAGATAAACTTAGTTAATAATGAATAAATAAAATATTTTGTATATTTTCTCAATTCTTTCTATAAAGAAACAAAATATAAATAAAATTGTATACTATAATAATATATTCATGTAAGTCATATATTGTTCCAAAGGTGCTCCACTCTTATTCATGGTAATCAACAATTCGACAAAACAAGTTACTTCAAGATCATATGTACATAGTATTAAAATAAAATATTTATGTATTTAAAAGCAAATAAGGAACACAATCACATACAAAAAAAATTTCAAAATGATTATTTTAAATTATTCATAAGTGAATTAACAATATTTTTATGTAAATAATAAAGTTTACAGTATACAAAACAAGAAATAACTTGTTTACCTTGAAAATGCTATAGTTTTATGTCACTGTCATAAAACATCTATATGAATTTATACACAATATTTTTAATGACTTTGAAGGAGCTTCATTTTATATAAATTTAAGCAAAAGTGTAACTTGTATGTCATACAATATATGATAATAAATCAATATGAACAGAACCTAATATATTATACATAACTTCCTGAGACAAAAACAAAATTAATTTAGGTAACTCTAAGAGATATGGTATTTTTTTATTAGAGTTATGATTGCAAAAAAAAGCAATGAATAATGTGCTAAATATCATTAAATGAATGAATGAAAGATATTACTCATATTAATATCCCACTAAAATGAAATCAACAGTTTGAGTCATTATAAACGAGAAAAATCAATATTAAATTTTTAATTTTTTTGTAGTGCCTAATAAAGTAATAAGCTTATAACGAAGATGATATCTATATTTTTAGTATAAGTAATTTTTTTGTTGATATTCATTAGAAATATATGATTTTCATAGTAAGATTGTAATACTAAAAACATAAAAGATATTATAACTTTAATAAAATTTTATTACCACCTTACCTCACCACTACGAGCTGCAGGAGAATTTTCTTCGATTTCGTAAATAATATGTGGCAAACCGGCTTCACCGAGTAAAGAAAATCCGAATCCTAAGTTGTCACAACGATTCAGGACCACTAGTCTTTCGTCAGCCATATTCAGTATACAGCAGCATTGGTCAATATCCTCCAAAGGATTTCACTTATCACACTTTTTAATTTCTCACAGTGATTGATTGTAATGTTACTCAATAAAATTAATGAAAATATTCATAATTACAACGTACAATATCAAACGCACCCAGTAAAACGACGACAGGCACAGATAAATAATGTTACATATTTATATATTTTTTTGATATATAGACATTTGGCGACTACAAAAGGTGATTAGGGAGGCGCCTAATGTCTAGTTGACTTCATTGTTACTCAGTCATTCGTTTTATTTGGGACACTCTTCCTAACCGAAAATTTAATCCATACAGTCTACAATTATGAAAAAAAACATATGTCTATAAAGTACAAAAATAACAAGAATAGAAAGAAATTAAAGATGATATATTTATTTTATTTTTAATAATTCTAGAAAGGTACCATAGATTTTCTTTTAATGAATCAACAATTATATTGAATAGCACACACTCAGATATCAATCCATTTGTCTACTAAAACACGTATTAAAGCTATATTGTTATTTGTTGTGTATGTTGGAATATTATTTATTGAAATTGGTATTGAAAGATTTACTTCAATTGAGGATACTTGTGTTAGTTATTATAATGTTGTCCATTCAAGATATTCACAAATTTGTTAAAATTTTATTCATTTTAATTTTCTCTCAGTTTTAAATATAGAAGAGAAGGGAACCGAAACACTTTAATATTTATTAATTTTAAATATATTATGCCTACGTAAATTTGATCCGAGAATCGAAATCGACTCGATCCATCCCAAGAAATCTTTTTGTATTTACATAGATTTTTAAAACTGCTCTTTAAAAATTATAGCTATTATTTTTTTACATTTTTACATTGAATAGATCTATTTAGATCTTTATTTTTATTTAATAAGGTCGAGCTGCAACTGAACTTTTTGTTGAAAGTGAAACCGACATGACTGATAATGTACTAAATTGACACGGCAGCCATGGTTTCAAAATTCGTTTTATCATATCAAAAACAGGCAATCTCAAACTCTTTAATTAATTAAACGACCGCGATATTCAACATTTACTTGAAATTGAAAGTCGAAACGTAGTAACTTTACTATATTATCTGTTTAACAGACATTAATAATACACTGGTGTACTTTTATTATTTAATATTTTATTAGTATCATAGGATATAGATCCTACAATTAAGGATTAAGGAGCTAAACATAAAACTACAAAGTTATCATACCGTACCTATTAAGTTCAAAATCTAGTCTATAAACTATGATCTTTTGAGTAAATTGTGTTCTGTGTATGATCCTTGTCAATTTTCTGTCAAAAGTGAGTTGTTAAAAAGACGACTGTCAAAATAGCCAGTTGAAGTTATCAGAAATCAGAAATTCAGAATCGGTCGTCGGTGTCCAGTGTGTCACGTCATCCGATCAATTTACCTCGTTGTGTAACCGTATAACTTGTTATTCTTACATTACACTAAGGTCAAATAACCTAAAGGAAAAATGTATATTGTATCAAGTGTTGTAAAAGTGGCAATTCCTAATTATTTGGCAAGTTTACCTATTCCGGATTCCATCGGTGGATGGTTTCGTCTTGGAGGTATGTAATTTTCCTCTTCAGTGATTTGGTAGTAACTGTTCTTCTTAAATAATGTTTCATTTTAACCTTTACTTTTACTTTTTTTAACCTTAACTTTATGATTACAAAAATCTGCTTGTTTATTTAAAATGTAATTGTATATAATAGAATATATATATTTAATTATATGTATTATTTTGTTATAAATTTTATTGTCATTTTGTGTTATATTTCAGTAGTTTAAAATACTTTTAAATTTACCAAGTACCTGTTTCCAACATTGTTCAGTACATTTTACAAGGCCACTGACATACTTTCATATAATCATGGTGTTTAATTCTTATCCCCTGCTAGTATGAATAATGTATATCATGCAATGTTTTTTCTTAGTAAAACTGAAGTAGAACAAGTAAAGGTGATTATTATATGATTTTTTTCTTTTTCCATATAGTTCGTGATTGGCTAGCATTAATACCTCCAACTCTTGCCATTGGTGGATTATCATATTATTCCTATCAAACTATAAAAAAAGCAAATCAAGCCGGAAGTGGACAAATCAATCCGTGTATTAGAAAGGACATAAATAAAGTTGTGGATTTTATTGATATTGAAGATATCACAGAAAAGGCATCTCTGTGTAGATGTTGGAGAAGTAAAAATGTAAGTGAATATAAATAACAACTTCTTTTAGAGAAAGATACACAATTTTACAAATTTATTACAAAAAGCTAATATCAATTGGCTTTTTGTAATGGGTCAACATGGAGGTTTGACTGTATTAGGGGCATGTACATATATATTTTGGTTAGATGTTTTTATATATTCATGTAGTGACTTTAGTCAGTGAATGTATCTAATCTAATTTGATAAGATAAAGAAACATAAATGAAAAACATATATTTCTCCTACATACAGTTTGACATACATTTTATCTTATTGACTTTCCTACAATATAGTTAAAATTTTATTATAATTATATGATTATGCAAAACTGTATTTAATTGATGGTATAGTACTATACATATAGAAAATTATATAACTTTAAAGTGCTATATAATTCTTTTTACAGTGGCCCTATTGTGATGGTGCCCATGGAGCTCATAACAAGGCCACAGGAGATAATATTGGACCAGTGGTTGTAAGACATAAGGAAAACAAGTAAAAGAAATTGTTTGCTAAAAAATATATTTGCGCAGGTGATAAATTGTGATCAAAATCATTAGACATTTTAAATGTAAATCATCATCTTCAATTATGTGAATTACTAGTTTCATTTTTTTGTTTTTTCTTTATATTTATATATTGCATTTGTTTCTCAGTACAGTAAGTAGCTTAAAACTTTTATCATAATATAATTGTTTATATTATGTAACATAGCAATTAATTCACATCAAGTGTAAGATGAGAGATACTCAATCTACAGTTTTTTAATTGATATTTTTTATAATGTTAAGGATTGTTGTTACCAGTTTTAAATCAATAATGGCAATAAAACATAGTACTTTTTGCTTTTATTATTTTTTTATTTCATTAATCAAATTAATTCACTTCATATCATATGTAACATAAATCACATCACAGTCATATTTTTTTACAATTATAACTTATGTTAAACGCATGCCAATAAATAATTTAAAAGTAGACAAAGATGACTAATTTGTGGTGATTATATGTAATTATATGGCACAGCTTGTCATTTAAATAAATAATGAATTATTACAACTTAATTACATAATAGAACACCAAAACTATGTAAAAGAAACAAGTTGTTCAAATATATTATGCTTCATTGCATTTACATTCTTGTATTGATCCATTTTAATGTTTTTCATATGTATAGTATGTATGTATATATTTTTATTTTTGGGCTTACAAATATCTCATTTTCTTATCTCCAGACGCTTTGTTCACTTTTGAAGAAGATCTATTGAGTACTTAGCCTAAATACTATTCATTTATCACACATGTCGCAAGATATGTGGCTCAAACATAATATAATTATTCTTAAATAGACTCTTAACGAAACTCAGTCTTTGCAATCCAAATTATTTCATGATATATTAGGGCCATTATTATTTTGATGGAACCACGAAGTACTTTCATAACTGCAAGTAAAAAATGTGTAAATCAGCATACTTAAATAATTACAAATATATTAAAGTTACGTATTATTTTTGAAATAAAAGTGTATATGTTGTATTCAAAATATAAAAAGATTATTTTCTTAGTTTTTCACATTGAAAAGGTTTCTGGTAACACTTTTGGCAAAGCAGTCACAATTATTTAATCTTTATTACCCTATCAACTTTAAAATAATAGGTAATGAAATGTCTAAATGTTCATTCCGCAATTGCAAATAACCTTGTTGAGAACATTCAATATAATATTTTTTTATGTAAATAAAATTAACTGAGGCTAGTCATAACGCAAGCGCGTGACTGTAAAACGCGACAGGTTGTGGGTTCGATAACGACTCCAGGAAATGAAATATATTTTCATTTCTTCGCTCTGTTGTCGAGACAAAGTGCGGCGTTGAGTTCCGCCATTCAACACGCAATGCCTCCAGAATTCTGCGTGAAAGTGGGGAGGGGAATGTCTTAACACTAGGCTACCTCTGCCTACCTGTATATAGACTACATATATACAGGTAGGCAGATACATATAGACTATATGTTGCAGATATGCGGAATGTAGCGTGAAGCTGAAAAAAATTAACACTTTCTCATTACCTCAATTCTAGTTTCTGCTACAACCTCTTCATTCCGTAGAAGCTCGTGTTTAAGACCATTTTTCTTTCTGTAACAAAATAAAAAGAATAAGTTTGTCTTACTTAAAATACATACCCACTATTATAGACTTTTATTAAACGGTCTATTATACATGGAATATATTTTAAACTTAAAATATTTTATGCATATAAAACAAAATACATTACGAGCGAAGTAGTACACGTTTACTTCCCATTTATATACTTCACAATGGGTTTCCGTCCCACTTGACCGCTTCCTACGCACTAAGCACCGAGCGCCGAGTGCCTGCCCGCGCTGCAAGTTGCAACGTATCGGGTTACCTCACACAGTGTTTGTGGCTTCAAGCTGAAGAAGCCACTAAATAAACTTTCCATCCGACACGACGGTTAATAAAAAACCCGTCAATACATGGGAACGAAGTACGAACCCCCGAGGCGATTTATAATGCTTTATTTGTGTAGGCTTAACTTATTGTATTGTACTAACTCGAATGCAGCAATATAAATTATTATGTTTTTTTATACATACAGATATCGCACCCATTCATTTGATATGTTGAAATATTAAGAATATCAAATAATAACTACTTATTTTTTAATAATATGCGATTAAATATTTATAAAAATCAGCTTCACGCTGTATCCCGCACACAACAGAGTAGGCAGAGGGAACCTAGTGTTAAGATACTCCGTTCCCCACTTTCTGCCGAATTCTGGAGGCATTGCGTGTTGAGTGGCAGAACTCAACGCCGCTCTTAACCTCGACACCAGAGCAAAGAAATGGAAATATAAATTTAAGTAAATATTTTAAATATTTATAATTTTATATAAATAAAGAAAATTATACCTACGCATCATTAAAATATTTAGGAGTTAATTCTTTACGATATAGAGGCATACAGATATACAGAATAACAAATATATGAAATAAACTTAAAATTCCTCTCTCGTTTCGGTGGCTAGAAAGTTGTACAAACTGAAATGAGCTCTAAATGTCTAGATTGTTGATGGCTAGCTTTGGCCTTTGCTGATTTCACAATGACATTGCATTTTAGTGTATAATAATAACTTTCTCAAGCCGAATTGAACTGCATGACTAACTATAGTTGTAATTAATTTGTAACGTACGATGTCTAAAGCTGAGAACGATATTTATTTTTTTGTTAAATTATTTATCAACGTATTAATTCAACTTCGAATACCTACATATTTTTTTAAAATTTCTTTCATGATTTTGTACTCTAAATACGCAAGGAATACGCACTGGAATACGCAAAGTTCAAAAAGACAATCTGATTGTCGTCAAAACACTGTTTTCCAGTTCCTATCCAAATTCGATACATTGCATATTGTGGAAATCATCGCCACCTGCTCATTTTACCAGACTCACTTTACTCAGAATAGCAGACGCAGGGCTTTTTTTGGGCGGAATTTAACGCCGCGCTTTGCACCAGAGCGAAGAAATGAAAATATTGAATATTTCTTTTCATCGAGTGAGAATCGAACCCACAACATTTCCAGTTTACAGTCACACGCTTGTGCCCCTACGTCATGACTGGCCTATATATACCTTTTTACTTTTATATCAGGGATAATTATTAGAAAATTTTATAAAAAAATTATACTTAGGTGCTACATACATGTATATCCGTCTCCATAAAAAGAGGGCTGTGTAGGCCAAAGCGACAATGCTAATAGTGACAGCCACCATGATTCCAGCTGCAAGTCCAATTGGCTCAACGTGAACGCCTGAATATCGTTGTGGTGATACACCGTCACTCATTGGTTTTTCTATTAAAAAAACAATATTAAAGTTAATAATTAAGTATGCTTATTTTTTAAATATGTAAATAACAATCATGTGAAATTGTAATTTAAAAAAAATATATTTTTGAAATTTAAAAATTTGAGACAACTTGTTGTTCTCTTAATCATTCCCCCGAGTTGAGTTCAAATCGTTATATATATATTTTTTTTACCTTCAAAAAATCGTTATAACAAAGCTTGCTCTTTCTTTAGGGGTCAATTCAACTTCATGACCTTTTAACTCAATTTTTTTTTGGTGTCACGCTGTATCCTGCACACAGCAGGGCAGGTTAGTGAGGGAACCTAGTATTACGACACTCCGTTCCCCAGTATCCGCCGAATACTGGATGCATTGAAGTGACCAAACTCAACGCCTTGTTTTGACAACCTATAGCCTGTCCCGTTTACAGTCACATTTTGTTTGTACCCCTGCGCCATGACTGGCCCCTCCATTAAAAACTTAAATGTTTTACATTTTTTATTTAAATAATTTAATGTAAATTATAATCAGTTGATGCTTTTGATATATTGTCGTCAACGTATTATCATTCTCGTCACTCTTCCGAGCATAATAATAAGCTACTTTTCAAGTGGAATGTCCCACATAATTTACCTTGAAGGAACTCTGCTTGTGAATCAGGTACGACAGGCACGTCAACGCGACCTTCCTCGGCGTCCTCTGGAAACGTGGGCAACACAAGATGCTCACGAGTGTCGTCTTTGGAATGCAACATATCAAACACTTCAGATCTGAAAAATTGTTGGGTTATACGTTTTTTTCTTATTATTTATAAACAGCTAAAAAAAAATAGTAAACTGTTAAATAAAATGTAATGCTAAAAATGTAATGCTAAAAGCGATGTTTCTCTCGGGTAGAAAATTAATGAAAAATCAAAATACTATTGCATATAGGTGTCTATCCCATATCTTGTCCATATATGTAGGACGTAGGTACTAAAGACAAATAACTATTACTATAGCTTTTAATGAAAGTTTACGAAGAATGATAACAAAAAAATTTAAGTGAACTCGGATAAAACGAAAACTAAAAAAAAACTATAGGGTCTTATATTTTTTACAGAGTACAATAATATTCTCACTACAATCTCAGTCAATAAATTGCCAGTGACGTCTTTAATTGGTGTAAATATTTTTTTCATTTAGATTTTTTATTTACTTAATTAAAATTGTATAGTTCATTTAATGACGAATTCTTAGTGATTTAGAATTTTCAGCTTATTTGTAGTTCCCGTTAGACTACCGGTTTTAAAGTTCTATTATGCTTATTAAAAATTCATGAATGTCTCTGTAGATACAAGAAATTTTATGTCAAAGTGTGGGTATTACGTTTATCTGGAAGTGCCGTGAGAACTTTGTAAGTATTAGACACTATTGTATAAGTTAGTTAGTTAATCGTCTTATTAGTAGCATTCGTTAATGTAGATTTAGCGTGATAAAAGATAAGAGTTAAGTTTTATATATTTTTTTATAGTTTCGCGATATAAACGATAGCCAAGTAGGCAAAGGTACCTAGTGTTCTGATACGCCGTTCCCAGTAAGAGACCAGGGAAAAAGGGGAACGAAAGTTCCCTTCTTTCTTTCTGCTTCTTGAAATGGAAATATTAAATATTTCACTCCTCCGAGTGGGAATCGAACTCACAATCGTCGTATTTATAGTCCCACGATCGTGCTCCAGCGCCACGGCGGCCTCATATATTTTTTCTAATATTAAAAAATCTAATAATATAACAACGGAGTTAAACAGGTACGTACTTGCTAACTCCATCCTTGTCATCCACCAGCAATTTCAGTAGGGTAGCATTAGCTTCCAGAGTTTTATACCGGCTGTTATCTTCTACTTCCTTTAACAGATTGGGAGGAGTAACATCTGCGTCTTGCATCGAGTGTTGACTACAACATGGCCCAGTACCTAAATAAAGAGTAAATTATTATTTTGTACTTATTTAGGAAACGTATAAAAATTTGAACGTAGCGGGACTCGAACCCGCGCCTCCTGGAAACCGACCAGGCGCTCTGACCACTAAGCCATACGTTCTCATCAAACTACGTCGAAATTAAGATAATTGAAAATCTTAATTTACGTCTTAAATTATTATATTGTATTGTAGATTGTTGAAACTGAAACTTCTATTATTTAATTTGTCATTAATAAATCTAGTACAGGTATTATCAAGCCTTGGGTTGCTGAAAATCAAAGATAATGATAATATATTGAAAACCTTAAATAACATCACTAATCTGACACCAATTAGTGGGCCAGCCGTCCTAAGCTCGTTTAGTATGCGTAACGGCGTTTTCAACCCGGTTTTCTTACTTAGACCTTGCATTTGAAAATCTTAATTCACGTCTTACACGGAAGATTTGAAGGCGTGACTCACTATCGCATTGAAAGCTTTAAGATACTGTAACCTTATAATTTCAAAGTGAAAGCACCAAGACAAATCGACGTATCTTTTATTTATGACCGATGTTTAGCAGCACGTCATTCGTGTCGTGCTCGTACCTATATGTATGTATAGTGTGGGATTAGTGCTAATTGGATGGGTAAGTATCTGAAGTTACTATCTTATCTCTGGTTCCCACTGTCATTAGTTAGTCGGAGAGAATTTAAGTTGGGGGGTTATTTTTTAACATAAAAAAAGAAGAATCATTTAGTTTCTTGGACTGAAAGTAATAAATATAATAATTAAAAGTAATTATAAAATATTAAAGAAATCCTAAGTACTTTTATTATAACATAGTTTTATTCGGATGCATAAATAGATATCTATTACTTTCGTTTATATTGAACTAGCGGCTCGCCCACGGCTTCGCCCGCTTAAAATACATGAGTATTGATTTAATAAGCAGAATTGATTGACAACTATAATGACTTCTAATATGATTTTTTTACGACATTATCGTCAAAGAATTTTTGATTGTTTTAAATAAAAAATACGACCATTGTTGATATTTGATATTTATAAAATATACATAAAGCTAATTATTTATTACACGTATATATTTTTGTAACTTTATGTTCTTTTTACCTATATAATATACTCTGTTAAATGTGCTGATGTCAGTGAATAATTTAATTTACTCATTCAGAAACAGCCTTAAATGTTAAATTATTGATTTGAAGGATTCATAATATTCTTTGTAAAATAACTGTAATAATTGCATATTAACTCCTGTACAGTTTTTAAATTAGTTACATATATTATATGAACGAACCAACCAAAAAATCTTTGTATTTACTTGATATTTCTTTCAAGATCGTTCTTTATCTCTGTGTTGAATTAATTACGACTTCTTTCAAATGACGATAACTTTTTTTTTAATGAACCGATTTTGATGAACTAAACTTTAGTAGTTAAGTTGAGTTAAAACAAAGCAATTGGTGAAATTTTCAAGTAAATCGGTTCAGTACTTTCAGAGAAAAATGCGGACAAAAATATGTCGACAGACAGACAGACAGACAGACAGAAAATTCAAAAAAAATCTTTTTGCTTTCTATTATTCTTTTTAAGTGTCCCTCTATCCATTTCAGTCAAAATTACTAAATGTACAGACAAAATATTTTTACTGTCTTATTATATATAGAGATAGAGATTACTTATTTACTGTACGTACGTACAGTACGTGGTACTGGTGTCCAGATATTTGAATTGCTATATGAATAATTTAAGAAGCTTTGTTTTAACTTTCAATCAATAGCGCTCTTATGCCATTCAGTTTGTGCCATACAGCTGCCGGAAGAAACACCGTTGCAGTTTGCCTGCATTGAGTTTTATATTTTTGTAATTTAGTACTTGAGAACCTACGTTAATAAAAAAAATATTTTTTGCATTTGATATAAATTAAACAGATACACAAAAATATTAACTAAAGAGAACGTATGTTGTATGTACGAACATTTGAGACAGATTGTAAATGAATCTTAGATTTACGTAAGACACGATAATGATCACGATATCGTATTTCTTTTTTCTGTCCTTTAATGGTACGATGAACGTTTATAAGCAATGAGCCCGCTGCTGTAAATACCTACATGCAACTGGTTTGCTTCATAAATATATTAAAGCGTCTTGAAATGTTTAAAACATTTAAGAAATGCCTCTTATCTGCTTGTGAATTGGTTAAGTGCTCACTTATCTCAAATTGCTCAAATAGTCAGGTAGTGTTATATTTTCTACAAAGAAGCTTAAACATTGAGAACGGATAGGTAACCTACTACTGCCTGTACATACTTGAATAAGTATATCAGCTTACCTACATATATTTCTAAGTAGGTGAAGTTGTATGCAGTATTACTGCATAAATATAATTTGCCTATACATAGGTATATAATTAATAAAGGAAGGAAACAATACCTGTAGGTATTATCAATATCAAGATTCACCTTCACGCTTATTCCCGCACACAGCAGGATAGGCAGAGGGAACTTAGTATTAAGACACTCCGTTCCCCACTTTCCGCCAATTTCTGGAGGCATTGCGTGTTGCGTGTTGAGTGGCGCCACTCAACGCCGCGCTTTGCCTCGACACCAGAGCGAAAGAAATGAAAATATAAATGTAAATGTTCCTCGAGTGGGGATAGAACCCACAACCAGTCGACTTTACAGTCACACTTTATGCCCATGCGCCGCGATGGTCTCTCAAAGAAACTTAATGTATTTATTACAAATATTTTTTATACATACTTCGCAAGAAGCAACAAACATTCAAGTTTGCGCTTGCTAGCGAATTCAAACCAGTTGGACGCCGATACCATGCAGTAAAGCTATATGTATAAGTGTATGCTTATATATTATGTTGGTATCGAAAGTGGCTAAGATTTCTTGTCAAGCCAGCATTTTTTTTTTCATTTAAAGTTGATCTGGCCTTACTTAACGCTATTTGTATGAGAGCTCTCACGTTTAAAGGAGAAAGGTATTTAGTATTACATTGCAGACAATAATAGTTGATTATTTAAACATTTTATCGTGTGAACATTTGATTGGAAGCCGATTTAGAAAACGATAAAAACACCATTGATGTATCTAAATTAGGTAATGTATATTACATTTTTTATTGATCAGCTTCACGCTGTGTCCTGCACACAGCAGGGTAGGCAGAGGGAACCTAGTGTTAAGACACTCCGTTGCCCACTTTCTGCCGAATTCTGGAGGCTTTGCGTGTTGAGTGACAGAACTCAACGCCGCGCTTTGCCTCGACACCAGAGCGAAGAAATGGAAATATAAATTTAAGTAAATATTTCATCTCCTCAAGTGGGGATCGAACCCACAACCAGTCGGTTTTACAGTCACACATTGTGCCCCTGCGCCACGACTGGCCTCTTTATTGATCATAAAGTTATAATATCACGTTCTTATTTTAGAGAAATCGTGCATACCTAACTGACTGAAGATGTTAACTTACAGAGTTTTCGATCACGTACATGCATACCTATATGTATGTGAGAATTCATTAAGGACAGTAAAGCCTTGGTAGCGTTAGCAATTGGCATGATGCAAAGCTGGCCGACAGATAGTTTTAATTTGCATACCGTACCCTTCGTACTTATCAAAATGTGATAAATAATTACGATTTTATACGTACATACGATTAGGTACGATTGTAAAAGCCCGGCATTGAGTTCCGCCACTCAACATGCAAAGTCTACGGCGATATACGGCGAAAAATTGAGAACGGAGTGTCTTAACATTAGGTTCCCTCTGTCTGTGTGTGGAATACGGCTTACCCTTAGTAAAATTTATCTTATAATATCGAGTTTAATAAATAAAGAAAAGCTGTTATATTGATTAAAAATAATTTTATAAAATCTTTATCTAGATAAAGACAAACTATAATTAAGTATATTAAATACATAAAATAATCGACTCTTGTAGTTAATACCCTTTGTAAGCCAGTCTCTGGAACGCTTGGTCACGTTCACGTATCCTAAGGTAAAATAATACTCATTCGAGTCTTGGAAAGGTCAAACTAAGGTAAATGTAAGGTGGTAACACAACATCTTGTTCATTCATGGACATATTATATACTATATATGTACATACGGCACACAGCAGGGTAGGCAGAGGGAATCTAGTGTTAAGACACTCCGTTCCCCACATTCTGCCGAATTCTGGAGGCATTGCGTGTTGAGTGGCAGAACTCAACGGCGCGCTTTGCCTAGACACCAGAGCGAAGAAAATGGAAATATAAATTTTAGTAAATATTTCATCTCGTCGAGTGGGGATCGAACCCACAACCAGTCGGTTTTACAGTCACACTTTGTGCCGTTGCGCCACGACTGGCTTCATATATGTACATATTATGTACTATATGAATCATGATTTTAGGATTGATCAACAAAAAAAAAACTAGTCAAAATCCTGACTTTATTAATGCTGAATCATCGGAAATATAGTATGGATTTCCAATTATTCAAGTTTCAGTCGCGAATTGTGGAGGCTGCTGTGAGTCACGCCCACGATCTCACCTGGTTCTAAGAATTTATTTATTCTAAGTATCATTAAATTGCAATTAGATTGTAGCGACGACCCGCTGTGAATAATGATAGCGGTTGTGTCGGAAAATTGCTTTTGTTGAGTAGACTGTGATGTAATTTAACTATATAGTATATACACCTATATACGTGCTAACTTATGAATATTTAAAGGAAAATCAATGAGTGTTCGGAATAAATAATATTCATTCATACTTGTACGAACTGTTCTCACATTGTATAATACCGCGATGTCTCACTTCAAAGAAAAATAATACTATTGTGGTAAGATAATTACGTGATGAATTTGAATTGACGTCAACCTATTTAATCGATTTTTTATTTATGTACGTACGGCATCCTATTATTTGCTTTGTTGGCCCGTAAGGCTGTGAATATCTCTCTTGCAAAAGCCATAATCAGTATTTTTTTCATACATTTATATTTTCTAATATAATCTACATTAGTTATTAAAATATGTACTTATATTTTATGGTACCTATATATAGGTATCTACGTAAGTATATGTGTATATTTTATAGGAAGGTGCATGAAGTTATTTCAATTCATTTTATATGTTGTCTTGTAAGAATCTGAATATCATATTAGGAATATTCTAATTTTATTATATTTTGATAAGTAAAATAAACAAGAACACAATTATTAGCACCTTTTAAGATTGACACTTCAATGATAAGAATATATACCTAAATGGGTAGCCGGTAGGTAGGTGTGATGTTAAATGGAGTGTACGGTCAAAAAGTTAAAAAGTTAGTAATATAACTGTTATAATAGTGTATATTTCCATGATAGATAAATGTAAAAGTAAAATATATAAGGAAGCTGCTATCTGTATATATAACAATGGTAGTATACGCCTTACTAATATAAGTTAAAATGTTAATGACAGTGATCGTTAAAACATCGTCAATAATGAGGTCAACAATGTAAGGCTTATGAAAATCTTACCTAAGGCAGCTACGACGAACAAACACAAAAACTGGTATTGCGCCATGAGTCACACAACTCACACAGGGTGTCTGAAACCAAACACAAACTATTTACAAATCGTGTACGTAATTTAATTATAATATTGGAATGCAACAATATAGTTTGTAGCGATACCTATGACAAACGTGAATGAATCAGTCGCTGTTTATTTTTGATAAAGTATGTGAGATTATTAGGGGAAAGATGTACGAGATGGTCACAATCAAAGATCATTTGCGATAGAAGCGAAACGATAGTAAAGGATCATCTTACTAGTGCTAAACAGGTACTTTTTCAGTCACATGTCCCTCTAGACATCCGCGCTTCGCAGTAAAACGGCGGAGTCACTACTCTCTCGTTTCACTTTTTAACTGAACACTTTTTAACTGAACTCTTGGAGAGACCGATTCGCAGTTGACTGGTTTTAAAAATAGATACAGTATCAGATTTTCTATTCTACATACATACACTAAGGATCATCTTGAACGACCCGGAATCGAAGATGATCTTTTAGTAGAGTTATAGAAAACGTAAAATATTATAACGTTAGATCTATATACTAGATCTTCTATTTAAACTAGATCTTACAGGTATGCCAACAGGTGGTCCGATAAACTTGCTACAATTAGGCGCTTTCAAATATATAATAATTTCAATATCGTGTAAACTACGAGCATTCTCCCTTAAAGGTATCCTCTCATACACTCGTCCTCTACTTATATTTGTTATTAGCATTTTGGAAACGTTATAATGAATATCTTTCCTCGTAATTAATGTTTAAGTAATTATTTGTAAAGATATAAATTATGGTTCAAAATTCATAGTACTTACCTATTAGGTATATAATATAAAAATAACATATTTTAAGCTTAGGAGCTTGTTACATGATAGGGCAATATAACTTGAAGCTTCAGACCTGCCTTTATATTTAGCACAGAATTCATTTTTAGTTAGAGGTCCCTTTATTTAATTCTCTTGTCTTTCACTCGCTGGTCACGAGACCTAACTACATTGTTTTATTATGACTTTCTCTCATATTTATGAGAGTTCCGATTGAGATTAGAAAAATTAATTTCAATGCCCACAAATATTTTTTTCAGCTTTTTAATAAATTATAAGAGGTATTTAATTTTAGTTATAATATTAATTATAGAAAGTGGAAAAACGACATGGTGAGTGCCGTAAATGTGAGTATGAGTTTTTTAGTAATTTTGTAATATTCAATTTGAAATTTGAGAATATTTTTTTTTATTCTGAAAAATAATAAATTGTCAAAAAATAAACATAGTGGAATCACGAGATGAACTACTCTACATATTACTCTAGATATTAAAATTTAATATTTATCAATTTAATGTTAAGCATTTCGCTGTCTTAGGTACATTTATACCTATTTGTTTATCAAATGAAACTGATGCTAATGATAGATCGCAAAGCGTTTTGTGGTTTCTAATATTCTATGCGGTTTCTGAACACGTACCTAGGTCTGCGAACATACAGAATAGATGTGCCTCATCTTTGAACAAATATAATATTTCTATATATATATACCTGTATATAGAAATATTATATAGTAGATAAAATAAATAAAATTTATCTTAATATTTAAAAATCGTAAAAGATTCTCTAGAACTATTTAAAATAAAGTTGTTTTGGGCGTATTTATTCAGATTACAATATTAAATATAAGATAGGTATTAGAATAGGTACCCTATTATATATTTTTTTTAAATTAACACATTTTTGAGGTAGCTGTTCTCAGGAAAATTATTTCATTATTTTTATTATTATTTTACTTATGTTCTTAATGTAAAAATGGAAACCATCTGTTTTCTACTGAATGCGTAAGTTCATATTATGCAAAAAAGTTTGTAGGCACGAAGAAGGTTAGGGTCAAAAACATACATTTTATACTCAAAGTGAATAAGGAGATTTCAGTTGACAAATTAGAGATTTTGTTATTATTTATTAAAATACTATAGGTAAATATTACTTATTTATAATATCCTACTTATATAAAATATGATTCTCTCTATATCACTATTTAATAAATATCACTTGACCACAATAGGTACAACTATAAACATTCATTGATAAATGCCTTAAAAATATTAGCAAGGCCAAAAAATCCGGTCGTTTAAGCAAGTTCGTTAGTAAGGTATCATGAAAATATACTGTGGGGAGGTTTTTTCATATTTTTTTTGCTATAAAAGTGTTTTATGTGAAGTAAGAATTAGTTTCTAAACAAATAAAGTGAAAAAATACCTGATCAGTATCCAATTTCAAAGTACACTTGGTAAATTAATTGAATTTCCACTGGCTTTGTCACTTATACGATCCGGTTTGGACGCGGTGCGTGCGCGTGCGTCGCTCTTCTGGGGCATTCTGCTCGTGATCTGACCGGCGCACCCGCTGGGGCAGTGCCGCTGACCTCCCTGATGCAGGAAGTTCACGAAAAATGCTTACTATTGGATAATGGACATGGTTTTCTCATACATCAATTAATAGTTAATCTAGCTATGTTCTAAGATACTATATTTCCTTAAACATTTGAGTCATCGGTTTGTACACTGTAGTTATTTACAGATCAGTGAATGAGTGATAGATTTTGTGTTGATACCGGTTTAGTTCATTATTTTGTAACATAAGGATTTTAATTATGTAGAGGATCAAGAAATGTTATCACATTATAAATATAAGATAACGTTTACTCTGTACCAACATTGATAATAATACATAGATGCCTCTACATTATCTCTACGTCTAAGAGAAAACTGAGAAACATATGTTTCAAATTGTGACTATATATAATTTAATTATCTAATATAATAGTTGCTAACATCTGCTCTGCTACAAAATACATAGTTGTACACATTGAGTCAATAAGAGTAATTTGTTTACGTTTCTAACACTTTTCTATACCTATATATTATAAATAGTTTACGAAGGGTTTGTCAGTGGTGATTTGTTGGCTCATTGCTCCTTTTAAATGTTTTTCTAATATATAAGAAAACACTATACCATCAGTATTATCTGAAGAGATCCTAATGATAGATTTTAAGCTTTTTTATATGTTAAATAATGCTCTGTTGATTCAAAAGAGTGCACAATAATTTAAATATTTATTATAGAACATTTCGTTTTTCTTTTTATAAATTACGCGTAGACGCTGATCGTTATTATGCTGATTGAGACCATCGTCGCGAAGGAGCTCTAGCGTGCGACTGTAAACTCACGGTTGTAGATTCGATTCCCACTCATTCCCACTGAAATATTTAATATTTTCATCCTTACGTCGCATGAGCGACGAGGCAAAGCGCTGAGCTGAGTTCCACCACTTAGGTCAAATCTCTCACACCTTGCCTCTCACACATAGTGCCTCAACAATTCGGCGGAAAGTCGGGAACGGAGGAGCCCTAATGGGGAGCACAGTATCTTAATACGAGATATCCAGGTTTCTTTTACCTACCCTGCTATGTACGGGATACAGTGTGGAGCTAAAAAAATATCTCTTAATTTAGCTAACTTATTCACATTTTAAATTATAGGTAGATACTAAATATTTATTTAATTTACTAAAATTAAATCCAAAAAGACTAAGTATAAAAAATAGATAAAAAAAATATGTAGATATTATTTTTTATTTCAAAGTAATAAAGTCAAAATTATAAGTGTCAATATGTGAAACAATCAAATATAATGTAATAAATAAAAAATATATAAAAATAGCTTAGAATGACTCCAAATACCTAATTTTATTATAAATTAATAATTTAAATATTACGCCTGATTAAATTAAATTTAGTATCTAACAAAAACAAGAATTAATTTTATTTACTTAAATGGAATATGCAAAGAAGAAGAAACTAATCTAACTGAAAAGTAATAGTAACCTATTTATTAATGTAAAATCGAACAAAACTCAATTATAGTTAAATTTTGTAACTATACCACATTAAGAATAATAGTTACGATTGTAAATACAATAACGAAATGGATATGATGTCACGTAAACGGTTAAATAAAAAAAGTAAAAGGAAAAAGAAGTCTAAAAAACAAGCAGAATTTATAGATACTATTTATGATCTCTTAGATAAATATACTAAAATGGATAGAGGTATCAGAAAAACTGTGAAAGAAAATAGTGACTTTAGTAGTATGTTTAAGCAAATATTGTTAAGATCATATAATCCAGCTACTACATGTTTTACATGCACGCTATATCAGTCACAACTTAGAAATCAACATAAACGAAGACGAAACGAGGCTATAGCAGGCGATTGCTATTTGAGGACACTACGCAAAACTCCACAGCTATGGATTTATCAGCGATGGCCGAAGATGTATCCAACGTATCTAAGCACTCGAGCGCAATGTAAAAATATTAAGTATTTAGTTATGTTCCTCTTAGGATTTTTATTTTGGATACCATGTTTTATTTGTATGGAGATATGCAAGTGTTTTTTTTGTTGTTGTTGCTCTGATTGATAATCTATTTTTTTACCTTTGGACATCCATAACAGTATCTGAACCTAATGTTTATTTAAATAATTTTAAATATGCCTAAGACTTTAATGTATGTAGGTACCTATTTGTTCTCACATTACTTTCTCGAATAATTATAATTATGCTATTACAGGCAGACATGTGCCAAGTATATAAAATGAATTGTATTTTATTACATTATAAATCAGTAGCTCCACCCTCCACCACTTTTTGAAAGAGATGAAGAGAGGACGGAATGCAATATAGAAGGACAGAATGGCATATTGCTGCTCGTAACAGGGTTAACGCAGCTTTAGCTGCATTGAGGAGACGCCGAAACGTCAGCACAGTTGCGCGTTTGAACGTACACAATGCCGTGTTACTACCGACGTTATACGGTAGCGAAACGTGGGTATTACGGAAGAAGAATGAAAGAAAGATGAATGCTGTGGAGATGCGATCTCTTCGTAGGATATGCGGAGACAGCTTAGCTGATCGAATTCGCAATGAAGAGATACACAGAATGGCAGGAACTAGCGAGGATGTCACGGTGGGAATAAAGAAGAACGTGCTCAGCTGGTTTGGAACGAATGAGTGATAAAGGATGGCAAAAAAGATTTATGATGGAAAAGTGAGTGGTAAAAGAGGTAGGGGGAGACCTCAGTTGTCCTTCGAAAACGAAAACGCAGTAGAAGATACTGGAGCCAGGTCACGTAAAAAGCATGAGGACATGTATGAAGAGGTTGATGACAGTGGACGAGACAAAAGAGGTATGTAGAGACCGTAGCGTTTGGCGCTCCGTTCTCTCTGACTACCCCGCAAGGGATAAAGCGTGAAGCTAAGTTAATTTACAGATCAGTAAATATATCAAATAAGAGATAATATTCTTTTTGTGGTGTATGCTAAAACAAATAAATTGTATTAATACTGTATTGGTGTTAATAACAAATTTTAATAAAAGAGAAGAAAAAGTACTATTTCTAATTAAGCAAGAGTAGTAGTGTTTAAAATATTTAAGCTTCAAAGGAAATAAAAGTATTAAAAATCACGAAAGAAATATTACAAAGTTCTTAATCATATGAAATCTCTATATATAATAAGACAGTAAACATATTTTGTCTATACATTTAGTAATTTTGATTGAAATGGATAGAGGGACACTTAAAAAGAATAATAGAAAGCAAAAATATACTTTTTTAATTTCTTGTCTGTCTGTCTGTCTGTCTGTCTATACGTATGGTCACGCTAATCTCTGAAAGTAATGACCGATTTACTTAAAATTTTCACCAATTGTTTTAACTCAACTTAACAATTAAAGTTTGATTCTTCAAAATCGGTTCATTAAAAAAAAAGTTATCGTCATTTAAATGAACTCAAGGCATTAGTTTGCCTGCGAATGTTATATAGCAATCGCGCTGGTAAGATTCTTGGCCAAAGAATGACATTCGAAACGTCTTAGTTATATGACTGTTGATAAAAATATATATTTTTAAAGCACTATTGTTCAGAGTACAAACAATAAAGTAAACAAAATTTCATTGTTAGTGAAGGTGAACACATAGATAAAGACTGATTTGATCTTCATAGAAATATTAAGTAAATACATAGATTCTTTGGTTCGTACGTTCGTTTCAAATAAATCTATATAAAAATGCATAAAAACAGCCTTTCTACGTGCAATCTGTAATAACTACATATTTACTTTCATAAATCGTAACAGTTAAGTTTAAGTCGTAATTAATTCAACACAGAAATAAAGACCGATTTGATCTTCAAAGAAATATTAAGTAAATACATAAATTCTTCGGTTCGTTCGTTTGTTTGAAATAAATCTATATAAAAATGCATAAAACCAGCCTTTCTACGTGTACTCTGTAATAACTACATATTTACCAATTGTACAATTAGCCAATAATATATGTAACTAATTTAAAAACTGTACAGGAGTTAATATGCAATTATTACAATTATGTTACAAAGAATATTATGAATCCTTCAAATTAATAATTTAACATTTAAGGCTGTTTCTGAAAGAGTAAATTAAATTATTCACTGCCATCAACACATTTAACAGAGTTTTAAAATTATGATGAGATGTTCATTACATAGGTAAAAAGAACGTTATTAATGTTACAAAAATATATACGTATACGAAATAATTAGCTTTATCTATGTTTTTATAAATATCAAATATCAACATTGGTCGTATTTTTTAATTCAAAACAATCAAAAGCCCTAATAGAAATTACGATAATGTAGTAAAAAAATCATATTAGAATATTACAGATTAAAGTAATAAAATCATATTAGAAGTAATTTCTGGTTATTAGATCAATAATCATGTAGCTTAAGTGGGCGAAGCTGCGGGCGGGCCGCTAATACCTACATATACACAATAATAATATATACTAGGGTAGAGGTAGAAATGTTATATTTTTTAAAAATGACACTAATTTTGTAGTTGTGTGTGAAATATGGCATTTCTCCGAAACACATAAATTTCAAGTCTCTTATGTTTACTAACTATAATTTAGTAGATTATTTTAAGAAGTTGAATATCATATTAAATACTTAACTAAATAAAAACAGCAAAAAACGATGTATAAATGCTAGTATCGTTTAATTGCGTTGACTAAGAAGATTCATTTTTTGTGTGAGCTGAGGGACCATTCACTTAAATATTTGATATTAATTTAAATTAATATCAAATCAGCTTGATACCTTTACGCGATCTCGAGATAAATTGTTTTGACAGACAGACAGATGGACAAAAAAGTGATATAATCACTTTTCAGTAATATAATTATAAGTCATTTAATATTAAATAAATATATATTTAAGCACTAGCCTTGTAATTATAAAATAAATTAAGTTAATAGCATTTATTATTGTTGTCTTGTTGGTTCAGTAAAAAAATACTGGATGGGATGGATAGAAAAGAAAAATGACACTAAGATATGTCATTATAAATGTATTGTCATATGTCAATGTCAATTTGTTTTTTTCAATGTCAAATTTAGATGACATTTAGTTTTCAGATTTCAGTATGTGTTATGTCGGTTGTATATTGTTTGTATTTTAAAATAATATTAGTATTTCATATAGTGTGTTTATAACAATTAAATTCTTTTGATAATAAGCCGCTTCTGTAACATTTATGTTAATTTACATGTATAAAAATAATAAATATTCATTGTAAGCAAAGTTAAATATAAATTATCACTTAAAAAAATGCAATCAAGTGAGAAAAGTACTAAAATTCTGGATCTTGCTTCTTTGGAGCCGACAACAAGAGTAAAGCAGTTAGCCAACTATGGAGCTATAGTTGAAGTAGATCCCAATGTTCCACCTAGGAGGTAAACTTGTTACTTAGCTTGTGATTCAATAAATTTTGTATAATGAATCACTATATACTCTCTCTATAAATATATTTAATCCAATTAAAATTAATTACCCCCCCTTTTAAATGTTATTTCTTACAAAGCTAATTTAATTGTTATTACTGAATTGAAATTTAATTAAATGTTGCGAAATTTAAACAATTTATCTTATATTATAGATATTATAGATCAGGCTTAGAAATGGTGAGAATGGCGAATGTATATTTAGCTGAAGGCAGTTTTGAAAATGCATATATCTTATATATGAAATTTATGACTTTATTTTTGGAGAAAATTAGAAAACATCCAGAATATAATACTGTTCCACCTGAAGTTAAAGCAGTTAATCAATCAATGCTAAAAGAAGTCATGCCGAAAGCTGAAAAATTAAAACAAAAATTACTTGAGCAATACAAGAAAGAACATGCTTTGTATATAGAGAATGAGGTAATATTTCTTCGTTCTAACACTTTTTATATTACTTAATTTACTATATGCAGTTTTTTAACTATTCTGATTATTAACATTTTTAATATAGTAAATTTAAATATTATAGACTGTAAATGACATGTAATTGTGACTGTTAATGCTGCAGTTGTGGGCTTGGTTCCCATTTGGATAATAAATTATTTTCATTTCCATGCTTTGGTAACACTAACTACTTAACTGTCTTAAAAATTGGGCACAATATGGGTAACAGAATGTCTTTAATTATAAAAATATATGTATGTATATACAAACATATATCTATTATTTAGAAACTATCATATATATTTTATAATGATGTAAGAAAAATCTTACAGGCAAAGAGAAGGATATCTGAAGAAGCAAGAAAGAAACAAGAACAAGAAGATGAAAAATTAGCTCAACGACTTCAGGCAGATGAAAATCGCCAAGATGGACATACGTCAACACCTCACCTTTTACATGCGGTAAAGTATTACGGTATTTTTTACAGTATTACAGAGATGAAACTACTTAGCATTATGTGGATTCAACATGGGGATGTGTAAGGGTGCCAGCGAGGAGCTCAGAGAGCAATTAATTGAATAGTTTGAGACAGGCTGTGAGATTTAATTTTTTATTTACCTAATTTGCATATTGTATAAAATATACCTCATTATGGACATTAGAAATACCAATTACAGGAGGAATGGGCAGTAACTCCGTCGGCTCCACCAGTAGATGGAGTCTTGTATCCAGACGACTTTGCAACAGAGCCTCCTCGGGCGCCTCCTCAGCATTACCATCCAGCACCACCTCTTATACCACCCTCTAGACCACAGTAAGAATCTTTTTCAGCTTCATGCTTTATCCTGCATATGTTAGAGAGAACAAAATACCTAGTGTAAAGACAATGTTCTCTGCTTTCCATCTTTGAGTGGGGAAAAATAGAAGGAGAAAATAACATGTTATTTTAAATATACACTGATTTTATGTAAATAATATTAAGAAAATATTTAATCATTTCCCTAAAATCAGTTTAACAATATTATGATTTATACACATATCCTTTATTGAAAATAATTTAATTGTATTAAGGTTTCTATTAACAATTTAATTATTTCTTATTGTTAAAAAAAATCTTAAATTGATAATTTTATCAATAAAAGTGAAAAATATTAAAAAATATAAATTTTGTACCAAAGATGGGATGTGATGAGTGATGGACTGAAACCACAACTATTGAGTTTACAATCAGATAATGTTGCACTGCGCTGTAATGTCCACAAGGTCAATTTAAACTGTTTTTATATGAATGTTATTTAAATTTAAGTAAATATTTATAAAAAAATATATATTTTTTACAACTTATACAGCAATATGTGTATTGTGGAAATACCATAGTGAAAACTTCCAGACGGTTTAACCTTCTGAAAGTTTTAATATAAATTTATGTTTACTATATAAATGCAAAATATTTTTTTAATCATTTTTTCAGTTAAACCTTTGTGTAAAGTTTAATTAGATGAAGATATAAATAAGTTGTAAATTCAATGTCATTTCAATTATGATTGTATTGTTGTTTAGTAGTATCTTGTACAAGTACGTTAATGCATATTAACACACATGTACAATATACTACTAAAGTATTTTAATATCATCGTATTATATTGTGTTCTTTTTTTTTGTATGGCCTTTGGGGAGCAGGGGCACAAGAGTGTAACTGTAACGCTACGGTTGTGGGTTCGATCCCCACTTGAGGAAATTAATTTTTATTTATCAATATTTTGATTTCTTCGCTTTGCCGCTAAGGCAAAAGCCCGGTGTTGAATTCCGCCACGCAACACGTAATGCATCAAAAATTTCCGCGGAAAATGGAGAACGGAGTGTCTTAACACTAGGTTCCCTCTGCCTAGTGCATAATGTACATGCTTTGTATATTATACAGTGTGAAACTGATTTATTTTATTTTTTTTTTCTTTTTGTAGTTTACATTCCCAATCGGGGGAATTAAGTAATTTTCTCGCTTTGATAACAAGACAAAGCCTGACGTCCAATTCTGCCATTCAATACAATGTCTCGCAATTTGAACGGTGCGTGGGGAATTCGTCTTATTATGTTCACTTTGTCTACCCAGTACGCGAGGAAGCCTAAATAAAAAAACCGGACAAGTACAAAAATTGGAGGTCTCGAGCTTTTTCTGAAATTCAGGCTTAGCTAAGCTAGAGCCCTTTCATATTAAATAACTTAAATACCAAATTTCGAGGATTTTTATTATTTTTTAGGATTTAACCACAAATATATAGTTTTTATATTTTTGTGTATATTTTTTCGTGAACTACTTGTAGATGTTAGCTCCCAAATTTCATAATTCTAGGTTAATCAGAAGTACCCTATTAATATTGATTCCCTTTATATAGTGTCGAAATACGCATTTTACCTATATTTTTTTATTATGGTATATTAAATCTTTTTTATAAAGTAAATGTAGAAATACGTTTTTTTTTCAGGAAATCATGGGTCCGTAGGTCTAGGTATATGGTTCGAATTTCAACTCGATATATCCAAGCGTTCCTGAGATATAGGCTCTTGACAGACAGACAGACCGACAGATAGACAGAAAGACAGACGGACAGAAAACAAAGTGATCTTATAAGGGTTCCTTTTTTCCTTAAAAGATACGGAACCCTAAAAAGAAATAAACAAAACTTAATTCAAAAGAAATCAATTAATAATTATATCATTGTTTTTACAGCGATGGAGGCATCAATGATTACCTCCCACCTCTAATTGGAGAACGTAGATTGCGTCTCGTGGTTGTTCCAGCGGCTTTGTTATCCAGATTTTTGGCCTTAGCGGCGTCTAACACAGCAAGAAATATTGAATTTTGCGGCATTTTGGCTGGTATTTTGGTATGTTAAAATTTTGTTTCTATATAAGTATTGTTCTTATTATAATTAAATATTTTGTATATTATGACAAATTTATGATTTTTAAGTATAATAATTTTTTTGTGTCATATAAAAAAACTATGTTTTTATTAAGCTAATAAAAAAACAAATTGACTGCTAAAAATAACTAAAAAAAATAAAAGGGACAACGCCTTAATTTTCTTTCCTTTTTATTTATATATTATACATATATATGTTCTATTACAATCGCTTTATTTTATAATTTATTTAATAAATAAAATCTATTTTATAGGTACAGTGTCAGATTATAAACGCGATATCTGTAGATTTGATTTCCACCATTATTTCGCTTTAGTCCGGTCGTGGCGCAGCGGCACGAGGTGTGACTGCAAAATCGACTGGTTGTGGGTTCGATCCCCACTCGAGGAGATGAAATATTTACTTAAATTTATATTTCCATTTCTTCGCTCTGGTGTCGAGGTTAAGCGCGGCGTTGAGTTCTGCCCCTCAACACGCAATGCCTCCAGAATTCGGCAGAAAGTGGGGAACGGAGTGTCTTAACACTAGGTTCCCTCTGCCTATCCTGCTGTGTGCGGGATACAGCGTAAAGATGATTTTTTTATTTTTTATTTCGCTTTAGCAACAAAACAAAGATTAGCGTGGAGCACCGCTACCGAGTATAGGTATCTTGCTATATGCGGAATATGAAATGATTTGAAGTTAAAATTAATTAAACTATCTATTTTAGGAAAGAGACCAATTGAAAATAACACACGTGGTTGTACCGAAGCAAACGGGAACTGCGGACTCCTGCAGTACTAACAATGAAGAAGAAATTTTTCACTATCAAGACCAACATAACTTGATCACATTGGGCTGGATACATGTAAGATATGTTTTTTGTTTTGATTTTTTAGGTAAAGTAATTTAAATATAAGCACAGAATTTCATGAAAATCAATCCAGACGTTCAGGAAGAGTGGGTGTCAAATACATAATCACAAGGATTTTATATCGTAAGATATTGAAACTATATCATATCATGGCAATTACTAGGAAAGAATAAATATTTCAAAATATATATATTCGTAAAATGCATCGCCATATTATATGTACTTATCTATTGCCATACGCGTGATAGCGCTTGAATACTATTATTTCTTACAAATATTAGAGGTCGCCATAGCGCAGCAGTCACAGTCTAACTATAAACGGTTTTGGGTTCGGTGATATGGATAAAGCTATAAAAATATTTTTATGTGCCTAATAAAAATATTTTATCCTATTTTAAATACTTGTTAATTTTGTTAATCTGTTTTTCTTTCTAGACGCACCCAACGCAGACCGCGTTCCTGTCTTCGGTAGACCTTCACACGCAGTGCTCGTACCAGCTCATGATGCCGGAAGCCATTGCTATTGTCTGCGCTCCTAAATATAATGAGTTGGTTTTATATATTATTCTATTATTGACTGACTCTTAGAGTGATGATTGTGGGATCGATTTCTATAAGAAGAATGAAATATTTATTTCCTTACTTTGGTAAGAAGTTTGGTAAGAATCTCTAACCAGTTAGAGATTAGGGTGTTCAAAAATGAAAATTTTTTAGTCTTTATAATATTAGTGTAGATAAGTTTTGTGTATTCAAGTGCTTATACAAATGTTAGGACTCGCCTAGCTAATTTTTGTTAATAGTGTTTTGTACATTTTATTGGCTCTGGTTACGGCAATTACCCAAGTAATGAGTTAAGAAAAGTAAATAACCTTATTATTTTAAAATTTTGTAATACTTCAAAATTTAAGCATATATATATATATATATATATATATATATATATATATATATATAAAATAAAAAAAATATATATATATATATATATATATATATATATATATATATATATATATATANTATATATATATATATATATATATAAATATATATATGCTTAAAAAAATACTTATCTATGCTTAAAGGTTGGGCAATCTTCAATCATAGAATAATTTATGTATATGACGTATGGAGAGTAGAAATAAAGAGAATCAACTGTGTGTATAAAAAAGTGTCCGTCAAAATGCATAAAATTAGAAAAGCGTAGCTTTTAAAGCGCATTTTCTCATAATAATTCTTCATGGTTATATTTATTTTGTACTACGCAAGTAAGTAGTTGACATTTTCGATAGTTAAATATTTAAGTCGTCAATAAGATTGTATTTTTTACTCGGCATACTTCTATTTTTATATTTTGTTTATAATTGCTACATTCGTAATATATCCTTTTTTTAAAACTGTTATCTGTCACGTAACAAAAAAGCACACAGCAAGAACGCACAGAAAAACTCAAGAATAAAGAAGGGATAATTAGCGATAGGATTTAGGTAATTACGAGTAGCCGGGGAACGAAATGAAGCGTGCGGTTGTCGTGAGTAGTGAGGAATACACATGCTGCGGGGACCGGTCAAGCGGGAGCCGTATTGCTTGCCAGGCCCGCGCACCTGGAATTCGCCCGCACATTTAGAATTAATAAACAAAAACTACATTTAATAACAATATAAAACATTAACCGTGTGCAGAACGATCGCCACAAGACGATTCTTCTTACCTTTACTCTCCATAATATGACAGTAATCAAATGTGTTACCTATTATGATAATGTATAATACTTTATGACATTATATTTCACTACATATAAAATATAGAGTGCATGTGGTTTTTTATGGTATGATCTAAAGAAAAAATAATTCGCAGGACGGGATACTTCGCGTTGACAGCGGATTATGGAATGCAATACATCGCCAACTGCCGCCAGAGCGGCTTTCACCCGCACCCCAACGACCCGCCATTATTCTATGTAACGTTATCAATATGTATTTTTATTTAGATTTTTTAGCTCCTAGCTCCTAGCTGTATGTCTTACAGAGCAGAGTAGGTAAGGGAACCTAGTACTGAAACATTCCATTCCCCACTTCCCTTTAACTTCTATGCTTTTAAGGGTTCCATACTTCTAAAGAAGAATGGAATCCTTGAAGTTTGTTATCCGTCTGTTTGTATGCATGTTTGTTCGATTGTCAAAACATTTTTTTTATTATTGACTTTTTTATTTTAAATATCTGTTAATGAAAAAAAAATGACAAACCAACTAACCGATCAGTCAATCAATCAGTTTAAACAATCAAACAATTTATGTAAAATAATCCTTCATTTTTTAGCTCCACGTTGTATCCCACACTACTCGCCGGGGAGGCAGAAAGAACCTGGAAAGCTAGTGTTAAGACACTCCCGTTCCCTATTCTCCGCCGATTTCTTGAGGCATTCATGTTGAGCAATGATATATTTAATATTTTCTTTACCTCCTGGTAACGAGGTAAAGCACGTCGTTGAATTCCGCCACTCATCACGCACGTATTCCGCGGAAAATGGGGAACGGACTGTCTTAATGGAGTATGGAGTGTGTTTAACAATAGGTTCCCAAGTTCCCTGTGCCTACTGTGCTATATGCAGGATACTCTGTGACATTAAAAAAATATATTATTTTCAGACTGTATCACACATTCGGCTCGACGAGTCGGCGTCGGTGGAAATGGTGGACCTTAGAAGATGAGCTCTCATAGTATTAGTAGTAAGGAGCCTTCGCTTATAGAGCTTGATGCCATTATAATTAATTTCTTGTGAATATGTTATTTATTTTTTATTCAAAAATCTACCTAGGGATTAGTATATTATTTTTTTAATATTTGTTTAATGTTTCAAAAATATATTGATTAACTTTAAAATTAATATTTAACACTATATATATATATATATATATATATATATATATATATATANATATATATATTATCGGCAATCTATATAATCCGATATTCTACCTAAAACTACTTCTTGTAGGTAATATATGAAATATTATTTATCCTACATTGCCTATGTATTCTATACAATACCGAATATGTAATGGACAATAATATTAATAATATTTCAAACATTGCCTGGAAGCATAGATATTTTATACATTGACTAGATATTGTGTGGAATATCTGAATTATACAGATATATATGATTTGTAAAACATAATATCATTTTTTGTTATTTTTTTCGTTTTAATCTTGAAATATGCAAAACAAAATATACATTATTGATATTAAAATAATTATAATTGTGTGGGCGATTTTTAAGTTACCATTTAAATATTCATCTGTTATCAGTTAAGTCTATACATTTTTAAGTTACTAATTATTGCACTCAGAGACAAGTATTTAATTGACTTTAAATGAATACATTCATTAAATATAAGATCGAACTAATGGGAAAAAGTGTAATAATAAAAATGAATCTTGGATTTTATGTTGTTGTTGTGGTGATTTTTTTCTTAGCTTAAGTCTAAAGTTTATTTATATTTAAGTACTTTAGCTTTTTATAACAATTTGAAGAAAACATTTCAACTACTCTATGATCGATTTTAGTGTTTACTAACTTTTTTTCTGTTTCAATTGTTTTACTAATATTATTAAAAATCATCTATGGTTGATTCTGTTTGTTATTTTACTAAGTAAAATTAAATATTTTATAAAAAAAACGTTAAATAATCTTTATGTCGCTCATATAAATAAAACTAAGCTATTATAATAACCTCAGCTTCAGTAAATAATAAATTTCAGAATTATAAATATATCGCAACGTACATATCGATTTTTATTAATTTCATAAAATAAAAAAAAAGTAGTCACCTCTAACATAATATATATAACACATATATACTACTATTTTGTAATATTTATTATCTAGTCTCGATACTCACATCGGTTTAAAAAACTGTGTTCATTTAAAGAAATAAAACTTCAATTATTTTTTCAAGTATATCAAAAAATTTTATTGACTTTTATATTATAGATAGATATTTGATGTGTATGTAAAGTTTATAATATTAAATCAGCCATAAGACTGACACCTGACCAGTGATATAACATCAAATGCATTTTTGTTTTCTCTTCAAATATTTAAGTTACTGTTGTATTTTTTTTTCTTGATCTCTTGTAAATGTAATATCATTCATATTCATAACTGAACGTTACTCAATGTGTTAACAAGATGTGCAGTTATTATTAAATCTTTCAATACAAGTTTAGATTCGGAAAAAGGCATAAATAGAAAATACAATCTTGAAAGACGTAAAGACACACATACAGACGGACAATAAAGTAAACCTATAAGGGTTTCGTTTTTTTTTCTTCCAAATTTTAGACTTCTAAAAGCATTAATATATTATTTGGTAACTGCATTTTCTTATTTATTTTAGTATTTGGCTTTCATTCACGCAGGCTAGTCGTTTAGTAAGGACACTTCGTGTGACAACACTTTATGTAAATATAATAATAATACTATGCATTAATGCCGTCGTTAAGACCGTTGTGGCGCAGCGTAGTTGACTGTAAACGCGGCGTTGTGTTCCGCCATTCGACCCGAAATATATTGAAAATTGGGCGATAAATGGGAAATAGAGTGTCTTAACGCCAGGTTCCTCTGCATCTCCTGCTATGTGAAGGATAGCGTAAAGCTGAAAAAAAGTATTAAATGACGTGCGCGATGGAACTGGTGACATGTTTGTTATACATATAAAATATGTCTTATTCGTGATTTGTACGGACCAATGTAAATAAAGGCGTTTTATTTAATATTTGTTTTATTTATTGCAATCTTTACATTGATATGCGGTTATGTGATGACATACGAAGCGTCTACTGTATTGCTTGTAACAGATAAATTCATAAAATATCTTACATTTAAACTTATTTACTTTTAATGACAGTTTCTATAGTAATCTAATTTTAACTGTGATTATCTATCACATTGTTAAAAGTAAATTTGTAACGCTAACAGGTGCGTATAAACTGAAAGATTTTTTTCTTTGGAAAATGTATAAAAAATTGGGTGAATTCCAACTTGAACTTCCAAGTCTCGCTACATTGAAATTTTATACTATTTTTATTCTTAGTGTGGAATTACACTTTACAAAAAATATTAAAATTAAACTAAAAGATTCACTTACTCTACAATATTTTCTTTAAGCAACCACAATAAAAATTTTGGCAAGCACTACAAGTTATAAGTAAGCGTATTTATGAAGCTTAATATTGCTAATTTATAATACTTTCATGAAGACATTATATATATGTTATATATCAACACGTCAATAATTACTATTTTTTTTTAATAATTATTACTAATAAGCAATGTACATTCTAGTTTTAATAAGGCACTTGGTGCATGACTTTTAATTTTTTACTCTAACTATATCTAAAACAATATTAAAGTAATGGCTCTAATTTTTATCTTACAGTAAAGAAAGATTTGATTAACTAATTACGACGAACTAATATTAATATATTAATTGCAAAAGAGATACTCATTCTAATCATTACTCCCCACTCTCACGTCATTGATATGTTTTAAATTTAAAATGTATTCTATATTTGCATTTCTTCGCTCTGGTGTCGAGGTCAGGCGCGGCGTTGAGTTCCGACACTCAACACGCAATGCCTCCAGAATTCGGCGGAAAATGGGGAACGGTGTGTATTATTACTAAGTTCCCTCTGCCTACCCTGCTGTGTGCGGGATACAACGTGAAGCTGATATTTGATTTTTATAAAATGTATACTAAGAGATTAATTATGATTTGATTTAAATTATTTTTTCATTTGATTTCATAATTAAAATAATTTATATAATAATAAAAAACTATCAATAGTTATGAATTTACCACATTTTGTTTCAGCAATATGTGACACAACAAACGCCATTCACAGTTATATTTTTGTACTATTATATTAGTTTATTCCTTTTAATAGAATTGTTTCATACAATTGCTTTTCCAAGAAATTATGTCATATCAATAATATAATAAGTATTAAATAAATAATATCTACATGTACCTATAGACAACTAGACTGTCTACTTAATGTAAAAATTGGTAAAACTAATATATTTTTAGATCTAATGATTTTTTATTATATTATTCTTAGTCACTATCACCAATATTTTTGTTAAGCAATAAAATATTAAGTACCTACACAACTACAAATATTTTCTAAAAGCTCATGTATTAAATCACTATATAAATAATATATCTAGATCAGTGATTCTCAACCACTGTGCCGCGGCACTTTTGTGTGCCGCCAAATTTCAAAAGTGTGCCGCCAAATTTTGCAAATATATAATAATGTTAATATTATTAAATTATATCAATTAAAAAGAAAAATATTTTTATTATTAGCTCGTAATTAATCCCTTAACAAACGTTTAATTATTATTGCAGTATATATTTTGTCATAAACTATTTATGGCGTGTGTTGTAGTAAGTAAATAATTTTTATCTTTTTCTTTGTGTGCCGCCAAATTTTGAAATCGTTAAATATGTGTCGCAACAAAAAAAAGGTTGAGAATCACTGTTCTAGATACACACAAAAAAAAACAATATGTACTAAATAAAAGTAAGTGAAAATAATTTGAGGCCAGTCGTGGCGCAGTGGTACATGCTTGCGACTGTAGACGCGACAGGTTGTTTCGACGTTTTCTTCGTCTCCAGAATTTGGCGGAAAATGGATAGCGTAGTGTCTTCACACTAGGCTACCTCTGTATACCCTACTTCATGTCGATACAGATATATGCTATTGTATATAAATCGTTTGTCTTCCGTTACAAATCTATTGGTTATCAAAGTAAAAAATTAGCGTAAAGTAATTCAAACGATAACGAAAAACCATGAAAATATAAATAATTACTAAAATCTCTAGGTAAAATCTATAAACTAAACTGATCCACTTATAAGTTAGATACAACACAACATTTTAAGTCTATCTATTTAGAGATTTACACACTTGCGAAATTAAATTTTAATATGAATCCACACCGCTGTAAAATATAATAATGTAAGAATTTCTAAGCTTGGAACATGTGATATTGTAGAACTGCTGGTGAATTTCTTAGCTCTAGGAGATTCTATGTGGAGTGTTTTGTTCATCATCCAATAATATACGTCGGTTAGTCCTTGGTCTCGTAGCTCGGGACCGACGGTTTTTCTGATCCGTTCGTTGTATGTATTTAACCAGGTTATCTGTGATAAAAAATTGATATAATATACTTCATGTTTAGTTTTCTAAATTTACATTATGCAATGTAACATGAGGTCTGTCGTAAACAGATGCATTACGTTGAACCGAACTGGGAAAACGACCATATTTAAAAAATGCCCACTCTTTTAATTAGGCACTTGATCTAATACAATTTAAAAAAGGAAAAATCCTGTATTAATAATGGATTAGAGTTCAATTTGTGTTTTTGGATATCTTGGATTTTACGACAAATTTTTTGTATATTGATATGATGTTTAAGGTATTTCTATTGAGATTTCAATATAAAAATTTTTACCTCGTATTCTGTTAGAAGATTTTTATCTACAAGTTTCGGCTCGAAGGGTATCAGCGTGGCTTCTCGGAAACCCAGGTAGCCGCCGTGTTGGGGAATTACTTCTAGAACATTCCCTAGTTTGACCCCGAATTTATTAGGTTGATACCACGCAGGTTCTACAATACGTAATGAGTAAAAAGATTAGAATTAACATAATAAAATATAAAATATAGATATATTAAAATCACAATTTTTTGTAAAAACATATTTCTGTAGAAAATAAAATGTTTTTTTGCACATTTTTTTACTACTATAACATTCTCGATCTCGTCTATTGTTATACTTACCACTAGTAATAAAATATCCTTCTCTAAACGTGTGTAAATTCGTATCTTGTCGATAATCGATTACAACAGGATCTGAAATTATTATATGAAGTTACTTAGTTTGTCTGCACCAAGGAAATCATACCTTGAATTTATTATACATATACCTAATGGATTTAGAAAAGCTTTAACAAACAATAATAAAAAATTATAACAATACAAATTGATATTGGTATTCCATTAGAATATCTAACAAAGACTAAGAGTTATGTATTCAACTAAAACTTTGGGAATCGAACCCACAACCGCGTCAAAGTCGCGTTTACGGTGCTTGTGCTTAAGAAGCACGACGGCATCTATCATTAACATAGGTGTCATAAAATGCGAGACGTATGTAAGTAGATATATGTGAAAAGAGAATATAATAAATTACACATTACACTCAATTATTCAAAATTATTATAGTTCTTCTAAATTAGAATACCTTCTTTTTGAGAATTGAGGCCAGTCGTGCCGCAGGGGCACAAAGTGTGACTGTAAAATCGACTGGTTGTAGGTTCGATCCCCACTGGAGGAAATGAAATATTTATTTACTTTTATGTTTTCATTTCTTCGATCTGGTGTAGAGATAAAACGCGGCGTTAAGTTCCGCGCTCAACGCGCAATGCCTCTAGAACTCGGTCGAAAGTGGGGAACGGAGTGTCTTAACACTAGGTTCCCGCTGCCTACTGTGTATGACAGTAGGCAGCGGGTGCCTACAGCGTGAGGCTGATATATAATACCTTCACGACGACTTAAAGCAGCTCCAACGCCATATCCAGTGGGCTGGATATAATCTTGTTTGAAATTCCATAGCGGTGCTCTAGCTACGGGGTCGGTGTGGGCCGCGGGCAGAGCCATGGGGGTCTGCAGCATACTCAAAGCAGCCAGGGACCTAAGTACGCTTGTGTACGCTTTACGTTCCTCACGGGATGGCGTTCCGTAGTGTACGGTACGTGTTACCACCGTTGTACCTTCTGGAAATTGTGTTTTACAGAGTTTGTTACAAACAGTAGATCTAAAACTTTGTTATAGAATTTAATTTTGATAATGAATATTTGTACATATTCAATGGAAAAAATATAATTAGTACCTAATTGCTTGATATAACTTGACTTTAGTATAAATTGTAATTAATCAATTAATATAAGTTCATTGATTTTAAGTAAGTAAATAATCTAATATTAGTTTTTTGTTAAAAATTTTCTATACAAAATTTTTCACTTACCATCATATTGCCCTCCTGACTGTATAACTAAGGTAGAATTGCTGAAAATCCGTCTGTTCGTTGCGTTAGTGGCTCTATACTCTGGCTCAGCGGCGTTGGGGCCGAAAGCGACGCGGGTCTGCATTGACAACCCCACATAGCCTGCTTGCGTCGCTCTGGTTGCGTCCACTTTCATACTCACCGTTTTCTCGTTGAGATTCGCTTTGCCCTATAAAATATATAATTAATAAAAGATTTTTTTATTGTAATAATGACAATGTTTCTTTATAAAGTGCAAGTTAATATAATGTAGTAAAATTTGGTCAAAAAAGTTAATAGGGTTATAATGTGATACAGACATTTATATGGTAAATAAAAAAAGTATATTTTAAGTCCAGCTACCTTGCTTTCTATATAGCTCAGCACAGTGCACATAGCTACAGCATCACGCAAATGAGCTTTTTGCATTCCTTTGATTTCGGCTGGATTTTTTTGAGCTTTCAAATAAATTATTGGAGACGGTTGGAACACTCTTTTTAACTGTGGAATATTCTGTGCAATTGCTGCAGAAGCACCTCTTTGGAAGGTTCCAGCGGTTGGTATGAGGATTTTAGATTCCGAAGGTCTTCGTAAATCTGAATATATTGCGGCATAGTCATTTACCCTGAAATATTTAAGACACATTAATTAATTTGTAAAATTGTAAAAAATAAATAAATGGACGATATCTAATAATTCTATGTATAATACTTGGTACAGTCGAGAGCGGTGTTTGTGTTGGGATAGCAGTTATAGGCAGCGAGTGCTTCACGGACTGGCATAGACAATTTTCCCGCAGGTGTATAGACTCGAAAATCCTTTGCACTTATTATGACAAAAGCTTTTAAAAGAGGAGCATAAGGGAGATCCCTCCCGCGTATATTGAGGAGCCAGGCGACCTCGTCCAGCGCGGTCACTACCATAGCGTCCGCTCCTATCGATCGTAATTCATTGCGGACTGCTTCAACTTTCTCACGCCAGGTCACACCTGTATATGAATACATTATGATTATTACAGTATAAAGAATATATACAATTTAATTACCTAATTTTCATATTTTTAAAAAAATATTATGAATAATATTTACCTATATACTCTGGATGATGTAGATTTGCAACAATTCTAGAAAATTCGGGTCTTCGTCTCATAGGATCAATTTCTTCTTCCCACAGCGTGTCTATTAGAGTTGGTGCGTGAAATAATTGCATTCCTTCTCGTTGTAGATTAGCACCTAGCATTGCCCATTCGTTCACAGATGTGAGTCGAGCATCAGCTGCTACTGCTCGGTCATTTCGCCTTGGGCGCTCTTGCTAAAGTACAGAATTTTTTTACGTTAACTTAATAATTTAAAATCGAATAAATGTAAAAACGTTATAATAGTTTAATATGCGATTTGCTCATTGTGTGAGAAAGATGAGGGGCTTACCCGCAGTTTGTAGTGTGAAGGAGGGGATTTTTAATACAAACTTTTCTCTTCAGTGAATTGATTTATTATTATGTATAATTTATTGTAAAATGCAATTAAAATGAATTCAAAACTGTTATATAGTTTATCTGCTTACAGTAATCCATTCGATCATCGACGGTTGGCTCAGATCGTCCGCATCGAGCACTAGCCACGCGCACGTCAGAGTCGCCCGCGCACGTTTCACGTCACCCGAAGGTACCCAGATGGCAGCACCCCCGTCAGCCATCACCACACCCGTGCCCATACCGTCCCAACCACTAATGTATTCTAGACGACGCTCCTCGGGAGACGGATCTTCACTCTGTTTGATTACTTATAATGTTATATACCTAATATGTTGTTACATTATGCATGGGCATAGAAAAGAAGGGGGCCGGGTGAAGTGTGCCCACTCCAGAATTTTAACTATCAAAAAATATTACTTGAAAATTAAAAAAAAAAAATACAAAAAATCTCTAGAACGCCAATGGGTATATGTATGTATTACAGTATAACTAAGCGACAGAACGATCTAAATCTGATGTATCTTCAAATTTCGTTAGACGGAACGCAACAAAGCAATATGATTACGTGGTTTACAGCTGAAAATAATGTTTACCAAAATATTATAATAATTATATTATAAGAAAAGAGTTCACGTGAGCTAAGATAACAACTCTACTTTTTATACAATTAAAAATATTTTTTTTTTAAATAATTATAAGTATAATAGTATAGTATATTAAACAATATATTATTATAGTATTTTAAATAATATATAATTTTTTTAAATTTTTTATTCTTAAATTTTTTATTTTTATTTATTTATTCTTATTCCACACTTAGGAAAGAAAAATGCTTATTAAGAATACGTATAAAAAATTGTACGTAGCGGGATTTGAACCCGCGTCTCTTTGGAAACCGCACTCTTGGACAGTTTCCAAATAAACGCGGGTTCAAATTCCGCTATGTATAACACATTAAAAAAAACTAAAAACTTATACATTTTAAATAATGTATAAGTTTTTAAAATTTTTCTTAATGTGTTATTTCACACTTAGTGAAAGAAAAATACCATCCAAGAGTCCGGTTTCCAAAGAGGTGCAGGATCAAATCTTGCTACGTTCAAATTTTTATACGTTTTCTTAATAAATGTTTAAATTAATAATAATGACTAATAAAATCTTATCAGTTCTTGTTTATTTTAAATTAATCAACATTCGTACCAAATGCTCATCGCTGTAGAAAATAATAAATGCGTCAAAATAACCGCTTATTCTCGTATAGGTTGTATTTCGCATGGCACTTCGCAGTCGTCCTAGCGGTGACAAAGTGTTGGTGGCTTCGGAACATATCTGCGGCGGCTGCTGTACTGTGGGCTGCTGGGTGATCACCTGCGTTATTGGTATCGTTACCGTCGTCCCTTGGGTTGTAGTCGAAGTGAGCGGTCTTTGTATCGTACCAAAGCATGCTGAAATAAAATTCTGTTTTTAATACACAAGAACATATAAAATTAATATCAGCTTCACGCTGTATTCCTCAAACAGCAGTGTAGGCAGAGGGAACCTAATTTAATTTTAAGACACTCCGTTCTCCACTTTCGCATTGCGTGTTGAGTGGCGGATCTCAACGTCGCGTTTTGCTTAAGAAATGAAAGTAAAGAAATGAAAATCATAAATTTAAATAAATATTTTATCTCCTCCAGTGGGGTCAAATCCACAGACAGTCGTGTTTACAGTTACACTTAGTGACTGGAAAATTAATATATTTTATTATATTTATAATTAATTATTATAAGTCGGCCTTGTTTCTTCGAGATTGTTATTTTTTTATATTCATTAAATATTTTTAAGAAATATTTGGTCTAAAATTATTCAACACATTGACATGTATGATATTGTTGCTTTAATAGGCTTACAAACCAATATTTAGGTCTATCGGACTTTAATATAAAACGTTCGCATCTCACTTTGTAATGGACTACAAAGTTGCCAATACAATTTATAACATCATAAATAATACTTTAATTTAAAATTTATATTTTCAATTCTTTGCTCTGGTATCGAGGCAAAGCGCGGCGGTGAGTTCCGCCACTCTACACACATGGCCTCCAGAATTTATAAGTACTCGTGTAAAGTAGATTGCAGAGAGATTGTCCATTTGCCCTCTCCTATCTTTCCAGTAAGGTACAATACCAGAAAATAAAGTAAATAATAATTTCGCTGGTATTTTATATATGCATATGTATCTATATGTATCTAAGGGTGAACCTCCAAGACTCCATGTCATTAGAAAAGGACAACATTTATCTGCATTTCACTCGCCGAGGATGTTTCTGTAGTGAATATTAACTTTTAATAAAATTAATTAATAATAATATATACAAATACTACACTATATTCTATTTTCAAATTTACTTAAAACTAAAGTTAATATTTATATTTATTATAATTCATCCGCACGCAGCGCATTCGCAAGANAAAACCGCTATATTTCCAATACAAAGTCCGTTGATGAAGGAGAAAGCGGCTAGCGACAGCGACGGTACTGGCGCGGGAAGGTACTAGGACTTCAGAGGCATAGGGAAGCTTTCGATGAAAGTGAGCTTTGTAAAGCTCGCGCGTGCGACGGGGAGGCACCGGGCGCGCTCGTCGCCTCTCGTTCTGGCACCCTCCCCTGGCTGAGATACTTGGATGAACTTCACTTAAACAGGACACGCCCCTTTCAACTTGTCAGCTTAAAAGTTGGATGTTTTTTTATATTTACTTTCAGTGCTTATTTTAATTAATTAATTATGTTATTATCGGTTTTATTATGTTTGGACGAAACTAATGAATGCACTTTCGTTATTTAAAATATAATAAAACTTGTTAATCTATTAAATTTCCAGCTTACATTTGTGTATATTATATAAATCAAAGCTTTTTATCCTTTCCATTCGAACTAACCACAGTTTAATGAAGAAAGAGAGAATTGAAAGTGGATATGTATATATATTATTTTTTGGGAGGTACCCAAGGGATGAATTCTATTGGAATGACGTCAACAACTAACAGGAACTCAGAAATCGAAAGGAAGTTTTTCTTTCCGTTACTTTTCAATTCACTGACTAATAAAAAAACTCCGACGACGACTCTACACGTACGTACAATAAATAAAATATTATGATATTAAAATTATATTATGATGTTAATAATAAATAGATTGTAATATAAAAAATTATGACAAAAGGTTTTATTTTAAGTTATTGTAAAACAAATTAGATATTGATGGTATTAAATTTTCTTTTATAATATTAGTCAAGAAAATAAAATGACATCCACATATAGAATAAAAAATATAATTAAGCAAACTAAGTCATAACATACACAAAATATGGTCCATTTCAAGTATCAATCATAATTTTCCTTAAAGAATGTAGACGACGGTAAGTAAACCAATGATGCGTCGCACACCGCAATACAATTTGTTTTATTTCTCTTTCTTAGCATATCCCTTAGGATAATCATACGTTCCCAAAGGGACAAAATATCCTGCGAAGTACCAGGGCGGCAAATTGCAGCAAGAGGTTGCGTGTAGAGTCAGAGTCCTGCGCAAGGATAGCCTCAAGGATTATTATCAGGGGTCGACCGCGACGTTGCATGCAACGGCCGTTCACTCCACTACGTAGGTACACAAGTCAATTATACTGCAGATTGCAACGCCGACGTCGCGTCGTGATAGCGCTTGGTTTTTTTTTTGCTTGATATATTATTATATGTTTTTTTTTAAATATATATTTGTTAAGTAGTTTTTGTAATTAATAATGAATTAATGATATTATATTTTATAATAATGAAATAGAATTTTCGTTATACTATTCTAAATCTGTATACAATATCGTCAATTGATATCTCTTTGTCACTCATTAACTTTGTAACTAACTAAAGTTATGTATATTCTGATTTTAATTATGTTTAATTTGATTATTTGTTATAAAATAAATCAAATAAATCAGCTTCACGCTGTATCCCGCACAATGCTGGGTAGGCAGAGGGAACCTAGTGTTAAGACACTCCGTTCCCCACTTTCTGCCGAATTCTGGAGGCATTGCGTGTTGAGTGGCAGAACTCAACGCCGCGCTTGTTCTCGACACCAAAGTGAAGAAATGAAAATATAAATTTAGGTAAATATTTCACCTCTTCGAGTGGGGATCGAACCCACAACCAGTCGGTTTTAGTCACACCTTGTGCCGCTGCGCCACGACTGGCCTCATTTATTATAATAATTCAATTTAATGAAAGTTTAGCTAATTTCCGAACTTTCTAGATGTTGATAATTGAATTATTTTACCTATACATAATCAAATTCGTATTTTAGTTACAACTACAGATGTTATCCCATTCTTGAACAATTCAAAGAACAAATACAATCCGATAGGGACTAGTTTAGAAATTTTGTATATTATGATAATGAGAGTGCGTGAAAACAATGGTTTGCCCCCTTTTCATACTAGGGAAATATAGGTCGATAGGAGATACAAGTTTTCGAAGGGGACAATGGCATTGCGTGGGGAGAATGGCGGCACGCGAACAATGGTCGACCAAAACAAGAAAGTAACAGTTGACCACTCGACGTACTAACAAATCGGAACGCACGCGAGACAATAAATTTAGGATATTAAGAAAAGGAAAAATATATTTTTTCCTTAGGATTAATGGGATATGTTTATATTCTTCTATTAGGATATGTTTATATTCTGTTTGTGGTGTTGTTTGATCAAATTTTATAAAGGGACTTATTTCATATTAGTTTCTATGATATAGTCATTATTATAAAGTATATAGGCTATCAAATATGACTTTTTAAAACGAACGGAAATTTGGGCCAAGAAGGCAATATTTATTTTGCAAAAGTACAATTGCAATAAAAATAATATTATATTAACGTTAGTACAATGTTACAGCATAAGCAAATAACCAAATTCAGAGAACATCTTTCTCTTCCTTCTCTCTTTCCCTCTTAATCATTTATTGTCAGTGAAGCCGAGGGGAAATGCGTAATTCTAATGGGTGTGGGGTTTGCGTCACATGACGTCATTTTTCACCAGCACTGCATATCTTGACAAGAGTAGGATACAGTAGTAGCAGCTAGTTTTTGGTGCTGCAGAATGAAAACTGAAAAAGTCAAAAAAATTTTTTACTTGATGATTTTTAAGAAATCTATTATTTTTTTTAACTACTTAATTTTTTATTTTATTTTTGGTTTCACAAAAAAGTAAAGTTAACACAATATGTTTAATTTGGAATTAATCGTATAATATAAGTATAATTATTCCATGCAAATGTATTAATTAAGATATTATTTAACTAAAGATAAAATGCAAAGCTGAGCAAAGGTAATTTATCTAATTTTTAACCCTATATTAATTCGATTAAGTGATGAAGCATCCTTTTTTTAATTTACCTTAATAAAAGGTATAAAAAATCTATTTTCAAACATAGTGAATTCAGGGTTAAACTTAATTAAGTATTTTTTTTATTACTTGAATCGATTTATTATTTTAAATAATAAATAAAAAATGCCACAAATTTATACATACTGTATTTTTTCAAATAATTTCATATTTGTATTTATTTTTAATGTTTATCTTAAAGATGTGATATCACAATAACTACTACATGAGATATGGTATATAACTTTTCATCGTTGAAAGTTAAAATATTTTTTCTGTCTTTTTTTAAATTTATATAATATATACTTTACATAAAATATAAATTTATATAATATATATTTTATGTAAAGTATCAGGCAAATTTAAGTTTGTTTGTTCAGACGTTATTTTAGTGAATTTGGATGCTTGACTTTTACGGACAATGGCCTCATAAACAAAATTAATCAAATAATTTTGAAAATAAAAGCTCTCTCTTACATATTGTTCGCGCTCCACGCTATATACTGCACATAGTAGGGTACGCAGAGGGAACCTGGGAACCTAGTGTTAAGACACTCTGTCCCCAAATATAATTCCATTCTACATTTCCCGCCGAATTCTGAAGGCATTATGTGTTAAATGCCGGAATTCAACGCCGCGCTTTGGCTCGTTTCCAGACCGAGGAAATGAAAATATTTATTTATATTTAATATTTCATTTCCTCGAGTGGGAATCCAACCTACAACCTGTCGTGTTACAGCCGCACGCTTGTGCCCCTGCGCCACGACTGGCCTCTGAATCTCATGATACTAGAATATCATAATAATATTATTATTATTCAGAAAACTAAACTATACTGTGAGTGAACGTTGCTAAAATACTAGGCGCACCAAAGTATGTAGAAGGTAGTCCACTAAAATGCTAAGTAATAGGTTTCTATTGCATACGAGAAGGTATATGAACGGGTGCGTCAATGGAATAACAAAAATATTTGAGATCTTTCTTCACTTATACAGTCCTGGTGACTATACGTACTTATACTTGCCTAGATACAAAAAGATTGAAATTTGAGAGAGAGAGAGAGAGAGAACTTTACTTAGTACGTACGATTTACATACAATAAATATGATATCGGAATTCAATATCCGCTAATGATAAGAATTGTCAAATATATATAATATCGGGGGCTTAGAGTGTAAACCTGTTTAATTAGTTTTTTTTAAATGTTCTTTTTTATAATCATTTCAAAGGGTACCTTTATTTGTAATGTACCTTTATTTTATATCATATAGTAGAGCAAACAAATCAATTTTCCAAATTGTAAAAAGCTTTCTGATGTAACATTGTTTCATATCTAACATGTTCTTAATGTTTATGTAACATAGTTTTTAAAGATTTTTTTTGTCACCCCTTATACTTTTTTAATAGGTTGTCGACGATATATTATAATATCTTACTTAAATAATGAATAATTAATATTTTTTTACTTTCTCAAAACATCTATTAAAAAACGTACAAATGTTTCTTAGAGTAAATCATAAATGTGGAGATCCGACGTTCATTGATTATTATGAAGTAGGCCACCCTTTCCCCATTATACAAAGACCTACCGCAACTGCCGCCCAGTTAGCGTAGGTAACGTGCGACAAAGATAGCAAAATACACTAATTTCTCTGGAGGAAAAGAGCTGGAACGCCGTTGCGCGTTGCAGTCGCAGTTCGAACGGTTATGGTTGAAGATATGAAATGTGGTATGCACAATGCAACTCTCGTTTCCGCTGCAGCCCTGGTACAACAGTCAGGTTTGACGCATGTCACTGCGTCATGGGCGTGTACTGTGTACGTGCGGTTCATTCATCCATACACGCAGTCTGTTCACTGTGGTACGTACGTACAAGTACACTTACATACACACATTAGAGACACATTGTTGCTTTCGAATTTAACATTTGTCATATGATTTTTAGTTAACTAAAGCAATTTATTTTTAACTAGCATTAAATATATGACACCGGTACTTGTGAAACAGCACGGAATAAATAGTTAGTTCTAATTTTAAATGTTACTTGAAATCATAAAAAAATGTAAAGTGGGTGAGAACTGAAAAGAAGAGAAAAGAATGACATTTCATTTGTATTAATTATACCTTATTATTTGTATATATTATTAACTGGTACAACTGGAATGGCACAAATTAAGAACTGAACTATTTTTATCAATTTTAAAGTGGTATTCCACATTTAGGAAAGAAAAGTACTTATTTAGAAAACGTATAAAAATTTAAACGTATCGGGACTCGAACCCGCGCCTCCTGGGAACCGACCTGGTCGGTTCGCGATCGAGGCGCGAATTCGGGTTCGAGTCCCGCTAAGTTCAAATTTTTATACGTTTTCTAAATACGTGTTGAACTGAACTAAATTGAAATTACTGCCGTTTGTGCGTAAAGCGTGACGAATCATTCGTAAAAGACATCATAAGTTATTTTGTTTATTACACCAGAGCGAAGTAAAGAAAATATTAAAAAAACATTTATTCAAGAGTCAATTGAGATTGAACCCACTACCTATCACACTTACAGTTACACGTTTGGGCTTCTGTTTAATCTGAATTTTTCTCTCCTTGCTCAGCAAAAGACATGAGATGCACATAAAAAATAAAATATGTCGGTATAAAAGAAAATATTATTTACGTTTCTTATTTTATTTACAATTTACTGCAAATGAATCCCCAATTTTATTATCAATAGAGTAAGTGAGTGTCACTTACATTCACGTAACATGTACCACAACACACACTACAAATGCATGCGGGCACACACATCTAGCTAGCGTCGTAAACACACGACGTGTAGTTTTGAAACATGTGTCGGAAAGGGTTGAACATGTGGGCTATATGTACCAGGGCAGCATAGCGTTCCAGGGGGTTTTATGTCACACATGAGATGTTCGTGTGTAACTGTGTGTACTCTGCACCTACAGGAGGGCGCGGGTGCGCGTGTAGGTGTAACGCGTTACGCTTTGAGATTCAATGTTAAAAAGTCTAAGGGGTATCTTTTGTTTACGAAAATATATATTTTGCTGTAATATGTACGATTTACTAAAATCTTTTTGTATCACTTGTATTTTAATTTATAACTGAAATTATGAAAAATTAAGAGGTTTTACTTTTTCCCATTAATCAAGCAATAATCTAAATAAATCAGTACTAAAAAACCGATTGCTACACAACAAATATCCCGATAAATGTGTGAAACGATAAAAAAATATATTAACCATATCTGTATGAAAGTTGTCCTAAAGCTTTCCATATGAAGTATGTATGTACGTGTTTAGAAATAAATCAGAGTTTCATTTAACTTTAACGCATTTCATAGCAAAGTAAGTCTTCATTTACAGTAAATTCATTTAGTTTTCATTTAAATCTTCAAATGTATATAATTAAATATTATTTATGATATTCTAACTGTATAATTATATTAATTTATATATTCTTAAGTTTGTTTTAAAAAGTTTTTCCGAGACTTCCTGATGGATGATGGAGGCTAGTCAATGTCCGCCGCCTATGAGACTGTTGACAACGCGGACCATCTACCATCCAATCTCCATTCCGAAGAAGTGATCCGGTGACTATTTTTGAGTAAACTTATATTTACTCAGAGGTAGATCCCTGTTAGTATGTCATATTAAAGCAAATCGTATTGTCGCCTGTGTACGTGTATTTTGTCAATTCATAAAAATAATACTGACATTCGACTTCACTATTACCCTAAAATAGTACAGAGAGTATTGCAAAACGTCACAAAATTAACATGTTGCAAAAATAGGAGTCTCTACTTGTTGGATACTTCGTACAAGTGACACAAAACACATAGTAGTAGTATTTTCCTTAACGAATTCTTTTGAACCCGAGAACTTTATTGAGACAATCTTAATAATAATGAATTATTTATTGTCATATTTTTAATAGCTGTAGCTTTCAAATAATAAAATAAATATATTTTTATAACTATTAAGTATTATTTAGGTACAGTGCGCGATAGAACAAGACAAAAATTATTTATAAGCCAAACCTTCATAATATATTCTTGACTCTACGCACCGCTCACTTTTAATGGGCACGCACGTGTGTTACGAATATATCATTCAGAAGCCCTTTCTTCAGCCGAGCATATCTTCGTTAGGTATGTTCTCCTGGTATACAAAGTCATTGGGAGTGACATGCCCATTATTTTCTTATTTAAGGTACGCCTATCGTCATTTACACCTTTTCCCTAGTTGGCAAGTTATTAGCTATAAGTGGTAGCCCCCTCTTCCCTTTACTTTGCATTTTTAATAATTACTCGAAGATAGATGAAGCAAAATATAAAATTTAAATATAGAATGTATCCCACGTACATTACGTTCATAGTAAGTTTAGATCATTGAACTGTACGTTCCTTCAAGCACTTGCCCTTTTTAATTAAATTATATTGGCGATAATAATATTTATTGAGCCCTTTTAAATTATTTATATTAAAACACACTCTACTAGGAACGCAAAGAGTATGAGGAGGTTGGAAGGGCCGAGTGAAGGGTCTGCCGAACTCCAAGGTTGTGTACGCAATGGGCGTGGCCTCCTCAGCCAATCGCACGAACGAACCTTACGCAAGAAGAAACGCGTGAAGCGGCCCTTCGCGTTTACTTCACTCAGATGTATAGGTAGAGTCGCCAAGGAAAACAGCTCGACACCGCGTCAAATCAACTTTTATGTTTATTTATATTTATGATGACTTGACGCTGTAATAAGGGCGATTTAAAATATTATTTTACTAATATTTATTATTTACTCTTGTGTAGTATTAACAAATCTAAATGTATATAATATTTTCATTTTTTATTTTTTTATTGCATTCAACATAAAAAAAAACATTTAACAGAAAAAAAAGTTAGTCTTGGTGGACTTATCTATCTCTTTAAGAGGTTTCTTCCAGCCAACCTGTGGAAGTGGGTGAATAAGGCATATAGCGAGAAGACAAATATGCAATAATAAAGATCGCTTTGAAATTACTAAGATTTAAATAGATAGATAGACTGTAATAGACTGTAAAATTCATATTATGTTTTAAAAATATTTAGCTATTCCAAGTTACTCCTTACATAAAACATTTATTTGCTTGTTATATTATAGTGGATATAAATAGAGTCCAATATTTATTAGTAATATCATACAATTCTTTTTCTACCAAAATGTTGATTTCATTTAATTAAGCAAAGCAAATTTATAAGTAATTAAATAAATCAGGTACAAATAATGTTTTGAATCACGAAACATACGACATTTAAATCAGAAATATACTTAACACTACATATAGAGACTTAGACATAATAGACTTTTTTTTCATTATCACATTTCCTTCCCTAATAGTCTCATTTATTTCCTATGGTACGATTTAAGAATCTCTGAATGCCATATGTTGTCCTGGTACTCTCACTGGTTTACGTATTGCGGATCCGCCTCTAAGAAAGAAAAAAAAATTAAATTATTTTAATTGTACTAAACTTACATATTGTAACATACATAGATACGTACAAAGTAAGTAAATAAATATTAATTAAATATTTATGTACTATAAAAACGCAATAAGCCATTTTATCGTCGAACGATAATAATATTCACCTTCTTGTAAATAAATACTTCGATGACATTTACATATAGAGTAAGTAAACTGTTTGTTACATGTATTCGTTAAAATACCCTATATTTTTTTATTATATATTTATTATAAGTGGCGAACGGAGTGTCTTAACACTAGGTTCCCTCTGTCTACTCTGCTGCGTGCGGGATACAGCGTGAAGCTGATTTATTTATTTAATTTTTATTTATTTATTTATACATTTATATTTTTTATTAATACAATAGCCATGTTAAGTAACATATTAATTATTATTATTATCTGTTCCATTCTACGTTACGTAGTATTAATATTACGTTACATTCACAAATATTTATCGATACGCGTTTACTTTGTTTATTGGAAACGTATTGGCGATCGTCGATAATGTCGAACTGTTCGGAAAATACCAAGACTGCATAGATACGGTGGAGGTAGTTTTAACAGAAATCAATACTCCATAATTCGCCTTCGAAGCTTTCCACGGGGTACGGGTATTGATCTATGTCAGGTGAATGGAGATTCAATATGGATGCGTTTATGGCCGGCTCTAGCTAGAGACGCTTGCGATCGCACGTTGCCGAGCTATAATAAATGAAATAAACGATTTTAAGGTATTTTTAAAATTTCATTCTTATTATTGTTATTTATTTAATTTTAATTATACAATTAAATAAATATATGTATAGATTTTTTTAAATATTTTCACAAAGAAATGGAGTAGCTAACAGTTATAAAAGCTTGTTTTGAATGCATTTTTTATTGTATTGTACGTACATTCAATCAAGATCGTAATAATCATTCATTTACTTTTCATTCAACGAAAAAAAAAACTACCAGCGAAAAGCCTATAATGATATGCGTAATTAGATCGATGAAGTATTAGGACAGCATATTCTCAAAGAGTAGTCAAGAAAGGGCGGCGAAGGGTAAATAAGTAAAGTGGTTCGTTCATTCTTCGTTCGTGTTTATTTTGTTGCAAAAATCATGCGCCTCGGCTTGCGCACGGCTCCCTTCCTGAAAGCTTGCAATCTGCTTCGAACAGGACTGTAGGAGCCTGAGGAGTTTCACCGCATTCTTGCCCACATCCCTCGAGGGGGCGGGGTCGCTGAGGACACCGGGAGAGACGAGGAGAGCAATACTGAACACCGGTCTCCTCCACATTGAATTCATAGTAGGACGAAAAGGGACAGAAAATACTTTCACAATCTCTTTGGAATGTAAAAAATGCACGACACCCGATATCTTCAATACCAAGGGAAAGGGTTAAACTTTGTTGAATTCAAGTCACTAGGACAACATGATCTTCAAGGAATGTGTTATTTTTAAAGAATGCGTAGTATATGAATATTTTGCATTATGAAGAATTGAACTAGTTATATTCACCGTATTGTGTCTACTTGTAACCATAGAGAAAAAATAACGTTTATTAAACTAAAAATAAATATATAAGTAATTGAAGAAATAATTAATTCATTGATGTTACTTAATTATTTTCTTAATTAAAACAAAAAAAAACATAATAAAAAAAAGCATTTAGTAATAAAATTCCATTACATGTACTGTACAAGATTATAATGTAACAAAGTGTTCTATTTTTTCAAATTGAGATGCATATTAATTAGTACTTATTGTTTTACACCTATTTACGATGATAAATGTTATCTATAGCACCTGCATTTCTTATCTTCTTAGTTCTTTCTTACCAGAATATCTGCTCGAGATACAAGCGCGTGGCTGTTAACGCGACTGGTTGTGGGTTTGTTTCTCGGTCGAGGATATGAAAGAAATATTTAATATTTTTATTTCTTCGCTCTTGTGTCGAGGTAAACCGCGGCGTTGAGTTCTGCCACTCATTACGCAATTCATCCAGAATTAAGCGGAAATTGGGATTCGGAGTGTCTTAACACTAGGTCCGCTAAACCTGCTACATACGGAATATAGGGTAAAGCTGAAGAAATAAAAATATATATATTATAAATAATAATAATCGGATAACCAAACCATAAACGTTAACATCTTCCTTATTACAAACATGTTCTTGACCGAAAGAGCTGAACGGTCACCGCAAGTGTGCCAGGGTTGCCCGTTGCCAAGTGGCCGGCGCGGCGGGCCGACGCACGCGGCCACGTCACCAGGCGCACAGTCGCGCGAAGCGGTGCAGCGTTGCATCCCATGCCTGCACTTTATGTTTTAATCGTACGCCTGCGATGCTCGGTTGCATGCTTATTTTGTTTATCAAACGAACTGTTAATAAGACAAGCTACAGTATTTGTTTTAAACGTTATAATATGTATTACTAGCTTCCGTCCGCGGCTTCGCTCACGTGGTGTGTTGATAAAATCCAATCTCATATTCTTTCACATCTCCCGAGTGGGAATTGAACCCATAATCATTATGTTTACAGTTATATGCTTGTGCCTCTGCGACACTGCAAGTAAAAAAAACATGAATTTTCGTCGAAATTTTTATACACTTGTTACAACTTATTTATGTTGTTAGCATTTCTGTAGAGAGATTTTTACAAATAGTAATGTTCACTGTTTTGAAGATAATGGCTTCCACATAAAAGGTAATAAGCTGTCGTGGACTTTTAATTAGAAGTTTTTAAGCAAAAAAAGCTCTCCAAAAGTGCCGAAACAAACGCGTTAGCGGTTTTAACTCTGGAACACATGAACGGAGCACTAAAGAAAAGATGCCAGGCCATCTGGCCCGCTCGACTTGTAGATGTCCAAAGAGGACAGAGCTTGTCTAACAACTTTTTGGTTAAACCTAACCTCAGGCATTGAGTTCTGACACCGCTGCAGACAAGGCGGCATTGTTCCTCGGTCATCCAAAGTCGAGTTCGAGGCAAAGAGAGCGCCCAGGAGATAGGTTTTCTCTTTTACCGTATGGACTAAGATGTCATTTCCTGTGCGTATTAGCGGAAGCGAAGGCTGGCTAAAGTTGCCAATTGCCATCTTTGAGCGCCCAAACTGATGAATACCGGACGGGTAGCTCTCAAGCTTCTCGCTGATTTTGGCGATATGCTCGGACCTTGCTCTGGCAATTTGTCACTTAAAGTACCTACCCACTTATAAGAAAAAAAAATAAAGTAGTTTTTAAAAATATATCATCATTTATTATGTATAGTTTGGTTAACATTATAATATATTGTCATGTATAAAATGTAAATTGCAATTTTCGTTTTGGAGTTGATATTAAAGTAAGAGTGCAATTCTCACCCGGGGAATGTTTAGATTCAAAATAGAGGCCAAACAAAGAAACCCTTTGTTTGTTTAAGCAAAGTGTAGGATAGAGTTACCCGTTGCCAGAAAAAATACCGAACAGACCAGTCAGTGAGTATTTTTGTAAGCGCGTCAGGTTGTGGGTTTGATTCCTCCCACTCGGGAAATTTAATATTTAATATTTTCATTTTTTCGCTCTGGTGTGCGGCAATGCCTCCATAATTCAGCGGAAAGTGAGGAGTGGATTATGTTAACACTAGCCTCCATATGCCTACCCTGACTACATGCTGGTGAAGTTGAAAAAAAAATTAAATATATTAAAACCACTAAAAAGGTCAACATTTATGATCGTCGTGTCACTTTTTCGTTTCTTTTGTAAGCTTAAATAAAGGCTTATATCGGAATGTCACGTCAATCAGAAAGGCAAAAGGCCGCACCGGCTAATAAAGACAAAGGCGGTCATTTATCACGGCGCACGCAATTTTCTGATAGCCACACGTTGACGTCAGCCCAACGGCACCAGTTATGCGATGAGTTTTTCAGCCAGTGAAAAATAGAGGAGCCAACGATAAAAATGTCTCAATGTTTTTTTTTAATCTAGGTACACTTATAAATAATTGACTAATTGTATTATTTTTTTAAATACCTAAATTGTAGATGCATTAATGTAAACTTATGTTCTCACATAAGCCATTAGAACAAGTGAATTAGGTATACCACCTAATTCACTTGTTCTATATGGCAGGAAAGTATAGTAGTAGAGATGGAAGATACGAGATGGATGTGGAAAGGCATATTGCTGCCGGTAACAGGATTAATGGTGCCTTAGCTGCGTTGATGATACAGCGAAACGTTAGCACAGCTGCATGTTTGGCATGCTGTTATACGGCAGCGAAACGTGGGTTTTACAGAAGAAGAATGAAAGTTGTCAGCTTAGTTGATCGAATCCACAATGAAGATTACAGAATTATATTTACAAGCGAGGATGTCACGGTGGGAAAGAAGAGGAACGTGCTCAAATGGTTTAGATATGTCAAACCAATGAGCAAGAAGAAAGAATAGCAAAAAAGTTTATGAAAGAAAAGTGAGCAGTAAGAGAGGTAGGAAGGACCTTGATTGACCTTTGAAAAGAATATCAAAGCATGAGGACCTGCAGTAGGGTGTCTATGAAGAGGCGATGGCGTGGACGAGGCGAAAGAGGTATGAAGAGAGCGTAGCGTTTGATGCTCCGTTCTTTGTGGCCACCCCGCTGAGGATACAGCGTGAAGCAGATAATATACATATCTATAACACGAGCATAGGAATTTAAAAAAATACAAATACCTACATTATGCATATTTTAAGGTAAATATTGTTTTAAATTATTATATATTTTAATAACTAAAAAAAGTTACGTATGTGATAAAGCCTGAAGTTTATCAAAACGATACTTATCATTATCACCGTAAATAAGCATTAACAAATTAAACAAATCTAAATGCTACACTGTAAAGGGGTTAGTCGATCGTCGCGAATTGGGCCAGAGAGGGTGCGGCGAGGCCTTTACAAAGAACCCTCGCCCGCTATGCTACCCTAGTAGATATTTATTTTTATGAGCTAAGGATAAATGTCAGGGGAGTGCCGGCGGGTGGCGCCTTAGCGTTTATGACTTGCTTTACGGTCCACGTCCACTCATAAAAACATATTCTGTTTCTAATGGCAAAGGGCTCGGCGGTGGCCATGACGTTCTGTTAAGTGTCATTCAAATGAAAATGGTGATGTCAGCTTGGATATTATATATAATTATATTGTAACAATATGATCGTCACTATAAAATATATTTATTTATAAGTATTTAAAAGTAGACATTCGCTTGTACTTTATGGACCTTTGCCATCCGAATTTTTTTACCGCATTGTCGTCAAATTTTCCAGATTTTTATATTATCTATGTTTTTATCTGACGTTTTAAACTGAATTAATTAATTATTTCTCTGTGGGAAATAAAACCACAACTTCGTATCCCACTACCATCGTTGCCTGTCCCATTGCACCATGATAACGTTCATTTTGCAGAGCCTTAACCTATATTTTGCTATATTTTGCATGCATTTTTTCATTGCCCTCAATTACTATTAGGTAATTTATACGCTACGTGTTACATATATACTTTTTATAATAATGTTCCCAATAGTGCAATCATCAAAGTGTATTTTTGTCGATACCAGAGATTGCACAGGTTGGATGCATTTTACTGGGTCGTGGGTTTATAGATTACAACATGCTGTATTCAATTTTAAAGATGGTCTAAAGCACCATCTTTAAAATTGTCTTAAGTATTATTTTGTTTTCCCTTACTTTGTTAGTGTTATGTCATCATAACTAGAGAATATTTTAGAATATTCTAAAACGAAAAGTGAGAACAGACTGACTTACCATTTCTTTTTTAATCTTTGTAATTCTATTTTCTACTTAATAAAAACTACTAAAAGTTAGAAAAACATACTTGGTACCACCTCAACCGTTATTAAATGGAAACAACTGGACGACTTGAGCTTTTTCTGTAATTCAAGCTTAGCTTTGCCAGAGCCCTTTCAACGGATACCTCACTTGAACTGACCGGCTTTAATACAAGATTTTAAGGCAATTTTTTTTTGGATTTAAGCACAAATGCATAGTNCGGTTTCCAGGAGGCGCGGGTTCGAGTCCCGCTGCGTTCAAATTTTTATACGTTTTCTAAATAAGTATTCTAAATAAGTATTATTCTCGTTTATCCGCTCAAAACGAAAAGTGAGAACAGATTGACTTACCCTTGCGTTCTCTCTATAACTATCATGTTCAAAATTTTTCTAGTACATTTCTTTTTTATTCTTTGTAATTATTTTTGTTACTTAATAAAAACTACTAAAAGTTAGAAAAACATACTTGGTACCACCTCAACCGTTATTAATTAGAAACAACTGGACGACTTGAGCTTTTTCTGTAATTCAAGCTTAGCTTTGCCAGAGCCATTTCAACGGATACCTCACTTGAACTGACCGGCTTTAATACAAGATTTTAAGGCTATTTTTTTTAGGATTTAACCACAAATGCATGGTACAAATTCAGATTTTTGATGCTAAATGCGAAATTTCATAATTCTATGTCAACCGTAAGTACCTTATGAATTATAATTCCCTTTATAAAGTTGATATACGCGATATAAACGGCCATATAATTTTTTTAAGTAAATGTAGAAATATGTTTTTTTCAGGACATCATATACCACTAGGGGTCATAGATGTGAGCTGAGTACATAGTTGAATTCGACATCTCCAAGCGTTCCTAAGATAAAGGCTCTTGACAGACAGACAGACGGACAGATAACAAAGCGATCTTATAAGGGTCCCTTTTTACTTAAACCCTAAAAAAGCACTAGAAAAATAGATTATAATATACTTATATTATTATATATATTTGAAAGTACTCGTACACAGTAGTTGACATAACAATAAAGATAACCCTATGTAAACAGTGCGTAATAGTAGACAGTCGTATAAATAAACTCATCTATGAAAGAACACTGAGACTCTGGATGATAACGGAATGCCGAAGTTCCTTGCTTCTGATGTTATCCTGGTAAAAAGGGAATATTAGCGCCCCATATTTCTCACGCTCGCACCCATTGAGCCCCAGGCGGTCATATCTGTCTCTTTTTAATCGTTGGGGAGTACTGCTCGCACGTATACAAAGATGGATGGGATAGTTTTTTTTATTTTATACTATTACTACCTAAGATCTGAAAAGATACTTTTTTAATATACTCATTGGACTTGGACAGTTTCCAGAGAGGCGCAGGTTCAAATCCCGTTACGTTAATAATTTTATACGTTTTCTTAATAAGTATTTTTTGTCTCAAGTGGAATATTTTAAAAATGTATGTTTTTTTTTAATATATAATAATAATATATATTTTTTCAATTTATACATATTTATTACATTCAAAACGTATAGAAGATTGTGACTCTAATAATGTAAATTAAAATAATAAACGTATGTTTAGCACAATAAAATAGACTATAATTTTACATGGTAAATTATAGCATATTTTGTATTAATACACTATTTAAAAGCGCCACCTTAGCGTCTTATCGTGCAATGATTTATGACAACAAGGTTAATATTATAATATATATAATTTTTATATATTTAAAGTTTAAATTGTTATTATTTGTGATCTTCAAAGATCAGAATTAATAACAATTCAAGCCCGTCGTGGCGCAAGGGCACAAAGTGTGCCTGTCAATGCTATTATTTATTACCTGAATTTTGATAAATGGAAATTTTCTCTATTTTTGACTAATAAAAATTTAAAGTAGTTTTAACATGCTTACTTTCAGATTATTATTATATTAAAATTTATAAATTAAAATTTATTTCATTATTGTATATTTATTGAATGATTATTTTAAACTTAATAGCGTTTGACATTTCGTACTGCGTACAAATATAAAGTTTTTTGTAGTTTTACGTGAAGATAAAAAAAAACTTTATATATTTTTTTATATCTGTAATAAAAATGTGCTAAATCGTTAAGATGCCGCTTACTGGTGCCATAACACTATATTATATATGTATTGCCATACAGGATTATTTTTTACTTTTATGCATATTACGTCACTATGCGTGGTAGATTTCTTTTCGTGTTCAAGCGAAACAAGGTTTTCAGCTGAAACCGAAATCGAACCTTCGGCTTTGGCCTTAGTTTCGGCCGAAATCGAAACTTTCTTAATATATAGTATAATATAAGACACAATAAAACAGTCGATGGAGGTGGTCATTATCAACTATTTTTACCCAAAGTTGAATGGTCCGTAATTTTACCGTTCGGGATATACGCCATATAATATTATTTTTTTATTAAATATCATATTAAAAAAAATCAGCTTGACGCTGTATCCTGCACACAGCAGGGTAGGCAGAAGGAACTACTGTTAACACACTCCGTTGAGTTCCACCACGCAATACACAATGCCTCAACAAATCGGCAGAAAGTGGGGAACGGGGAACTTAACACTAGGTTCCCTCTGCCTGCCATGCTGTGCACGGAGGACAGCGTGAAGCTGATTTTTACTTGATTTGAGTTATACAGAATTCACTTTAATCTCCGTGCAAAATACTATTTCTCAAAATTTTATATCTTTTAAAAAAATAGACCAATGTATTTTAAAAACATCCTCACTTTGACACTTTCGTTTCATACCGAATAAGTGTTATTTCAACTATGAATATTAAGATATTACAATCATTAACGTCAATTTAATAAAATTCTAATTCAAAGTGTGGCTTCGGCTTGGCAGCTACGTTCGAAAATTTATAATTTTTATACGTCTTCTAAAAATAATTTTATCCTTAGCTTGAAATAATAATTCAAAACGGTATATATATAAATATATAAAAGGACATGTTCCAAATGACTGAGGTAAGATGCACGCACAGCCGTAACCACTGTGCGTAGAAATGTGAAATTAGGACAGATGTTTATTTTCATAATTTGGACATCCACTAAGAAGGGATTTTGAAAAATTTTAACCCTAAAGGGATGAAATAGGGCTTGAAAGTTTGTATGGTTTTTTTTTTAAATTGGCACTGATTTTTATAAAATTGGAAGTTTTTTAGAATTCACCCCCTAAGGGTTGAAATAAGGGGTTGCAAGTTTATATGGAAAAATCTTTAAATCGCCACCGATTTTTATAAAAATTTAAATTCAGACTGTTAAAAATATTTTATTGAACACGTGTTTCGAGCTTTTTTTAGAATTCACTCCTAGGGGTGCAAATAAGCGGGCGAAGCTGCGCGCTCCCACTAGTAATAACATAAGTTTTGAAGTGTAATGTGAATGCGTAGCAATTGAATAGAATAGGGTTCCCAAATTAATATCTGAATCACGCTTTTATCCACGTCACCTCCGAAGGTATAAAGCTAATCCTACAAAAAAAAAATATTTTGCATACTACAAACAAATAAAATTTGTACTATTTTTGGGTTGTAGATACTATGAAATTTTTTTCACGCAAGATTTACATGCAAATGTTACAAATGTTATAAATAAATTTATTTTTATAATTTGGAATTAATACATCAATACATTTTTATTGCTTCTGGAACACAACAATTAGCAGAGTGACACCTGAAAGTACTTAGTTTCGATACGGCCGACAATGTGACCATTTGGCCGAAACTGAAACTTGGCCGAAACCACAATCGATTTTTGGCGCAAACTGGTCGAAACCGAAACCGAAATGGAACCTTCGGTCGGTTACTAGTTTTTTTAAAGAGAACTTAATATAGAGTCATTCGATTATTTTATTAAAATTATATATAAATGTATGGGAATCATAAACATAATCATCTCTCAAGTAGCTAAATTATAATTCTAACTAACCAATGGGTTAGTTAGAAACATTACAGTAAAAATACGTCATTAAGATGATAATAAACTGTTAAAGTATATAAAATTATTAATATCATAATTTCATAAAATATTTATTGAGTTATATATCTCGTAGTAACCACAAAATGCCGAAATGTGTTTTCAGTTTTATTTTTTGGTTAATAAATAAAATTGTTAATTGCTTATATTGAAAACAGTATAAATTAAATCTTTTCTATATATTATTGACACGATTTCTAAATCTTTTAATTTTTTTATTCCCTAATGAAAGATCCTTCAATTAGCTTTAAGTAGTGAGGAATAACTCGAGGAAGATTTGTTTCTCCTATTAAAAATAATAAAATACAACACCAATTACCTATTCATAGGATTACCTATATGAGGCCCGCGTAACGCAGTGGGCGCGATGGTTGTAGGATCAATCCACACTCGGAGACCAAATTATTTCCGCAACATTGGGTTCCGCCATTGAATACTGAATGTCTGAAATTTAGCCGGAAAGTCGAGAACGGAGTGCCTCAACATTAGGTTCTTTTTTAAACATTTTTAAAGTGTTTTTCCACACTTAGGAAAGAAAAATACTCCTGGTCGGTTTCCAGGAGGCGCGGGTTCGGCGCGCTACGTTCAAATTTTTATACGTTTACTAAATAAGTATTAGGTTTTTTTTCTACCCTCTTATGCGAACTAAAAAAGTAAAGTAAAAGTATGGGGAACGGAGTGTCCCATAACTCTGGGCTCCTTGCTGTTTCCGGGATACAACATAAAGCTGATTTGAAAAATATTAGAAAAACCTATTTATAGTCAAAAAATATTTCATAGTTTATAGGTTTTGTAACCTACTCAGCGAATAGATTACGATACATGCATTGAATACAGTTAGTAAATCATCAATATTATATATTAACATATTCTTACCTTGGAACAGAAGACTTGCCATAAAACTGATGATAATTAAAAGTTTCATTGTCGGGCTCCAATGTAAAGGCAAAACCACGGTTGTGTCTATTTAAATTTGCTTGTCTCGGTCACCTTTTGCTGTACATTTATAATCTTATCAAAATACAGCGAAACTCAAATTATTTTAAATTTCTAGTAGTAATTAATAAAAGGAAAAAAGATCTCTGCAATACTTTTGCAATAACAAATTAAAAATAGAAAATATTATGACGCAGCCATTATAAAATTCGTAACATCTAAAATTATCTTCAGCAAAAAAAATAGCAATCCCGAAGCACGTTCGTCACTTTGTAAGTCGCGCAACTATTTCAGCGATTGAAGGCACCTGGCTTTTAGCGTGGCTCAACCCCACCACCACAGGATGGTGGTGCGAATGGGGACAGGGAGCGTCCCAAACCCATAAAGAAAATTGTCTTGGCCACGTTAATTGAAACAATATTTGGTTTCCGTCGTGTAATTAAATTGTTGTATCTGGTTACTTGATTTATGTATTTCAGTGCATTTAAGCACTCAATTTGATAGAGAGATAACTTAATTAAGTGTAAAGACAATATATACATAAATTTAGACTACTTAGAGTTGGATATTTCATTTAGATATATATTAAATAAGTTAAAAAATATCGTTTTTAATTTTTTTTATCTTTATGTGCTACTTTGCTAGCTGAGCAAAACTCTGTGGTAGTTCAGTCAGATTTTTTTAAAGAATAATTATATAATAATGTAGATTATAATTAGGCCAGTCGTGGCGCAGCGGCACGAAGTGTGAATGTAAAACCGACTGGTTGTGGGTTCGATCCCCACTCGAGGAGATGAAATATTTACTTAAATTTATATTTCCATTTCTTCGCTCTGGTGTCGAGGCTAAGCGCGGCGTTGAGTTCTGCCACTCGATACGCAATGCCTCCAGAATTCGGCAGAAAGTGGGAAACGGAGTGTCTTAACACTAGGATGCCTCTGCCTACCCTGCTGTGTGCGGGATACAGCATGAAGCTGATTTAATTTTATATTATAATTAGGTAAATATATCCGCCAATAACCGCATTTTATAGCGTAACGTCCTATAAATATGACCTAGTACAAAAACATTTACAAAAGTCTACGGTCTCAATAAAACGAGGCTGTTACTTTGACTGGGCGATTTAACAAACAAAGCCATTCGCCTAATTGGACGTTTCGGGAATCGGGCGGCAAATGTTAGGCGGGCAGTGTCACGACATTTACGTTACGACTCTGGTACGTTCTACGTCCTAAAATATACACTCTAATCAAACCACGAAAATATAAATGAGTATCGGACATTTGAGGTTTACACTTCGATTTTTTGTTTGTTACTAGATCGCTTTTTAGTAGATTTTAGTGATATATCACTTTGTTTGAGGTCGTCGTGGCGCGGGGGCAAGCGGTTGTAGGTTCGACACCCACTTGTGGAAATGAAATCTATACTAATATTATAAAGAGGAAAGATTTGTATTTTTGTATGTATGTTTGTATTGTTTTCACACAAAAACTACCGGACCGATCTCAAAAATTCTTTCACTATTAGAAAGCTGCATCTTCACATTTAAAAATATCAATCTAAAGAAAACCATGTAATAATAAAAAATGCGGAGTGTGTGACCTCGCGCATCGTAGCGGCGGGGGGCATCGATATCACTAAAATTATGAATACAATCAATTAGATTTTTTGTCTCTTCGCGACCGATTTGAAAAAAAAACGGGAACATATTTCCCTGTACATAACAAACAAATAATTCACAAATTTAAGCGGGCGAAGCCGCGAACTGGTCGCTAGTATTTAATATTTTCATTTCTTCGCTCTGTAACTAGGCGCGACGTATATTTTTTTACATTGAAATAGATTAGGTTGAACGCATCAAGCCTGATAGGCGTTTACGCGGTGTACGGTGGTCGCAAAGCGTTTCGTTCGTATATTAGGAATTTCCACCATGTACGGATCGCGTGAAGATGCTTTCCTAAAAATTCTACTTATTGTAAAAAGGAGCAGGATTAGGTTGTGCAATTCCAGGGCGTTGAGTGCCTCATGAATTCGGCGGAAAGTGGTAAACAGTAGTGCCTTAACGAGAACGGAGTATTATAACCCAGGTTTCATCAAGTGGAAATGATAATGAGTATGATGTGAACGTTTTTAAAAATTCTGGTGTATAAACAAAAAATATTTTGCCAGTACATAGATATTGTTAAGTAGTGGAGCGCATTGTCGCACTTTGTTTCACCACAGAGGGTCAAAACAAACGTCAATCCCCCTAGTAGTGATCGAACCCACAACAATCACATCACGTCACATGGTGGCGATTGTATGCTAATGCTAAGCTATGCTTTGTACTAATGTTAAGATTGTATTATAAAACTTTTCTAGCTTCCCTGTGTAGTCTCGCCTGCTATATATGACCCGCACATAGCAGCGTACGCAGAGGGAATCTGGGAACCTAGTGTTAAGACATTCCGTTCCCATTAAAATATTTCTGTTTCCCACTTTCCGCACGTTGAGAGGTGGAATTTAATGCCACGCTTTGCCTTGTTACCAGAAGAAGGAATTGAAAAAATATCAAACATTTTATTCCTCCAAGTGGGAATCGAACCCACAATCCTTGCGTATACAGTCACGACCGCCTGAACTAAATAAACGCGTAAATAACAAAATAAAACAAAAAAATATATGTAAACATGGTTTTATTAATAACTGAAATTTACATTACATAATATTTTAATAAACACTACAACTTTTTATATTATTACATATCAACAAGCTCTGAATATTATTAAATGGTTAGGCGTATATACACATATTTAAATCTAAATTTTATTGATGTAAGCCATTAAAAGTATGGATAAACAAAAACTAGAAGAAAATTACATGTAGTATTTTTTATAATAATATTATAAGGTACGTTTGCGCTTTTGAAAAAAAAAAAATTAAATTAAACTATAAAAAACATTTTAATGACGTGTATTACGCTTAACCCTTTAAAAATACTCAATCAAAATTGAATAACAATTCAAAGTACAGGTTGAGCAAAACCTTGCATAAGATATAATATATAAGATCCTTATATATTGACAGATTAACATTTATTAATCAATTTTACATTAAAATTGTTAGAAACAAGTGTAGTATTTCATAAATTAGTTATATGTAAGATAATAGGGGAATATTATTTAAATTTATTAAATTTCATTAACTTTAGCCAATGTTATATACTGCCGTAGATTAAAATGTTTTGCATGTATTAAAATATATTAATAAAAAAAAAACAATTACTTTACAGTTATTAATTGTACAGTAACTTAAATTAGTTACATTAGTTACTTGAGTTTTGTGTAAAAAAAAATTAAATTATTAATAATTAATAGTGATGGTAATATTATTAATATTATTTTGACATAATCAAAATTACTTCAGTTGACACATTAAACTAAATTATGCGATGTTATATTTTACATAAATGCTTAAGTTAAGTATTTATTTTGTTACAACATAAATATATTATAAATGTATTATATGTAAATAAAAAATAATAATTCTAGAATGGTTCAGGCAATGAAATAATGAATAGCATTTCAATGTTTGAAAAGAAAATATTTCTTGAGAATTATTTCAAAGAATGCTTTAAAACATAATTATCTTAAAAACCATGAAAATAATATAAAAAAGGTTTGTCATTATTTCATCGAATAAACAATATATGTATATTTATGTGTTTTAAAGGATTTCAAACATTATTAAAAGTAAACGCTTGAGATCTTTGCGATTTAACAATAAACAAAATAGTAAAGATGAAAGAAATTATTAAACAATTTAAATTATAACATAAGTTATTGAGAAACATAGACGGAACAGTATTATTGATCTCTGTCTACTAGGAACACACAGGAAGATAAGAAAAACACAATATCTGACTTACTGTAGCGCCAAAAAATGATAAGAATTTACAAAATTAATAAAAAAATGTGTAAAGAAACAGTATTAATTATTAAATACATCAACAATTACTCTCAAATTCGTGTTTAAAAGTAACGTCTACACATAAAATACCTAAAGCTATTATTATCTATGACTATTATATACATAATGTACACAAATTAATTATATAAAGAGATGGAATGTTAGAGTGAATAAGATTCAACGTTTTCACTGGCAGTGTAACATATGTATATAACATACATACATATTATATTATTGTTTTAGAAGAGAAATCTTTCATTAAATTGCGTTCAATCCTGTCAACTCTAAACATATCGCCTCTATTATCTATTATAAGTTGTCATTTATAAATTACGTCACACGAAATTCACAATTTTATCAGAGCAGGTCACATTTGTGAGACCTCCTTATCTAATGTGACGTGCACATACTTGATAAATTTTCACCTAAAAATATTTAAATAAAATAACAGTTTTAAATTGATATCTTTATATCATGTTTTGAAACGTGATATCACGAATTCGAAGATCCCCTTTCCCCTACTGTGTGACGTAATCTATTGATGACCCCTAATTGATCTAAGTTCTAGTTACAGAAGAATATGAATTCGCTACAATCACTGCGTAAAAGTTGTCTACTAGCTTATTAAGATACTACGACGCCCATCGTTCAGCTTTTGACCGCCTGAGAAAAGTAAACAAAAACCGACTTTTAATTATTTTGTATAAAATAAAGTAAACACGGAGGTAGGACAGTAAATTGTATTGTGATGTACATATGTATTTTTTTAGGCCGATATATAAGGAATTCTATTAAAAAGTTAATTAAATTGGATATTAAATAAAATTTGATTAAAATATAGTAATGTAAAAAAATACATTATTATTTAAAGAGATCCAATAATCATTTTGATAATACATAGAATATTATGAATATTATGTTATACTATTATATTAAGTTTATATTGCAATTTTTTTTTCCAAACACAGTTAAATATAATTACATTTAATGATAAATTTTAAACATTAATCAACATACGTACTCGTATAGTAAAGTGTAATAGTTAAATTTATAGTATACATAACGTTTATATATATACACCTAGTAATGTGACTACACTAAATTATCATTTACAATAAATATATTATATATTTTTTACTTATTTAACTGACCTAACAAGAATTAAAAAAAATATTCAAAATATAAAATTTGAAAATTTAAAAAACATACAAGTTACAATAAGATAAGCTATTTTTAAAAAATCTTCTAAATTTCGTCTAAAGTAATAACTTTACTATTTTTTTACTAATTTCCTCAATTTTATTATATATTTATAATATATATGTTTTAATTTGCGATATGCATTCACTTGCAAGCTCATTTGCTATAAATATAATAAATTGTTAATTTAAAATTAAATCTTGTGTTCAAATTACACTACATAAAGAAAATCTATCTATTTTAACTTATACAATTCTATGTTTATTCGTTTTTTTTATTTTAAAATTTTCGAAAAAATATACCTTTTACCAAATTGAAATACTATATCGGTTGAATGTAATTGACAATTATGATTCTTGTATAGAATGCTGTTATTTTAAATAATGATTAATAATTTTGTAGATATCAACCAAGTAAATTACCTAATACATTTAGCAGTAGAATAAAAGATATTTTGAAAATTATTATAATGTGAAAAAAGTAAAGAAGTGGATTATTAATTTACAAGAAATATACACAAATATATGTGATATGTAAAAATATTTCAAGGGTAATAAATAAATGGCTTAATTAGTGTAAATAATATCATTACTAAGCTAATGTAAATGCATTTTTTTTTCTATAATTTCAACAAAAAAAAAACAAGTATCAAAATTACAATTTTATTAAAAGTTAAATTAAATAAGAAAAAAGGCAAGACAGAAACCAAGTGCTTTATATAAAAGATGGTTGTGAAAAAATTGTCACCATAACACACTATGAAGTAATTAACAACTTGTAATTGATAACTTTAATAATTTTAACATAAAATACAATAATAAGTGTATTTTTAGGAAACATATAACAATTTGAACGAAACCTGAAGCCACACCTCTTAGAATCCCTTCAAGTACATTCAAATATTAATACGTTTTCTAAAAAAAAAATTTTATCCTTAATGTGCACAGATATCAAACATTTTAAAAGTAATAAAAACTCATCAAGTATTTGAAATATAATTATATAAGTTGTTTTTACTAACTTAAAAGAAAGCTTTTTTCATCAAGATTCTATTTTCATATAATAAAATTCAACAAAAACTATTCAAATTAATTCACATATGTACTAGTAAATATTAGTTTTTTTCTATATATAAATTTTAATTAAACCTGATTATCGCCGTTTTCGTTGAATTTCTCTGCAAGCCGATATAAGGGGTTTTTGTTCTTTATGGGGAACGGATGCGCTTCAGTGTTGAAGACCCACTCGTCGAGGGACAGGACCGAATCGTCAGAGAATAGTAGATATAAGTACTGTAATAAAAGAAGAAGATATTTTTTTATTATATGAAAGTGTTAAATATTTTTAAAGTAAAATGAAAGACTTTTTTATATTTCGAAATCATTCATCCAATTGTAATCTAATGTACTATCCATTTATGTGAGTTTCATATACGAAGGGCTTTCAATATATTCTCGGTATCGGCATGAAAAAGCACACAAATTAACCCAAAAAAATATATAACCCCATAACCTCAATAAATTTATCACATCGTGATATAAACTTGTCGATTTCCCGTAAAAGTAACTTTAATGGGGAACAAATAATAATGGCTAGGTGCCAAATCTTTTAAAGGCCCAAAAGCGAACAGCAGTGTTGGAAACACGCGCCGTGTGATCTGAGGCAACGCACAAGTGGCCAATTTATTGCGTCTCTTCTCTTTAATTGGTACCCTTAAAATACCCAAAGTTTTGGGTCCCAAAATACCGTGGCCATGACTTTCCAGCAGTAGCAGCAGTTTAAAGTCACTTCATACTTTAAATTTCTCTGGAGGGTCTGTACCCTTTTAGTGCCATTACATGGACTCTTGTTTACTTTCAGCGTCATAGTGATGCTCTGGCGTTTCATCTCCAGTAGCATTTTTTTCGAAAATATTTGTAGGATTTTCACGACAGAGCTCTGAAAACTCGCTACAACATTTGACTCGCATTTGTTTCTGTGGCGTTGTGATCATTCACGGGATCCACCTTACCGCTATCATTTTAACCTTCATTTGGGCATCTTCAAGTACAATTTTCTCAACTTTTTGATATTTTCCGTTCCGTTGGGCCGTCCGAGTAAGGCTCGTCTTCTGTGTTCTGTCTGCCTCTTTTGAAGTCCTTAACCACTTTTGAACAGTAGATAATTAAGGTGCAGATCTTATTGTTATAAGCATCCAACATTAGTTTATTAATGGTTTTTTTGACCTCTTCCTTGTTTAGTAAGGAGTTAAAACACAACGCAGTTAATTTTCTTTAATATTGTCTCGTCAATCCTTTTACTTGTTGTTAACAAAGGATGACTAGAAAACTAATGATTAGAAATATATGAAATCTTATATTGAGCTGAGCCTGTGAATAATTAGTTTAATTACGAATGTAGTAAGTAAATCATATAGATATAGAGAATACATTGAACGCCCCTCGTACAGTGAAGGTAAAACGTCACTTGCTTGTCCTAAGCCAGTTTATAGTACCTTTTGACAACTGGACTACTCCTCTTGTATAGATAGTAGCGTCACATATTTAATACTATATATTTTATTTTGTGTTCGATTTATTAAAAGTAAAATGAATAAGAAAACGTGGACATAAAGCTGTACTGGATGTTATAACAGAAAGATTCATTAACTCAAACGACCGACACGAGAGTAAAAATATTAGGATACATTGTTTGGCATAGAAGAATTGATAATTTTTTTTTATTAGATTTTTTTATTGATATCAATAAAATTTGTTTTTAAAAGTTTTTTTTTGGCTCAGATTCAGATTAAGCCTCGCGAACTATATATACTTATAACAGTTGCACATAAAGATAACAAACACAAAAGAAATTACAAAACTTTAGATTGTCGTGGCGCAGGGGCACAAACTGTGACTATAAACACGACTGGTTGTAGATTCGATACCCACTCGAGGAAATCAAATATTTATTTCTATTTCTTCGCTCTGGTGTCGAGGCAAAACGCGCCGTAGAGTTCCGCCACTCAACGCGCAATGCCCCAAAATTCGGCGGTAAATGAGGAACGGTTTCTTAACACTAGGTTCCATCTGCCTACCCTGCTGTGTGCGGGATACAGTGTGAAGCTGATTTCATTTTGTTTTTTTTAGATTGTTACCAACGCTGTCGTAGCTCGCTAGGCCAGCGTGCCTGTTAGCGCGATAGTTGTAAATTCTACACCCATTTGAAGGAGTGATTATATTTAAATTATTTTCATTTCGCTCTTACTGTACACAGACAGGAGACAGACCGCGGCGTTGCTTTCTACCAGTCAACGCGGAACGTTTCGAAGATTTGGCAGAAAGTGGAGAAAATCATGTTTAACACTAGGTTCTTTCTGCCTACCCTGCTATATATGGAATAAACTTGAATCTAAAAATATATTATAATTATTAAAAAAATACTAACCTTAAGTGTTTCAGCAAGGTAGAAGCTCTGTTGTACATCATCACCTTGTGGTGAGGAATGGTATACGTTGATTAGGCCCGTGTAACCACCTTCCACGCGACAATGTTTTTCTAATGCCTGAATTTAGAATATTTTTGTTAATATTACATAGAAATCATAAATTATATCACATGAATTTTCAAATTTTAAGCTGGTTACTTTGTAAGAATCAGTCACAATGTGACAACTGAACACTTAGACATTGTCAAATTAAAGCAGCACTTCAGAAATAACATCATCACCCCTTATCGTGCGACATGTGTCACGTCGAGCCCCTTCACCCTCCTTAACATAGAATGTAATTTATGGATGGTTCCAAAAATGTTTATTGATTAAAGCCTTGGAACGCCGGAACATACATTTTATTATTGTTATTAAATATAAATATGTTTAAAAAAAGTACAAAAAAAATAGAATTTTAATGACTTGGTTCAAAAGAAAGTGTTGAATTCCGTCACCGTATTCTCGAATATTTTTGTCACCGACTAAGGAATCCTAAAGTATATTAAGTATTAACTAAATACCTGTACAGCTTCCCATCCCCAATCGCGATACTTCTGTTCTTTAGTAAGGCGCCACATTATGAAATAACTCTCGAATGTTTCAGGACGCAGCAAGTACATTTTCTCAGTGCTCTTCATTGCTCTGGCTTCTACTGCACCCGAAAATCTGTAAAATAATTTAGATTACTTAACATCATAATATTGAGTGTTGTTTAGCTTTTTTATTTATGAATCGATTTTAATAATACAAAATAAAATTGTCAAAACTACATTTAAATCGGTTAAGCCATATCTGATATTAGCGTGCACAAAAGCACAGATAAAAAGACCACATTTTTAAAAATTATTGTTTCAAGTTTCATTATTTTGATAAATGCCTCAAACAATAGAATTTCTTATATATCTTCCCTGTACTGACAGAAATCAGTAAAATTTTTGCTATCTATAGAGATAGGTAATAGTATAAGGCCGTCGTGGAGAAGGGGCACAACGGTGTGATTGTAAAGCGGCGCTTGTATGTTCGATCCTCACTCGAGGGAATGAATTATTATTTAATAATATGTTCATGTCTTCACTCTGGTATCAAGGCTAGAGCCTGGCTTTCAATTCCACCACTCTACACGCAATTCCTCGAAAAATTCGGCGGAAAGTGCGGAAAGAAGTGTGTTAACACTACGTCCCTCTGCCTACCCTGTGGGATACAGCATGAAGCTGATTTAATAGATGTTATGTTATGGTGTATACATAAATATATATATATAATTTTACCTGAAAGCCTCAGGTCCCAATTTAGTTTCTGATCTGTCGTAGCTTTCATGGCAAGTGTTGGTGAGTTTACGTGCCACATCCATATATCTTTCTGACAGCGAATTCTGTAGACTAGTGGAGGCTAACGCGAACATACCACCTAGAATAAAGATTTTTATTATGGTTAATGTGGTTTTAATCGACATCTTAATTCGCACGCCAGCTAACTCAATCTGCGTGAACTTTACAAGAGGAGCCGAAAACTTAATGTTATTTCCTGCAGAATATTTATTTAAAAAAAAAATAGTAGGTACATTAAGCTATATATTTAGGCAATCATCAATTTGATATTCCTGTATATAAAATATACATGGGTATGAAAAATTTATAAATGAATTATTTATCATATGAATTTACATAAGTATACGAACCGTAAACGTGACGAACACATCGGTAACTATAAATATTGCAGTTAATTTCAAATTAAGACAAATATAAAAAGTATTAAATATAAGAATATTGAGAATTTGAACTTTGTGCCTTATATGTTGTAAGATAAAAAAATGATAAAAAAAATGTAAGCGTCGTCGTCGTTAGTGGCAATATGACGGAATGTATACCTATTTACTACACAATCTACTTGGTCGATTAATAAAAAATATCTCATTTATGCACACTGTTAAGTAATAGATATTTTTATATTCAAAAATCAGTTGCACGTTTCGCCGTAGGGAACGGAGTATTATAACACTGAGTTGCTTCTGCCCACCACGCTACACGCGGGATACAGCGAGAAATTGAAAAATAAAATACCAGCAAAACATGATAGATGGTCCATTTTCTCCTCAAATATTCTGCCATACTTCACTTCAGCGAGATACGCGAGGCCTGACGGCGATATCCTCAGCATTTTGTCCAGGGCCGCTTGCATCGCTTCGTCGAACATTAGCCGGGCTTGCTCGTCCTCGTTGTTAGAAACTAGCCAAGCTTTTAAGAGGTATTCGTAGAACGAGTCTCCCAAAGCCCCCAATGATGTATGTCCTGAAAACATCATTATAAATTTTATTTTTGATAAGAGGCCACCTCCGTAAATTATGTCACACGAATTTCATGTTTTTTTACTTCTCCTCTACCCTTGTCTCAGCTACCATTTACATTTGTGACATCCCTATATTTTGCAATTTTACACACAGAAATTATTAAATTCAGAAAATAGAAATTCACATATTATATTCCGTAATGTAATGTAACGAAATGTATGACCCCTTCAACTACTTGTCACGCTTGTCGCACTTCATCGGCCCTCTCCTTTTGTGCGATGTAATTATGAATGGCCACTAATTGTGCGTGTTCGAATTTGAATTGAGATAAAAAATATTATATTTTAAAATTAAATTTGAAGTGGTTTATGAAATTATATATTGTGATTTAAGGTTTATATGGTAAAAAATAAAATTACGGTTCAATGACGTTATTTAATGAAAAAGAGACCAGATATTCTACATTATGCACTATGTAAACCTGCATTTTTTAAATTAACAAAATTGCAGGTTTTATGTAGAATGTTATTATTTTTAGTTATTAATTCTACTCACTTTGTCCCCATTGTCCTGTGCGCGGATTAATATAGTTCGGATATAGACCGTCAGGTTTCTGAATATTGTGAAGAACTTCACGAATACGATCCACTTTTTTTCTGTAAACTAAATAAAAAAAATACTTATAAAAGAAACAATTAAAACATACTTATATTTTCCACGTCAATGAGATAAACAATAAAATAAAATAGTGAAATATGGTGCCTCTAATTACAAATCATATTTTTTTATGAATCCTATCCTGCTAATATTGCAAATGTGAAAGTTTGTGAGGATGGATGTATGTTCCACTTTCATGCAAAAACTACTGAACGGATATAGATGAAACTTAACAGTAATATAGCTTTTACATCAGAATAAACAATTTATGTAAAGATTTTGTATAATTTGTCTATAATATAACAATAAGCGAGCAAAGCCACGCGTCTATCGCCAGTAATAATATAAAATAATCAAATATTACATTTGAATTAAACAAAAACACTTTATTTACAGAATAAATGTATGGAAATTTACCATCTTTGCCGGTGACGTCGCTTAAATATGTGAACTCCATGTGGAGTGTCCCCACTTCAGATAAAATACTGTTGGCCCCCGCCCAGTGATATTGTCTATTTGCCTGCAATTTATTTAACAATAATTATAACAACTTCACACGTCTCTGTAACTAATTAATATTCTAAACGTGAAAGTGTGAGGATGCATGTTGGTTCCACTTTCACGCAAAAACTATTGAACGGACTTATATGTTTTTGTTTTAGTAATATAGCATAAACATCAGAATAACACATAATTTTGTGGCTAGTTATTCAAAAGTTATTCAGAAGTGCCTACCTACTTACTGTAAGAATTGTTTATATAAGAAAATATTATAAAAAGTGTGTATGTGTGTTTTGTATTGAAACGATATATTATGTAGATATAATAAAAGTATTTTATGTCAGATTTTCTACCTAGCTAACAAAAATAAACTATTTCCGCAAAATCGCGTTATTTGTTTTCGGTAGTTTTATTCCGCACTTGCTTTGTAAATAATACTACTTATTTAGAAAACGTATAAAAAATTGAACGGGCGCGAAAATTGAAGGAGGCGCGGGTTCGAGTCCCGCTAGGACTCGAACCCGCGCCTCCTGGAAACCGACCAGGCGCTCTGACCACTAAGCCATACGTTCTCATTAAGCTACGTCGAAATTTTTATACGCTTGTTACAACTTATTTATATTGTTAGTATCTCTGTAGGGAGATTTTTAGAAATTTCCGCTATCCAAGGATAATTACTAAAAATTATCATCTGGCATGAGAGAATGCTATTTATTCAATATTTTTAATATTTTTAAAGTGTTATTCCTAAGTGTGGAATACCAATTCAAAAATGTAAAAAATGTTTAAACAATCGTTTTTATAATCATTTAATACAATAACGAGTGATTATACAGCGGTTATACTCGTATAGTATATATACGAGAGGATTTTTTAACCGACTTCTGTAAGAAAAGGAGGTTATCAATTCGACTGTATTTATTCGGTGCCAAGTAAAACAAACAGGCTTAGTAATTCGATATTGTAGTAATGTTGTTGTAGCATTAGCTTGACACCGACTTCAAAATTATAAAATCTTTTTTAATTATTTTTGTTTAACAAAATCAAAGTACGTCTTACATTATGTAAAATTATTATTTACTTTTTAGTTCGTTGTTTGAAGTCGGTTTTTCTTTTTGTTAAAAATTAATAACAGTATCAAATTGATTAATGTAAATAAATATTGTTAGCGTACTCGTGTAAAAGAGGGTAGATTTAGGTGAAAAAGATGATAAAATCAGTGGAATTGTGTCAATCGGAGGCAGTTGCTTGTAGGCAACGGCCGCTATTGGAAGGAAACTAGTGTGAAGTATTGTTATTAGGTGATACATTTCACTTATTGCAATTACATAGTAACCCTTTCCGAAAAGTTTAGAAACATATGGACGATGTGTGTTTTTATCGTGTTTTTTTTAAAAACTATAACCGCTTCCGATTTCTAACAATATAATAACTTTTTTTTGTATTACGAGTACACTGTATGTCTGTTAAGTATAATACCTACAACTGAAATGGCTATATAGACAATCATTCTTATAAGTGCCTTCTTTATTTATCAAATAAAGAAGGCACTTATAAGAATGAAGGTGATTTTAATAATTATAAAATAAAAAGCATAATTTTAGTCCAGTAGCGGAGTTTAGTAGAGGCCAGTCGTGGCGCAGCGGAAGTGTGACTGTAAAACCGACTGGTTGTGGGTTCGATCCCCACTCGAGGAGATGAAATATTTACATAAATTTATATTTCCATTTCATCGCTCTGGTATCGAGGCTAAGGACGGCGTTGAGTTCTACCACTCAACAAACAATGCCTCCAGAATTCGGCAGAAAGTGGGGAACGGAGAATGATGAAAATGTTATATGTGGCACTTCTGGATTTTCGCAGTTCTACCATAGATGCATAAGATAACATTTATAAGTGCTATAAACATTGTAAACTCTAAATCTCACATCATTTATTTTGTTGAGAATTTACCTTATATATATTTAAAAAGTCGTGTATTTAATTACTAAAAAAAAGGAATAATAATTTCATTTAAAAATTTAATTTATTTAAAAGAAGTGCCCTTTAAAATATTGACGAAAATTTTCCTAAAATTAGATTTTTACGAAATATCACCTTTATCCTATGCATTTCTTCTATCAATACAATACGTATTGTTAACTGTACCCTATATATATATATATACAAAAACGTACTACCTTAGGCGATGCCTAATAATAGAAGTATTATTGTTATCTATTGATTTGCTCTTCAGCTAATAGGCCGCCGATCATAATTGGGGAGATCATTAAGCATCGTCCCTCGGACGACTTGTCAAGAACTGTAACGAGAGGATCTATTGAATTGTAAGTACTTTATAAAACTCTCGTAAAGGCTCTTCATGCTTATTTACGTTTTCTTTGAATTTTGTTTGAAATATCAATTATATTACAGTATGTAGTTGTATTTTCATTTTCTCGATTTAGTAACAAGGCTGAGGGTTTCCCGCTTAACATGCAATGTCTCAAGAATTCGTCGGAAAATGAGGAACGTAGTCCTAAATTAGGCGACGAAGTGTTTTAACATTAGGTATTTCAGGTTCCCTTTGTCTATCCTGCTATGTGTTGCATACACCGTAGAGATGAAGAAAATTGTTACTACGTATTAAAACTAATTAATTTCAGGTAAAAAATGATGTTCAAAATAAAAATACGTGTATAAAATTACATATCTGAATGTAACGACAATAATTATATTACTTAAAGTTAAAGTTTATAATACGTACATTCAATAATTAAATAGTCAGTTAACAATGGCGTCTTGTTACAAAAAAAATCTCTATTTAATGTTGATACACAACGAGGCAGGAAGTTAAAATCAATTGTTGTATTGAACTTCCATACCGTGGAAAATTCCTACGCCCATTAAAAAAATAAACAATATAAAGTTTCTAAGGATAAATTGAACCTCTTCAGGGTTCCGTACCCCAAAAGGTAAAAACGAAGCCTATAGGATCACTTTGTTATCCGTTAGTATCCGTATGTCAAGACTATTTATGAATCGAGACCTCTACCTCGACGCGATCTAGAGCAATCTCGAGATCGCGTGGAGGTATCCAAGCTTAAAATAATATCAAATATTTAGTCACAGAAAAAATCAAACTTCTAATTCAACGTAATCAAAAGATACAAGTACATTTATACATCGATTTAGCTGCATTTTGTATGAAATGCGCCGCTTAAACATAACCTATAAAGTACTTCCCGTGGACCTACAGTTATGAAATTAGACACGAGGTGAGACTTTACAGTCTCTCAGTATATAAATAAAGAAAAAATCCGAAAAGTGAGAATGTATAAGAATTTCATAGAAAAAGATCGTTACAAACTTATATTGTTAATTCATTTCGCACAAAAGGAATTTGTCAATTTTTAAAAAACATACTTCCCGTTGACCTACTACTAACCTGAAATTGATACGAAAAACTCGGTAGGCGATTCCGACTCGCGCTTAACCGGTTTTTTTTTCATAGAATACAGACTTATCTTGAACTCGAGGAGCTATAAATACTAAAAAAAAAAATTAAATTAAATTAGCTTCACGCTGTATCCCGCACACAGCAGGGTAGGCAGAGGGAACCTAGTGTTAAGACACTCCGTTCCCCACTTTCTGCCGAATTCTGGAGGCATTGCGTGTTGAGTGGCAGAACTCAACGCCGCGCTTAACCTCGACACCAGAGCGAAGAAATGGAAATATAAATTTAAGTAAATATTTCATCTCCTCGAGTGGGGATCGAACCCACAACCAGTCGGTTTTGCAGTCACACCTCGTGCCGCTGCGCCACGACCGGCCTCAGTCTATAAATCTCGGCCTATAAATACTAATCAAAAGTTTATATAGTATATATGTATAAAGGCCGATAAATTAGATTTAGCAGCATCTTCGCCCATGACTCATACGACGAATTAATTCCGTAAGCAATCATTTATCGATAAGTACGAAGTATGAAGGGTCGATTGGCTAATGAGAGCCGCACCGGGAATGATAACAAGCGAGTTGCGGGGTCGGCCGGCTTTGAAGTGATAACGAACTGGCTGCGTTATGCGATGAGCTTCGGAGTTCGGTTTTGGGAGACGACGATTCTAAATTTTGAACGCTAAGATAAAAGCAAAATTAATAAGGGCAGCGTTCGAGCCTTTTATTAAATTATTAAATTCTCTTCATTTTACATAATTGGATTATAGTAAAAATGGCGTCAAAAAAAATTATTAAACTAAATTGAATTAAAGAATATACCAATAACATTTTACAATAAAGTTTACTATGTTGCTTAATAGTAACAAAATATGTATAAATAATAATAATACCGAAACCGTATCATAGTTAAGCTCTTCATTTAATTTTACAGTTCGCTCGGATTAAACGAACGGCGGGTTGCTGATAGTAAATCAAATATGTTAATAATTAAAATGCGTACTTAATAATAATAATAACATATTTAACTAACAACACTCCGTTCCCCACTTTCTGCCGAATGCTGGAGGCATTGCGTGGATGGCAGAACTCAACGCCGCGCTTTGTCTCGAGACCAGAGCGAAGAAAGTGAAATATAAATTTAAGTAAATATTTCATCTCATCGAGTGGGGACAACTAGTCGGTTTTACAGTCACACTTTGTGCCCCTGCGCCACGACTGGCCTCGTAAATATATGTAATATAAATATATGTAATTTATATTTTTTCTTATCAAGAAGACTAAAATAAGATAAAAGATGCCATTTAGAAAACATAACTAAATTGAACATCGCTGTGCCCTCATTTATCTGGTTAACGTCAGTACTCGCCCGCCACGTTACGATCGACCGACAATGTAATAAGCGTTTAGCTATCTCGAGCAATCTTAAGAAAATCTGTACCAAATATGGTAAATTCTTAATCAAGTTCTAAAATGTTGCTATATTGCACAAGATGGACAGAAATGTTTTAATTTTTTAATTATTTTTTAACCTTATACACTTTATTTAATATAATTAAAGACTGTAATGTACTGAAAACGATAAGATTCAAACGTTTATATAATAATTAATAATGGTTTTTCGAAGAAATCAAGTCTTTATTTTCATGATTTATTAGATAATATTATTAGTAAGTAGATATATTTTTAATTATTAAAACAAATTGATAAACTCACCTTATTCGACGGGTTGATTAGAGCGTACGGAAGACCGGTGGGCGTGTCGAAAGCTGGTAACAGAGCATCCGCAACCTCTTCCGCCTTGTCGCGGAACATAGTGTCCCCGGTCAACGCGTAGCACGAGAGCAGACCACCCACAAAGCGAATAGTCGTTTCAAACACTGAGAGGTCAGAGTCCTGTAAGCATTTAGTTATTTACATTTATAAATCAATCCAGAAGCCAATGTTTCATTATTAATTAAAAATTTAAAAAAAAATTTTAAAAAAAACTAAAATATAAACTACTAAGTTAATATTTCTTTATTATTAGTAAGTTATAAATTATTATTTACTAAAAATATTATAATTTATTACTAATAATAAATAAATATGCAGACACTACGTATTATATATTATCTGTGCATATTTAGATAATATGATAATATATCAGTCAAGTTTGCGTATTAATTTCTATCTATTTATTTACTATAAGATTACATAATTAATTAGTAAAGAATCTAAATTTGTTAAAGGTCATGTAGTGTATTTGTTTTAGTCTATACATTTGGCCATCGTGGCGCAGCGGTGCAGTGTCTCATTGTAAACAAGATCGTTTTGGGTTCGGCGCTCACTCGTCGAATATATGAATTATTTTCATATCATTGCATGCAAGTCAGGCAAGACAAAACGCGACGTTGATTTCCACCTCTTAACATGCAATGTCTCGATTTAGGATAGAGAGCGGAAAATGAAGCTTCATGGGCACATGGCACTAGATTAAGTCTAATTCATATATAAAAAAAACCTTTAATCTGCTTTACTTTCTTTAAATTACACGATAAGTAAGCTAATCAAAGATATGTATCGGCCATCAACATACAGCAAAATAGACAGTACAACACAGTTAACACAGTAGTTTGAAAGCAATTAGAACGGCACAGAATATATTGACTTTGAATGTGTGACCCTTCTACATATGTGTTAAAGTTCAAACTAGCTTCGCTGTTGATTTCAATAGTACCTACTACTGAGAAAATTAAGATCCTATTCAATTAATAGCGCCTACTTTGCGGTTCACTTTTCATTCGGAGAGATGCTTATTAAAACCACACTACAATACGAACAGTATGCTTGTTTTAGCATTTGTTATTTTTTTTCGTTCAACAAATATTATTCTGTTGACTAATGGATGACCTACTTACACTGCGTTGTCCGCCGTCTCTAAACACATGTACCGTTCAGAAGCACAAGATTAATGTATTTCACAATTAATTTGTAAAGATAAGACTTCGATTCTATCGAATTCGAGTAAACGTTTAATAAACGAAATTAAAATTTTCACATTAATTATTTTTTATATAATAGTGTCAATTTGAAATTTTTTAATACCAGGTTTATTAATATAATATATATATTTTTAACTTTAAAATAAGAAAATGCAATGAATTAAAAAAAATAACTTTTTCAACTGAAACTAAATGAGATATTTTTGGGTAAAGGACTTTTAAAATATTACAAACAAATGTCAAGGTAAACAAGGTCCTCTTGACTTGCCTCTCCTTAATTATGTCTATGGTTGTTTAGGCTTCTTTTTTAAGAAATAATATTTAATAATGCAGTCAACATGCCAACATGTAATAAATAGAGAGAGATTTTTGTTTTGTCCATTTTGACATTAGAGTAAAAACAATAATGTAATAATATAGGTTTTTTCATTGAAGTTTGGTAATAAGCATATAACTACAGTATATCCTACGTATTTTTATTATTACACCAGTTAACTCGCTTCGATAAGAATATAAACCGAAAATAATCGTCGAATGTTGTCATTACTCATATGCAAATGGGTTTTTTTTAAATATGTGATAATGAATTTATATATATTATACATCATTTTAAAACCTTATATACAAGCAAACACCCAAATGTAATAGTCAGTTTTTTTGTTTATATATATATTTTTTATGAATACTTTTAATTAGGATTTATTAGCTTTGGCTTGAACTAAGCTATCCCTGCCAATATCCCGCGGTATAAAAACAGATATATACTTTAGTACTTCGTTATTATGTCTTTTCAACGATACCTCACTTGACATAGTTCATCGATTTATTTTTTTATTTCGACAATATGGCGTCTGGTGGTCGCGGTATTAAAATTTTAATTATTTTAATGTTTTTATTGAGACTTAATGAAATGAATCGATTAACGTTTGATATCTACAACGCCAAATAGGAACAAATATACATAGAGATATAGATAGAGAGCCTAATGTTATTCTAAAGGCATTGACTTTTGAGTGTTGAGAGGCCGAACCTAACGCCGCACTTTGCCTCGATACCAGAGCAAAGAAAATAAAATATTAAATATTTCATTTCTTTCTTGAGCGGGAATCGAATTCATAAGCTGTCGGGTTTTGCAGTCACTGGCCTCTATATTTAACTTAAATAGTATATCGGAATACATATACATGTATATCTAATCAAAGCTTCTACACACAACTAAATAGGTATAGGACACGTGATAGATAAAGTCGACGCCACATTAACAATATCAGATGTCAAATGTCAAGGAAACACGTTATTTCATAGATAATAACATTTTTACCACAGTTTTTTTTTTAGTATCTAATTATTTATAATGACAAACAACTCACAATTTCATATATGTGGAAGTGTTCGCTGATCCAATCTCTCCCTTCTCTGAACTCATCCATAAGTCCCATAATGTAGAGAGTGTCCATGCCGTCGACTATGGTAGCGCCGAGGTCACCACCACCGAACACGCTCGTGAGATGTGCGCGTTTTGATATCGGCTTCAATTCGTTCTTACCCCACGCGTACAGTTTGTAATTATTCCAGGCGTGCTTCATCATCTGGAAAAAGAAGTTAAGTTACAATCACAACTAATATCCGACTAATTAGTTAAAAAAAAGGCCAGTCGTGGCGCAGCGGCACGAGGTGTGACTGAAAACCGACTGGTTGTGGGTTGGACCCCCACTCGAGGAGATTAAATATTTACTTAAATTTATATTTTCATTTCTTCGCTCTGGTATCGATGCAAAGCGCGGCGTTGAGTTCTGCCACTCAACACACAATGCCTCCAGAATTCGGCAGAAAGTGGGGAACGGAGTGTCTTAACACTAGGTTCCCTCTGCCTACCCTGCTGTGTGCGGGATACAGCGTGAAGCTGATTTAATTTGATTTTTAATTTTTATTTAAAGAAAAGTTGATAGAAACAAATTTACAATATATTTTTGTGTAAACAGAGATTCTCTTTCATTGGCGTTGCTTGTAACCATAATTTTTACAGTTCCCACATTTTCCGCTCAAAGGTGCCGAGACACAAGTCTTTTAAAGAGCTCGTAAACCCTCGCCTTGGAGCGCAAGTTTTAATCTCGGCCGCTCTGCGCAACGAGTCAACTAATGAAAGGATATCGGACTTTCCACGGAACCATTAATTATTATTAGATTCCGCCAACTTTGTGAAGTGTCTCCAATGACTTGGAACATTACCAGTTAACATTTAAGGAAAATGATGTTCGAATTGTAATCATTTACACGATGTTCTTTTAAATTCCACAAATGTATTTTTTTTAACTTCACACTTTATCCCGCTGTACACACACATATTAAGACACAAAAAAAATCAAAATCAGCTTCGCGCTGTATTTCGCACACAACAGAGCAGGCAGAGGGAACCTCGTGTTAAGACACTCCGTTCCCTACTTTCCGCCAAATTCTCGAGGCATTGCTTGTTGAGTGGCGGAACTCAACGCCGCGCTTTGCCTCGACACCAGAGCGAAGAAATGAAAATATAAATGTAAATAAAAATTTCACTTCCTCGAGTGGGAATCGAACCCACAACCAGTCGATTTTACAGTCACACTCTGTGCCTCTGCGCCACGACCAGCCGCCATATTAAGGCACTTTTAGTAGAATTCTAGATGCATTGCGAGTTGAATGGCGGAACACATCGGAGGAACAAAAACCCACAACCTTCGCGTTCACAGACACGCGCTTGTGCGCCTGTGCTACGACGGCCTCGAATGTTTTTATAAATCTTTAATATAAACAATAGCATATAACTATTCGTAATTAGCTTCATAAAGTGTCATCCGTTAGGTAAGTAAAATACCGGTTTAGAAAACCAGTAGGTACGATATGGAAAATGTTTGAATTTTACGCATACTTCAGTTGAATGTGGTGTTGTGTTTAATTAAAGTTATTTTTATGCTTTTTACATGTATTACAAAAATATTAATGGCATCTTAGAGCCGTAAAGTGAAACTGCATATGGTTTAATCTATGAAAGCAATAAAGACAAACACTTTGTCAATTTACAAACTTCCCGGTGATACCTGACTCTACCACCATCCCAGATTATCGAAAAGGTGTCAAGTTATAATTTTACTTTACAAAAACATTGTATTTTATAACTATTCCACGCATGACAAATGATATACAATTCGAGTTAGAGATTGATTAGGTACATTTTACTAAACTGTAAAGAAAATTTATATTAAGCATAAAAATCACACCTTTATCAGAAGCCACCATTTATTTCTCTCCCTCTCCGATGGTGATTTACTAAATTAAGTAATTTAAAAAAAAATATATAAAAATTTCCACAATCTTAATTTTTGCCTTATAGAAAACATACTAAGATATTTACATACATCAACAACGTGCTGCCTTTTTATGGATGTCGAGTTATCTGCAGTTGCTTCAGAGAACGAAGGCATGTTCGCCGCCCAGCGTGCCGAGCGCGCCGTACGCTCCATATGCCCATGTTTATTTTCAAGCCGGGAAACGTGAACCAGCAACAGCATAGTCGATGCGAACACCGTGCCAAATGTGGCCGCTCGGATTAATTTACGCATATTTAACACCAAAAACGTAATTCTATTTCAAAAATTGCAATTTCAAACCACAATATATGACATTTTACACTTGTATAGGCGACATAACAAAATAATTATTAATTATATCGTTTTTCCTTGTAGACTAAATTTTAACTCAAAATATACTTTATTAAAAGTAGTATAAATTCGCTTTAGTTAAATTGCGTTTGCACTGCGCGACTGCGGGCGTGCGGGCGCGCGGTTCTAACTTATCTGAGATATGGCGAATGTTAACCGCGTGAGTGCTGCTCGCACGTTATCAGTTAGGCCGATTGGTTTGTAATCTGAATGTGTTTTGAGATGACACTTATAAATAATAAACCATAGTGACAAACAGTTAAATTTTAATAATACTATAATATGTAAAGTCCATATAGATTAGTTTTATCTAATTTTATCATAGTACGTACTTATTTACTAGCGACCAGCTCACGGCTTCGCCCGCTTTAACTACATAATTATGTATTTTCATAGTTGAATTAATTTTGTGATCTGACTGGATATCATATAATTTTAAAGGCATTATCCATAGATTGAAAACTAAAATAATGAATTAAAGATTGAAAACTAAAGCTACAGTGAGCGCATTCAATAAAGCCTACCCTGCAGTATGCGGGATACAGTGAAGCTGATTTTAAATACAAAATGTTAGGACAACTACATTTAAATCGATTAAGCCGTTTCTGAGATCATCGTGCACAAACGTTCTGTTCGTTTGTGTAAACTGAAACAGACAATCGTTATGTTATATTCCATTATTATATTGATGAATATCCCTAATAATATATAGCTATTGTCTTAAGCAAATTTTATAACAACATAAGACGTATCACAGCTATAATAAAATATTTACGAAACCGAAATAAAAACAAGACACGATCGTTTAGTAAACACGGAGCTCTTTAACTATTTAATATAGAGATATCAATAGGTAATAAAAAATATATAATTATTAGATGAAATATAAAATAATAAATTGTGTGAATTGAAGCCAGTCGTGTCGCAGGCGTGTGACTGCAAAAGCGACAGGTTGTAGGTTCAATTTTGTCTCTAATTCGCCCTGGTGTCGAGGCATAGCGCGGCGTTGAGTTCCGCTACTCAACACACAATGTCTCCAGAATTGGCGGCGGTAAATAAAGAACGGAGTGTTATAGCCCTAGGTTTCTCTGCCTGCTGCTGTGTGCGAGGTACCTATAGCATTAAATTAAAAAAATGTGAATAGTAGTTATACCTAGCGTAAATGTTTAAACTATACATTACATACATACTAGAGACATGCATTTTTAAATTTAAAATTGTGAAAAAATAATAAGTTAAATTAGTAGCTGAGCTAATAGTAATATAAGAACAATACACCTAAAAAAAATATGTACAATTTTTAAACTCTACCATAAATATATTGGCAACAAACATAAATCTCGTTTAAATTTCAATCTTGCCAACACATTGCAATTGCTACAAATAGTTTCTACTTTATCTCTCGCAAAAACAGTAGGCGATAGTAAAAAAATTAGAGACGCCAAGTTAGAAACGGCAATATGTGTCGAGAACTAATCTGGACCGGTAATTAAGTACGAGCGCCGACGACGACTGCACTACGACCCGCGTAAATCTGGAATTCAGCTATATTTATTGCTACGACCCAACCAACATAAAACTATTTTTTTTGCTTTACTTCTTCAATTTTTTTATAAATCGTTCGATATATAAATTCAGAATAGTAGTTCTGCTTAGTATAATAGTATTACTTTTAAAATTTCCATTTTTTATATATTGTTGGCGAACTTGTGTAAAAGAGGGTAGATTTTTTTTAAATCACGCTGTATCCAGCACACAGCAGGGTAGGCGGAGGGAACTTAGTGTTAAGACACTCCATTTCCCACTTTCTGCCGAATTCTGGAGGCATTGCGTGTTGAGTGGCAGAGGTTGTTATTAGGTGACACATATCACTTATTGCAATTACATAGTATCTCCTTCCAAATAGTTTAGATACATATAGACGATATGTGTTTATATAGTGTTTTTTTAAAAACGTTAACCGCTTCCGTTTTCTAACACTATAGATATTTGATAAATCATTTCATTTTAATAATATTTATTTTTATATTAACAATTCATATCTGTATCTATTAGCAAATAACAATGCAATAAATACATTGCTATTGTATTTTTATAGAGGTAATATACTATTTATAAGTGTGAAAACGGTAGTTGTATAAGAATATTTTATTACTGTGTATCTCTTGAATATGTAAATATTTACGAGGAGTTCGTGTACGAGTGTCGCCGGCACTAAACATACATACCTACCTGTATAGTAAATAAATAAATCAGCTTCACGCTGTATCCCGCACACAGCAGGGTAGGCAGAGGAAACGTAGTGTTAAGACACACCGTTCCCCACTTACCGCCGAGTTCTTTTGGCGAATGGCGGAATAAATATAAATGTATATAAATACGAGTGAGGATCGAATCCACAACCAGTCGGTTTTACAGTCACATTTTGTACCCATGTGCCACGACTGACTTCTCCTATATAGTTAAACACGTTATATTAAATCTAGACGAGAATATTGTTTTCACGATCCATATATTACTAAGCAAACAGTGTTGTTTATACCTTAGGTCCAGTCACAAAAACATAAAAGACAAGCTTGTATAAAAATTTAACCTTAGCGAAAGATATAGCAGTGTGTAAAGGATAAATTACTACGAAATGTTCCCAGTGTCGTCCGCCGTCGTCTAGCAAAATATGGTTGAGGACAATGATCGGTCTACACGCCACCCACAAGTGGTCCGGCTGGAGGTGTCAAATCGTCGCTGGCACTGATCGATTGCGACTCAACTCGGACGCTCGCACTCTCTTTCCTACATAACACATTAGTTGTCGAATGCTTTATAGATATATACTGTACGGTAGAAGCTCTACTTTTTCCATACGTCGTCGTGAGTAAACTGAACTAGGTATAGGTTAAAATTTAAACACAGATGAAAAAAGTTATCATTAAATGACATGTTCCACACCCTGATCAAAATTCGGGATGCCATAATAAAAAGAACAGAACAGAACAGAACTGATCAGGATTGTTTTCATTGTTAAATTATGTTTCGTTCAAATGCAATAGCTTTTAAAAATAACGCCTATAAATTTTAGAGAATATATTTTTTTGCTTCCCGCTGTATTTATATAGCAGGATAGTTAGAGGGAAATTAGTGTTAAGACATTCCGTCCTCTTTTTCCGCCCAATTTTCGAAACATGCGCGTTGAGTGTAGAAATACGTTCTTTTTCGTTACAGAGCGAGTTAGAAATCGAACCTACAACGCGCAACGACAGACTATTTTTATTATAAATCTAAAATAATAATAATTAAAAAAAACAATAAACACATGTTTAAACGAAATAGATTTTTAAAAAAGTTCAACTTCAGCGCCAATAGTTGAATTTGAAAATAAATGATTGTGAATAATAGCTAACACCACTAGAAAAATGCATTATTTATTATTGACGTTATACAAATGCCCGTATTTGCATAAATGAAATTTGCAACATAAAGTTTTTTGTATAATTTGCAAGTTAAGTAAGTAATCTTTAAATAACGTCGCCAGTCCGCCCTCGTTTCTGTTTCTTTGCTTCCTCTAACCAAGTATTTTTTTCAAAAGGTTTCAAGATTATTGAAAGATTTTTTGTATTTTTTTATGTGAAATATAAATATATTATATATAAATCAGCTTCACGCTGTATCCCGCACACAGCAGGGTAGGCAGAGGGAATCTAGTGTTAAGACACTCCGTTCCCCAGTTTCTGCCGAATTCTGGAGGCATTGCGTGTTGAGTGGCAGAACTCAACGCCGCGCTTAACTTCGACACCAGAGCAAAGAAATGGAAATATAAATTTAAGTAAATATTTCATCTCCTCGAGTGGGGATCGAACTCACAACCAGTCGGTTTTGCAGTCACACCTCGTGCCGCTGCGCTACGACTGGCCTCTTATATTATATATGTTTTTGTAATAAAGAAAAATGTATACTTTGCCTTTCTATTTATCTCTTAATATTAACTTTTAGGTAATCGAAATTACTGCTATTAATTAGTTTGAAAGTGGAATAAGGATGTTTATGTATTGTATTGTACCTATCTCATATACAATGTAATCTTGGCGCAAGGGCACAAGCGTGCGACTGTAAACGTGACAGGTAGTGAGTTCGACTCCCATTCGAGGAACTGAAATATTAAATGGTTTCATTTCCTGGCTCCGAACATGAAATAAAGCGCGGCGTTGAGTGCCGCCATTCAACGCGCAGTGCTTCCAGAATTCGGCGAAAATTAGGGAACGGAGTATCTTAACCCTATATTTCCATGTTCTCTCTACCTATCCTACTATGTGCGGAAATATGTACTATCAAATAGCTATGTGCGGAATACAGCGTGAACATAAAAAAAAATATAGGTAGGTACATATAATGAATGTATTGACATAATATCGGTACATATATAATAACACATAAAAAATAATAATACATACATATAGACGGTAGTATTTATTTACACTTGTATATTTTTAGTTAACTATATTTAGTAACAAGATTTATTGCATCGATACAAGGACGGCGAACGTTTTTTACTAATGGAAAATCTGCATAATGGGACATTCCCCTCCTGATTCGATTCGTTTGAAAATGTTAGTCCGGTTCGCTGCTGCTTTTCCTTTAATGGACTGCTGCTATTCACTTAGAAAGTTTTTTTTAGGTTTACGGTGTAGGATATACGCACGCAAGCACAGTTAAGACTTCTGGAGGCATTGTGTGTTGAGTAGCAGAACTCAACGCCGCGCTTCGCCTCGACACCATAGTAAAGAAATGAAAATATTAAATATTTCATTTCCTCGAGTTGGAATAGAACACTGCCAATGCACCACAACTGACATCACCCTTCTTCAACTTAGAAAGGTTTTTATATAGTATTTGTAAGATATTTAACAACAGTTTACGCACTGCAGAGTGCTTTTGCGATGTGCGACTTTCTTTGCAGAGTATAAAACGTTCGTTCAGCATCGCGACAAAAATGGGTAAAGCGATGCCCTCGTAAGCGATATCCAATATCGACGTACCCTTCAGCAAAGTCGTGTTTCACGTCTATTATAGTGGAGCTATCAAAGAGCTTTGTCAGACCAGTACTCCCCTAACTGAATCAGGCTAAATAATTCATAGTCTAAAGTTCTAAATAGTGAAAGACTTTTACGTAGACGCAGAAGTTTTAGTTTTTAAAACTATAATTTGGCTGAAACTTAAATCTGATTATTAACATCACGTTGGTTGGTTAAAACTGAAGAATAATAGGTTAATATCCTACAAACAAAATAGTACATAGTGGAGTGTCTTAATACATAGTATAGTATAAATTATTATCATGTTTTTACATAAGTATATATGTATTCTTTTTTCAAGTGTTTTTTTTCTTTATCAAGTTTCCCTTAACTCAAAAGAAAAAGATTTACATCCAATTATTTAATTATGCTGGGACCTAAGCATGATCCACATTGTAGATGAGAATTATTTAATTTTATATATTATTACCAGCATGCCATTTTTATAGATTTTTAAAGAATTTTATTTTATTGTATTGTAATTTGCAAACATTAATGTCACTGTTAAACAGAACAACTAAACAGCAAAAGTAAATCTCCCCAAAAGCCCAGGCCGTGTATTATGCCATGGACAATGCAAAACCAATTTGTGTAGATTCGTCGGCCCCGGGGGCGTATTCGAATAAATATTTTGATAGAATACAAGCAAAGCGAGCATCATTTATCATAATCAAGTTGACGTCGTGGCCGACTCCACCACACCTTCTGTTCTGAATATTCACAGCGTATTTTATGCAAAAATGCTGCTAATACGATGTTCTATTTCAAATATATGTTAGGCATTAAATAAAATATATAATGGATGATAGTGAAATTATTACGACGCAACGAAATACACGATTGAAATAATTTTATTATAATGACCGACCGTCACACTACGGCGAACATCAAAGAGTAGAAATAAACTTATATAGTTACTTGTCTAATATATTTGTGAAATATGAAAGCAACCAGCATAATAAACGTAAAATATATTATTCTATCTTTATTTTATACTAAAATGTTATTTTGTTATATAAATAATATAGGTACTTAAACATAAAAGAAATGATATGGTAAACAAAGACGGGATTTTTTTTTGTGGCAAAATAAATAGATATTATAAGCACATTTTGCTCTTTGTGAAAATGTTACCAAGTGGCCAGTAGGTTAAACTATCGGTTACGAGAACAGAAGGTCTAGGCTTGGTCTAATTATATTTAAAATTCATATATTAAAATACCAATAGATTCGTCAGCCCCGACTGGAAACACTATTAATTGTGCAATATTACATTATATCTTAAAAATAAACAACTTCCCGCCCGGTGACGCTGTGAAGACATTCCAGGTCACCAGCAATAAAACCAATTTGAAAAAAAAAATAAACAATATTATTTTACATTACAAAAAATTGGCATATAGTGGTAAGAATGCGTTACTCTACGGAAGCTACTTAATAATTTTTACGTTACAACGAAACGATCGATTTTCGAAGCTTGGAACGCTTAAAAGAAAAGCCTCATGAATACCGGTAAAGGTATGAGCTAAGACTTCCAACACTACTACCTAAGGATTAAAATAACAAACATTCAGAATATATTTTAGTTATATAATCCAATATTAGCATGTTAGTGTTTGGTATTTGACGATCAATATAAAGAAAGCGCTAAAGACAGGTTGTTCGAAAGTGACATACTGCGCATCTCCACTATTTTGTGGATACAAAATAGATAGATACAAAAAAGGTTAGATAGTAGATAAGCTTATTTTATTGAACATCTTTCATATAATTGTGTCAGTATTTTGATTGAAATGTCAAACTTAACAATATTATGAAAGTACGTTAAAGAATTTGATTAAAGCTGTAAAAAAATATTAAATTTAAAGATTACCCTTAAATTAAATATTTTACTGTATTATAAATTTTGTGTTATGGACAATTTCTCTAGTAACAAAAGACAACGGTTGATCGTATCAATTATTGTATTAAACCTTAAACAACAAAATAAAGAAATTGTAATGTCAACAACTGAGTTTTTATCTTTAAGTAGAAAAAGCAGTGAGTGTTATATCAGTGCTTCCTATACTTTTAGATGTAGGTGTTTTGCATAACGTAACGTTAAATCAAACCGCAGAAACGAACCTTTATATTTTATGTAGATACAACAAACATTTAAAGGTTTACAATATAAACATTGAGACTGAGGCTATCGTGGCGCAAAGGGAGTGTCTGACTTTGAATACGATGGTAGTGATGAGTAGTGGGGATTCAGGCGGAGGAAATAATTATTTTCACTTCTCCACTTTGGTAGGTAAAGGCGAGTTCCGCCGCTCAACTTGCAATGTCTCCATTTCGAATGGAAAATGGAAGACGGAGTAGCTTAACACTAACGAATGGGAAATTAACTATTCTGCCTCGCGGGATAAAACGAGAGAGATAGAATTTAAATTTACATGTATTCACTTTAGCACAACAGTCTTGTCCACTCTAGATTATTGTTAAATATCAGAAGTATTTGAATATGATGAAACATTTGAATATTAGTTTTTCCTAAGAAAGATTACCTATATTTTTATTACTTATGGAATGAAAACCTATAATTTCTGTCCGCTCTTGTTTGGGCACATTAATAAATAAAAGCATTCATATGGCTAAGCCGTGAGCGGCGATCGCTTTCGGTCCTAGATATACTCATCAACTCTAGTATATTAAGACCAAATTATCTTTTCCTTTAAAATGAGCTCAAGCACGAATTTCAATTATATTTTATTATTTAATAAATATTTACTAACCAACTGTACAGTAGTAGGTATAAAATATATTCTCAAATCCTATTAAATGTTCGGTAACGGCATTGCGTTTACCCCATTCCACTCCATTGCCAACAATTTCTAATAGGCGGTGGTACGTACAGACACACCAATTTAAATTTATAAACGCTGCATGTAAGCGCAGCCAATGAAACGGCCATTGAGGCTTTAACTGCCGCCAGCGCTCTATTTGTTCACGCAGGACGGAAGTTCGTGTAGGCGTGCATCGCAAACTACCTTGTTTCCGTAAGTGCACACACTCTACGTTATATATTTATGTATAGAACTCCATCGGCATCTACCAATACATATAGGTATATCAATAGATATATGAAATTGTATAAACGTGATACAACAATTTCTTGGTTTCACAAGGCTTTATCAGCTTCACGCTGTATTCCCACATGTATCGCTTTATGCACACAACAGGGTAGGCAGAGGGAACCTAGTGTTAAGACACTCCGTTCCCCACTTTCTGCCAAATTCTGGAGACATTGCGTGTTGAGGGGCTTTATTATCTATATTGCTTCTAAAACTCTACTTTCTAATTTCATAAATTCAACATAAAAAAAGGTCAGTCGTGGCGCAAAGTACGACTGTAACATCGACTGGTTGTAGGTTCGATCCCCACTCGAAGAGATGAAATATTTATTTACATTTATATTTTCATTTCTCCGCTCTGGTGTCAAGGTAAAGCGCGGCGTTGAGTTCCGCCTCTCACTCAACACGCAATGCCTCCAGAACTCAGCGGAAAGTGGGAAACGGACTGTCTTAACATGAGGTTCCCTCTGTCTGTCTGCTGTGTGCGGGATAGTGCGTGAAGCTAATTTGATTTGATTTTACCATAAAAAAAAATCATTTGGTACCTGTAGCTATATTGTAGCATCTGTGACCACGTTATTTATCGAAGGCACGCGTAAAATTAAATTACGAGCACGGGGACGCTTTTCTATTAGCATCGATAAAAGTTACTCTGTATTTTATTAGTATAAAATTATACGTGAAGTCGAACGTTGTCATTTTATTTTCATACAAAGTTGAGTAGAGTAGAGAGTTACAGAGACATATAAATAAAATTGCATATGTGATTTAGGTTTTTGATTATATATCGTTTTTTTTTGTATATTTTACTCATCGAATTTCCCGGCGAATTCGAAGCAACCTATTAGTAAAATGATAGAATCCGCTATTTAATATTTGGCCACAAGCTTTTAGGTTTTTACAAAAAATATCAATTATATACAAGAATCTAGATACCTCATGGAATAAAATAAATTTAAATTATAAAAAAGTAAGTGATAAATAAAAAGTCGATATTTTAAATAATAAAATAACAGTTTGACTGTGCTACACTGCTTTCATCTTTAGTGTGGATAAACTTTATTCGCTGCGGCAGTAAGCTCTCGAATTTAGAACTTTAAGTCTCCTCGGCTGCAGTAAATCTTGCACTGAGACCTGCGCCTTCTTTGCCAATCTCAAGCTACCGCACTTTAATAATCTCAAGTCTCAACGATAGCTTAAAACTTAATATTTCTCTCAAGCCTTGTGATGATTGTTTTCGTGTTCGACACTCTCTATCCTTTCTAGATTTTCCGCCCATTTAGATATTTCGTACCAAGTGACACAACTCAATCCCACACCGTATCTTTACAGCTCGGTAGGTACATATAATATACTATGAGGGCCTTTAACAATACTTTTGCCTAAATCAGATCACATTACAAAACAATAAAAATATAAAAAATAATAATAAGAACATAAAAGTAAAATGATTATATTATTATCATCCAAAATAAATCAAACTGAAATGGTAAATTAACTGAAAAATCTGTTAGAGTTCTACATAAAACATATACAAGAAACGCCTGGAAAGAAAAGTGTATTGTATAGAGTCATAGTAACACAAGAACTAAAAAAGATTTATTTGAAGAGATAGTTCTTAGTAACATTTACGATGTTCAATCGGGCTGCAAAGAGCCTGCGACACGGAAAAGGCGGTTAGGATACTTGAGAAATCGTGATGGACCTGAGCACCCGTTTTACTTTCAAATTCTTACCACTAACTCCTACTCATGAAGACGTAATCGAAATCTTCTAAAGTACATGACGAATTTTCCACAAATATTTTATCTATAGGAATTCGTACAATAAATTTAATGTCGGAAGTAAATCGGAAGTGGGTAACGTTTTTAAAAAAAACACGTTAAAAACACAAATCATCTATATGATTCTAACTTTTATAGTTGTTTTCCACCTAAATCTACCCTCTTTTACACGAGTACGCTAACAGTCGTGTATTTTTTAAATAATTATTACCTGATTGCGAAAGAGAGTAATGAATTGTAGCGTATGCCTGTTTCTATGTGGCGTCGTAGAGATCCAACACATTCGACTGATTTTGACGATTCTTACGTTAATCGATTCGCCTTAGCCTTGCAGTCGCCACATAAAGCGACAACATAACAACAATTAAAATACACCACGACATCAACCACACGCCACACTGTCAATATAAAAAAAAATAAAAATCGTCGAACTATGTCAAGTGGCGTATCGTTGAATAGGTATTAAAAAAAAAATTAAAATTAAATTAGCTTCACGCTGTATCCCGCACACAGCAGGGTAGGCAGAGGGAACCTAGTGTTAAGACACTCCGTTCCCCACTTTCTGCCGAATTCTGGAGGCATTGCGTGTTGAGTGGCAGAACTCAACGCCGCGCTTAACCTCGACACCAGAGCGAAGAAATGGAAATATAAATTTAANAACACATTCGACTGATTTTGACAATTCTTACGTTAATCGATTCGTCTTAGCCTTGCAGTCGCCACATAAAGCGACAACATAACAACAATTAAAATACACCACGACATCAACCACACGCCATATCGTCAATATGAAAAAAAATAAAAATCGTCGAACTATGTCAAGTGGCGTATCGTTGAATAGGTATTAAAAAATAAGATAATTTTTTTTAACAGTGTAGGACTTTAAATCGTTATGATTTAAAGTTGTTTTAACAACCGCTCCTGCTAATTTTTGTCTATTAATCCTAATAAACTTTTGGGCGTATTTTTTCTTTTAAATTTTATGCAGTTTGGTTTTTGTATTATAATATAATTTAAACATTTAAAGAAAGCTATGCAACGTTGATCCCGACTAACATATCATATACACCATTTATATATCACTATTATATTTTCTAGAACCATTCCCGGTTTCTAGAGTATATGCGACAATATTGCTTGTTGAGGCCGGGGCAAACTCGAACACAAAAAGGGCGGGCTAAGGATCAAAAGACTGGCATCACGCGAGCGGTAATCATATTCACTTTTGTTATCCCTTGATGCTTGAAGGTTCACAAAGGAAATGCTTATTTATACTAAGTAACTAATAATTGAATTGAAATCGTATATAGTTTTTATTTCATTATTTAACTATAATTCAATTTCATCAATGTGAGGTTGTATAACATTAAGGTAAATATTTTTTTTTCTACAGCAGGATAGGCCTCGGTAACCTGGGAACCTAGTATTAAGATACTCCGTTCTCAGTAAAACACTTTACGCCGAATTCTGAAGGCACTGCGTGTTGAGTGGTGAAACTTAAAGCCGCAAATCTAAATATGATTAAAAATTATATATTTCACTAGTTATTAATTGTAGTTTGATACCACTTTGAAAAATTATTGTCTTTTGCCTCAAATGAAAACGCATCACAATGACTTACTTACACAAAATAGGAAGAACGTGGAAAACAGAGTTTGGACACTTAACATTAGATACTTTCTAATAGAAATAATTTTTCCGTTAAATATGTTATTTTTAGAATAATTGATTGAAATATTTAACTAGATTTCCGATATATTGGAACGGAACGTAAAATCGTATAAAAGAAAATCAATGCAGAAGATACAAAATGTGAATGCAGATAAATGTAATGCTCGTTCGTAGTGTAACATTTTCTTCGTAATATCGGGTCTAGAGCGGCGCTTCACCTCATCGCTCAGTGTCCCACAGCTATTGACTAGACCCCAAGCGTTTTGTGAATGCGAAATAACTACAACTTTCAAAGTTATTTTCAATTTTATTGAGATTTTCGTGAATTTTCTCGCCTTATGCGAACTAGTTACATTTGAAATTCGAAAATGACTTTATATTAGTTATTGGACAAATCGGATTCCACCAGCACACGTACGATTGATCTCAAGAAATAGAAATAAAAATCAGCTTCACGCTATATCCCGTAGCAGAGGGAACCTAATGTTAAGATACTCCGTTCCCCACTTTCTGCTGTATTCTGGAGGCATTGCGTATTTGAGTGGCAGAACTCAACGCCGCGCTTATCCTCGACACCAGAGCGAAGAAATGGAAATATAAATTTAAGTAAATATTTCATCTCCTCGTGGGGAGTGGAGATCGAACCCACAACCAGTCGGTTTTACAGTCACACTTTGTGCCCCTGCGCCACGACTGGCCTCATATATATACTTTATATTAGTTATTGGACAAATCGGATTCCACCAGCACACGTACGATTGATCTCAACAAATAAAAATAGGAACATAAATTATGAAAATACATGTTAAAGGTTAGATTTAATATTGATACAGTAAAATTCATAGAATAAAGAGTGATTGAAGAAAATTGATTTGCGATGTTGAATATATTTTAATTATTAATGTTTGGAGATATGTTTCACTTTAACATTTTTATTGATACTTCGTGGATGGTAAAAATATAATCAAATCGTAGGAAAATTATGGAAAAGACAGAAGAGATTTTGAAATTTATTTGGTAGTTTATATAACTTATGAACTTCAAATTCTAATAAAAATGTATAATATGTAATATATAATCTATATTCTTTTTACAAAAAACCGTAAGAAGCAAATCAATGTTGTAATGATTATTTGAGAACTACTACTATTAACATAAACGATTGGTGTCGTATCATATTTAAAATATCTGTAATTATCAAATATTTTGTGGGAAGATTGTTGACTAGTAATATCTATTAAATACAGTAATAACTTTATCAACAATGTCAATAAAGTAATCATTTAGTCCTGTGTTGAATAGATAAATATATTATTATTTATCTAAATAATAAATAAAATCTATTTATACATGTATGTAATATAGAAAATGTCTACACAGAGTTTCAAAATTAATTTTTAATATTGGGTCACAGAATATAAACAATGAGTGCGGTGTAATATAAACGAAAAAGCGAACAACAATCATGCGGGTAGATTAAGTGTAACAGATAATACAATACCACTCATTACACCAGCCGCTATNAATCGATTGTGCTTATTAAATCAGTAATCATGTATTTTAAGCGGGCGAAGCCGTGGGCGAGCCGCTAGTTATCAAATATTTTGTGAGAAGATTGTTGACTATCTATTAAATACAGTAATAACTTTATCAACAATGTCAATAAAGTAATCATTTAGTCGTGTGTTGAATAGATAAATATATTATTATTTATCTAAATAATAAATAAAACCTATTTATACATGTATGTAATATAGAAAATGTCTACACAGAGTTTCAAAATTAATTTTCAATATTGGGTCACAGAATATAAACAATGAGTGCGGTGTAACATAAACGAAAAAGCGAACAACAATCATGCGGGTAGATTAAGCTCTCGACTGTCCGACAAACAACGAGTTATGACATATACATATTATATACAACGAGGCCAGCCGTGGCGGAGAGGTACAAAGTGTGGCCGTAAGCCCAACTGGTTATGGATTCGATCTCCACTCGAGGAAATTAAATATTTATTTAAATTTCCATTTTCATTTCTTCGCTCTGGTGCCGAAGAAAATGATTTTTATTTACTACATATATAACATATGGAAATAACATGTGGCAAAAACTACGCTTTGACTCAAAGCCAGAGCGCCGAATTTTTAATAACGACGCTGGGGGTGCATGCCGGAAATTAATTTATTTTGCGGGTTAAATTACATTCTATTAAAATGCAAAATAAACTTGAGCACCCCTTTTTGATATGCATGTAGATTGTAGAGGCTGCTGCTAAACAAAATTGAAATTTTAGGACGCTGTGTGTTCATTAAATATATAATATAATATATGTATGTATAATTCTATTTTTATCGCGACAGTCTTAAAATTAATAGTTTTGTGACATTGTTATGGACTTTGAATTCCGATACACAGTTTTGTAGGGAAAAGGTCCTAATAATCTGTACACATTTCTTGATAATTTTCTAGAGAAAGTTTTAATTATAACGTGTGTATTTATTACTAATCTGCTTATTATCAAATGTAAATTGAAATATTTTTAGACAAAAATGAAATCTTATTTTAAAATTATTATCGTAGGATATTTGAATAATATTTTTAATAAAATCATTCTTGAAATCATTCACATTCGTTTATATTGAGAAAAGATACTGTAAATTAATTTAGGAAAAGTGAATATATATAGAAGAATAAATATATAGATCTTAAGCTTAAAATAGGTAGTACCTAGGTATATTAATTGACTTTATAATAATAGAACCTGTGAAGCATAAACTAGTGACTAGATTATGGACCTGCGATTATTAAGGTCAGACCATTATTTCTTAATTGGTCAAGTTAACATTTGGCACGTACTATACCAGGTTGAGAGACCACTTCAACGCAGGCAGTAACCAGTTGTTGCGGACAAGATAACTTTGTAAGTCCTCTTCAATCACAACTTCCTAAATATTACCACCACCTATTGAGTACTATATTGCAAGCATCATTTATTACCCGCATTGATAAATAATTAGATACTAAATTTATTATGAAGAATATCAGCTTCACGCTGTATCCCGCATACAGCAGGGTAGGCAGAGGAAACCTAGTTTCAAGACACTCCGTTCCCCACTTCCTGCCGAATTCTGGAGGTATTGCCTATTGAGTGGCAGAACTCATCGCCGCGCTTAGATTCGATACCAGAGCGAAGAAATGGAAATATAAATTATGTAAATATTTCATCTCCTCGAGTGGGGATCGAACCCACAACCAGTCGGTTTTACAGTCACACTTCGTGCCGCTGCGCCACGACTGGCCTCAAAAGAATATATGCAGTAATAAATAATTATATAGACCATTTCCGTATCAAAAGTAACAAATATCTCAGGATTTATGTCAGCGTAATAATCTTTAGACTAAATCACATCTGGAGTCACGAGGAGTATTGTAGTCGAGCAATAAGATTTTTCACACGACCCGAGCGCGTGCTTGCAACTAATATCGTAAAATACATATTTCAACCATACCATCTGATAGGAAGGTACAAGAATCATGAGTTGTGATTCTTGAGATACTACTTGGATTTAACTAACCGCCATCTAGATATTAAGTTCATGTTTACATATACAATAAATTATAAAACTGCATAAAATATTTAACAAAATAATAACAACATTTACTATGTACCATGTATGAGTATGTATTCAGTAGGATAGGTCAAGAGAAAAAAATCTCTTGTAAATTAATGTGATTTAATTTTATGTTTATTTTTGATAAAAAAGGAATATATATTAAATCATTATATATTAATAAAATTTATGCTTTTTTATTTTCCCCCTCTGATTACGAGGCAAGTCACGGCCTTGAGTTTGCCGTAATGCGTCCAGACTTCGGCGGAATGTGGGGAGAGGAAGTGTCTTAATGAGAACGGAGTTTTTTAACACTAGGTTCTCTGCTAAGTGGGGGATACGGCGTGAAGCTGAAGCTAAAAAAATGCAAAACCGCAAATTATTTATATATATTTTTTTCTTTGTTAAATTCCTCCATTCAACACAACGCAATATCTCGAAAAATTCGGCGGAAAGTGGGGAACGGAATGTCGTGGAGCTGATTTAATTTAATTTAACTTAAATTTTATTGACCGTTGAAACAAAATAGGTATTAAAAATATATATAAGCTGTCACTTTCTTGAAATTCGCTCCATTTCCTTACTGTTGTGAATATCAATTGTAATAACGCATCCAAGCTCACATCCGGCATGGTTAGCATTCTAGTAAGTACACTGCCAAAAGATGTGCCGTGAACAGGTGCCCTTTCTATTACTTCACCACACAAAAAACTATAAGAGAACAATAATAGAGGAATTATCCGCAGTAGCGGTAGTTTTTATGCCACAGCCTAGCAATATAATGTTGGTATTTTTTACCTGCTGCTTATTTCAGAAATTTGTGACAAAGAATGTACTTTGGATGTAATAAAATGTTAAATTTTACCTCTCTTGTACGATTTACTCGTAACTAAGCGCATGTTATTATTTTCAACTTAAATATTTAAGACATATTATGTTATTTATGTTAGGTTCCATAGATTAATAGAATAAAATTGACATAATAATAAATATTGAAATAGCTGATTATCATGGAGCATAATAATAAGATATAACATGTTCCTATGAACTACTTCTTAAACTAAACGCCAAAAGTACTCATACATTCACATTTGTTACATTTCCACTTTATAATTTTTAACAATCCGTTACCACTATTGAATACAAAAAGAACGATACTAAGGATAGGAGAAATGGGAAAAAGACATCTCATCTGGAATCCAATTTACGTCTGCGAGAGCAAACCGCACACGGCGGCGGCGTGAGGCGACTCTGCAAACAATTCATTTCAATTTCAATCTCGCGTGCCAACTGCACGGTCGCGACTGCCGCCTAGTGCAACAACGAAGATACCTACTCGTATATAAACAAGATATATTGAGGCCAGTCGTGGCGCAGCGGCACAAAGTGTGACTGTAAAACCGACTGGTTGTGGGTTCGATCCCCACTCGAGGAGATGAAATATTTACTTAAATTTATATTCCATTTTCTTTGCTCTGGTGTCGAGGCAAAGCGCAGCGTTGAGTTCTGCCACTTAAGACGCAATGCCTCCAGAATTCGGCAGAAAATGGGGAGCGGAGTGTCTTACACTAAGTTCCCTATGCCTCAGCAGGGTACTGCTGTGTGCGGGATATACCGTGAAGCTGATTTATTTATTTTATTTTTAGATATATTGATTTGTCAATGAAATGTCTGTCAACTCTAAATAGTAAGCTTATACAAAGTAATATCAATTTGTGGGAAATTTTATGAGTAAATATGAGAATATATACCAACAATCATAAAATCTTAAAAATCTTTGAGTGTTTTAATTGAAAAACGTTTTAATTGACATAAGAGTGGGTAAATTTTTAAGCAAATCGATAAGCAAAAAGAGGGTTAAAATAGCAGTGCAAGATTTCCTAACATGGGACAAAGCCGTGTGTTAAATAAGATATATTTTTTAATATCGGTAGAAATATAAAAATAAAAGACAACCACAAAGAAATATAAGATTTTTCTTATCACACAAAAGTAAATCTAAATAAAGTAATCAAAGTTACTTCAGCTTTTGATAAAAGGAGCGAAAGGAAATATTTCTCAGAGTCTAAAGAACTAAACTAGAAAAGTTAGATTCAAAGACACTCACACTCACTCCCTTTATCTACTTTTCTTTGACGAGAAAATTACTTATAATGGTGCCAAGATAATGGAGGAAACATAGTCCGCAGATGCATTTCCTGAGTTCGTAATAATATAACTTAAGTATATGTTATTTTAGATATAATTTTGTGATATTCCCAATCAGTCAAATAATGAAAGAAACGCTGAAGTGTAGTTAATGTAGTAGATCACAGCTCTTACAAGGAGATAGAATAGAAAACAGGGTGCTTAAACGAAGCTGGGTCGAGGGAGACAAGTTGCTCGTTTTATATGCAAATTTTCACGTCCTTATGAATATGAAAATTTTCTATTAGAACGTGTCGCTGTCTGTGTCAGCAATCCATCGATGTGCTGCTGAGACTGTATTTTACACAGATTTTTCGCCCTTTTTACTCTTTTACATGTAAACATCATGGCAACATTGTAATATGAATTATTATAAACATATTATATTATTATATATTTTCTATTTATGGCTTTTCAATAAAGTTACCGTTGTACTGTAACATAGTTACGTTCAGTATTTATTTATTTTATTTAATTAATTATATAATTTAAAAAAAATATATATAATTTAAAAAATATATGTTAAGTATTCAACATTCTTAACAATACAAAAAGGCATATTATTGTCTAATCCAAAAGATATTTTATAATTTTTGATAACACACTAGACTTAAATTAAATTTAAATCATAGACTGCATATTATTAATTTAAAAAATAATTTATAGGTTACTGATTTTATATTTTGTTTATACTTTTTACCATTTTTGTATTAAAATAAGTATGGTATAATAAAAATCAGCATATCAAAATATTTATTTTATAAACCGTACGTTAACCAATATCAATGATCACGGTACGTAATGTTGTGCAAAGCGAGCACGGATTTTTAGTTATTAATACATAAAACTACTTTGGCGACCAACGTATATTTCTTATTGCATATTGTATTTTGTAATATTTTTTTGTGAAATGATCATACTATGACTTTCCTTATACCTTAATGTCTATTTCCATAATATTAATTTTTTTTCGTTGACATCCATATAAATCACTTGCATTATAATTGAACGTGATTAGGACGTTATAAGCCCCAAGGGTCTGAAAGACTGGCCATTTGTTAACTAAATATGGACACATGAATTATAATGAGCACGTCGCTTTAATTTAATATACTTTCTATTATTATATTTAAGTTTATACTAATAATAAATACGTGCAAATATTTAACACAGGCTGGAAACCTATTTTTTTAGTTTCACTCTTGATCATGCACACAGCAGGGTAGGCGGAGGAAACCTGGAAACCTAGTGTAGGGATACTCCGTTCCCATTAAGTCACTTCCGTTTCCCAGTTTGCGCCGGGTTGTGTGTATAAGAGAGTAAATGTTAAATAATAATAATGTCCTCGAGCGGGAGTCAAACCAGTCAACTTGTGCCTCAAACTTCCAATAAAAAAAATCGTTGCACTCGTGTAAAGAAGGAATATTATGTTTAATATCAGACAGTTTTCACTTACTGCTCCCATCACAGCGTTTTAATCTTCGTATTAAGCACACATCTGCATTTTGCATGGCCAATATAAAAGTTCGTTCTCTCGGTGTAGGGATTTAAACGTGAGACAAACATTTAATATAATCTTTAGTTTATTATTTATTATAGAGTAGTGGTAGTTTTTAATTTATCATTCCAAAAACAGGAATATACCTACTTTAGTAACAAATATATATTTAATATAAATATAATATTTATTTAGTTTAACCTTGTGTCACGCATATGCCAGGGCAGACAGAGGGAACCTGGGAACCTAGTGTAAGGACACTCCGTTCAGTGTTGTTGGCGGAGCTCAATACCACTCGTTACCAGAGAGCAGCAGAGGACATAAAAATATTAAATTTATCATTTCCTCAAGTGGGAAATGAACCCAAAACCTGTTACAGTCGCACGGTAATGCCTCTGTGCTTCGACTGGACTCAATATACAATAATATCCAACAATATTATTAAAATAAACTCATATGAGTTAAAATTACATTACTCATAAATGAAACACTTGTGCTATGCAATACGTACAAAATATTAGTTGCCGTTGCAGTTCATGGGTACACGCACACATACAAAATGCTTTCTTAGATATGTAGGTACCTACCTAGTCTCAAGTTATTTATAGAGAAAAGTTAGAATCATTTTAAACTTTTACTTTCGCTTTAAATACTAGTTTTTCCACTCTGATTACAGTCGTTCAAGACTTAAGTCATATGGTTTTTACTTTTGTAGAAATAATGTTACAAAATATTGGTATGTTTTTGCGAATTTAAATTACTATATTAAAATGTTATTTCTTTGTTAAACATTACTGATAACGCATTGTTATGAGTAATATTTAACAAATTAAAGTATAGGATACTATATTTAAAGTATAAGATACTTTAAATATTGTTTTTCAGTTTAAAATAAAAGTAAAGGAAGGCAATATTTTAACTAGTTCTCTTCTCTGGATCGTACTCCTTTTGTGTAACATGATCTCATTTTTTACCGTACAACCTTCTACCGACATTAGCGAAGTGATTAGTGCTCAACTGGCACATTCAAAACACCATAATCAAATGAAAGAACAGAATATTGATTGTATACGAAAATTTCAATTCCAGCCCAATTTGTGGAAACGCTTATATTTACAGCAAAGTTCCTTTTCATGTTCTGACTAGATAATGTTCCGGCTTGAATTGCGCAATCCAAGGGTTTGGATTGCGCAATTCAAGCTTCAAGCGCAAGCAAGTACACACCAACTACCTATCCAAAACTCCAAGACTTATGATTGAAGAATTACTTATAGGTCAAGAATTACTTATAGGTCAAGAATTACTTATAGGAACACGTGGGCTGCTAATACGAATCTAACGATACCTCAATTATGTAAATCCGTTCAGCGGTTCTGGAGATATGAGGTAATAAAGAATAATACATACATACAAGATACGCGCGAAAAACATAACCCTTCCTTAGCAGTCGGGAATTAAGTAATAACATTTAATAATACGTTATATTTTTTAAAGTACTTACTTCACCTCAGTGAATGCATAATATCAATAAATTTATTTTGGATTTGAACCGCGCCTCTTGGAAATCGTTCGTCTTGGACAGTTTCCAAGAGGCGTGGGTTCTCAAATTGTTATAGGTTTTCTAAAAAATATTTTCCTTTCCAAAGTGTGCAATAACACTTTAAAAATATTTAAAATAATCAATAATTTTTCTGGAAAAAATACTATTGCCAGGAAAATTTATAAGAATATGAAATAACGTTTGTTTAAAGTAATTCTTAACTATAGAATTGTCTCGTCCGTCTGTTCCTATGTTCTAACGACTACAATAACCAATGACTTACATCCATTATAGCAGCAATAAATGGACAAAACACATTTCAATACATTGAAACATTACCGTGAAGACATGGAGTGTATGCGTATGCTACACATGTTAAACATGAATAATTCATAATATACATAGCAAGAAAAGCAATATGATCTCTCTTATCTTAAAATTATATTTTTGATGCGTTACAAAATCCGATACTGAATCAATTACAAAGAAGTGTGGAAAAATATTAATTTTCTATATTTTTTAGTCATACTTTAACATGCTCAGTGTTTTGTACACCTGCTTGAAACAATAGTATACAGTATATACTATATAGCGTCTCAGTGACGCTCAGACAGCCCTTGGGGGTTCGTAGACGCAAAAGCAACGAAATTGCACCGTGCTCTATCGTGACGTATGTACATTATAAATAGACTCAAAAAAAAAACTTTAGAACCCTCTTACTTATCTTTTATTTAAAACATTTCAGAGGTAAATCACTAAATCTATGTAATATTATAAAGCTGAAGGGTTTATTTGGTTACGCGCTTATCGCAGATACTACTAGGGATTAGAATTGAGAAAATATTTTCGTGTTGGATAGTCAACTTAGTGAGGACGTCTAGAAACTAAGCCATACGTACTCCACGTACAGAGAACGTATGGCTTGGTTGGTCGTAGCGCTTGGACTGTTTCTAAAGAGGCACGGGTTCAAATCTCGCTTCGTGCAATTTTTTATACTTTTTCCTAATAAGTATTTTTTTTGCTAAGTGCGGAATAATACTTTAAAAAATGTTAAAAATACTTTAATCATTTCGATGTAACCCTATGTACCTAGGGGCAAAGTTACCACGGGCACATAGAATGTGGCACGTGCAACTATTAGTTATTTTCATGTGATATGATATAATTAATATGTAAAATAAATAATGTCCTTCCATAATAAAATAAATCAGAAATGATTTATTTATTTATTTTTATAATAAAATTAATAAAAATGTATGTATGTGTATAATAAAAATATATATACAGAAGCACACAAGTAAAATATCTATGATTAAAATATAAAATTATTATAATTTATTGAAATGAAAATTAAATACTGACGTTATTGTTAACAAAGCGTATTTAAACAAGTGCCTATCATTATTTATTGTATAAAATAAAAATTAAACAATACGCAATAATAAAAACATAATTAATATGGAACATATAATAAAAGTGTACGTAAGTACTCTTTAGAGAGAATATTCTTTATAAGAAATGGTGAATAATATTTATAAATGACTTTCAGTTTTTTTTTTGTAGAAAACGAATCAATAATAAACAAATTGAATACCTTCAATGTGACTAAATGAAGGATAATTTAATATTTTTCATATGTATATACATTTTATGAGAGAAAGACATTCTTCTAATTACTATACCAAATTACCCTTTAATCCTGATCCTGGCTTACATACATATGTCTATCACTTTAAAAATTTATACACTACAGCAAATATGATATGAAGTAAAAATAGAGGCCAGTCGTGGCACAGTGGCACAAGCGTGTGAATGTAAACGCGACAGGTTGGGGGTTCGAATTCCACTTGAGAAAATGATATATCTAATATTTTAATTTCCAAAGAAATATTTTGCTCTGGTGTCGAGGCAAAAGCGCGGTGGTGTCCCGCCACTAAACACGCAATGCCTACTCTTCTACACGCGAAATACAAAAAAACAAGTAAAAATAGTCATCATAGCACCCACATTATATGCGGTGTTGTATATTTGGCATCCGTACCCAGACGCTCATTACCCGCCTTTCATGGAGATCACTTATGCGTTACAGGCGCGCCGCGTGCCGGTTGAAAATATTTGAAAAGATTCCTAAAAAAATTCCACGTGAAAGCAGAATATGCATACAGTGGTAAAGCAAAGTACGAGCGATTAACTCTTAATAGAGTCAACAAAAGTGGATCGAGTTTCCATTCACTCATTTTTCCGTTGTCGTTGCCAGAATGGAGTGTCTCGCCACTAGATTTTCTCTCTTCTACCCTTTTAAATGCAGAAGTGTGAAGGTGACAAATAAGACAGATATTTTTTTTCTTAGCTACACTACGTGTGACTAAGACTATTTATATCTTTACCTAATTAAATTTTAACTAATATCTAGAAATAAAAAAAATCGCAATTCGATAAATAACTAACGAATGAAAGCTTGAACAGCATCCACTACTTAAAGAAAAGATTAATCATCTCAGCACTAAAGAATAATTTTTAAAATCGCAACTCCAACATAATTGTCCGGACGTGCACAACATAGCACCGTAGCGAGGTGGAACAGCTGTGGAGGCAGTGGCAGTGGCGTCGTGCCAAGCCAAGCTAAACCTGCACTTAAGATGCCTTTACTTATATAAACGCGCCATAATACAGCAGCTGTTCGAGATACAGTATTTAAGTCACTTATACGCGACAAGGGTTTATCTTTAAATATATTTATTATATGAGATGAGTCCGTTGGTTAGTCATCATCAGGAAATAAATAAGTTACAAAATATGGACTATAAATATATTAAAGGAAAACTAGCTAAGTTAATTATATTATAATATCTAAAAATAAATATATATTTTTTAAGTTTAATCACGTCTTCTTTTGTACAAGATTAAAAAGGTCGAAAATTTGAAGCTCGATCTTAACTTTTCAAGGCACGTATGAAAGAAGTTTAGCAATAAAACGGGAAAAAGACTCTTCCCGGCCATAGCTTTTATCAAGTTAAAGTTGTTCAAAGTGGCGCTACGGTCGGGGCCGGGAGTAGTGGTGGTCAATAAACTGACTTGCCGTCTTTGTGATGAGCGTCTAAAAACAAATAAGTTTGCTTAACTGAATTCTTTAAGTCACCGCTCTTCATAACTACGTGAAATGATTTTAAACGCAGATTCTAATCAATTCAATCTTAAATCAACATCATATACATGAAGACAATTGCAACTTTTTAAGTGAACAATATAAAAAAATATTTGAAAAAACGTGAAAAATAAAAAAAAATTAAAAAACAAAAACCCCCGACTGCATAAAACTAAAAGGAAAAAAAAACAAGCCCGATAGTTTAATATGAACAGTCGGGACCTCTTTAAATTATGCGGGTTTCTGGTAAAATTTGATTGATTGAAGAATTATTTATAGGTTTTTCGTTTTAGTTTCGCTTTCCCGGTCGTGTCGCATCGGAACTCCAACGGTTTCAGAAAGTAAAAAAGCAAAGTCTATGTTTTTCAACTTTCTCCTTGTATTATTTTTAATATTATTATGGCAATGATAATCATGATATAACTTTTTGAAATCCTCGTATTGAGTTCTTGAATTTGATACCCATATTGTGGTATTCGATTTCTTTTTTTTTACTAAGTCCAATGGTGCTGTGAGCTGCTAAGACGATTCTAACTATACCTCAATAATGTAAATCCGTTCAACGGTTCTGGAGATACAAGGTAATAAAGAAGTATGTTCTTATACATACAAGATGCGAAAAACATACGAAAAACATAACCCTTCCTCAGCAGTCGGGAAAAAATATTAACATACATTATTTGTTTTATTTCATTTAGTTAAAAAAATCATATTTTAAATACCTAAAAGATTTCCCTATAAAAAAAAATTAAGAAAATTTCCCTATAAAAGAAATTAACTGTTGGAACAAAATCGCTTCGTTTCTTTTTTTTTTGTAAAAAAAGTACTACAAAATAGATTTGTAACTAACTGTGTACCAATGAAAGATTATTTATAATTGGATAAAAATAAAAAAGTCTTTGCGAACGACAAAAGGTGAAAAGTAATTAACGAAGTTTGCCCCGGGAATGGTTTTGCAGTCTGAAATAAGATTTGTTTGCTAAGAATTCAATCGCAGGCGTGCGCCGCGAGTTGGCCTATAAGAGACTTGTAATATATTTATTGCTGTTAAAGTAAACATTTCTCATTTAAAAGAACATTATTTAAAAATATAATAGAGTAATATAAAGTTACTAAAAATTAAGAATATATTTCAGCTTCACGCTGTATCCCGCACACAGCAGGGTAGGCAGAGGGAATCTTGTGTTAAGACACTCCGTTNCAGCCCCAGCCTCAATTTGATTTATTTTTATTTTTAAGAATATATTTATAACTTCGCATGTCACGAGAATATTGGCCTGACAATCTAATATTAACATATAAAATATAAAAAAAAAAACGGGGACATGGTTTACGGTTCGAATACTAAAACCCGATAAATCTACTAAATGTTAACTTTTTCATTTCGTTGCCCATAACTACTATTCACTTACAATAAATAAACGAACATCGATTAAAATGTCAGGTATGCGAGTCGAGTCCAAAATTTAGTTCTAATTCTTAAATAATTAGGTACAAACAGTAAACAAAATGGGCGGCCGGTGAAACAATGAGAGCTACAAAAACTGCCGCGTTCACATACTTGCTTGTTTTCATGCCAGTGTACGAGCAGCGGACCGGCCGCCCTCGTCCGCAACAATACATGATTAATGTCTCACTGTAACACGGGTGTGATTAATTTTGCGGCGCGACGAAAATCTACTCGGCTGTACACATCACAAAAACCAATAATGAAATTTAATATTTAGAGTGACATGGCGGGACCGAAATTTCGGCGATAATAGTTATAGCCGTACGTATATGTGTGTATGTGGAAGCTGAAAGAGAAATTACGAATGCAGACAAAATCGATTAAGATAATGTGATAAACGAAGCACGGTACATCGCGACAGGGGGTAATGTTTAATGTAGATACGAAGGGATGTACGACGTATTTCATTAAGAACTTCTTATCGAAAAATGTATATCCCACAATGAATGTCACTTTAGATTTGGCTCAACAATTCACTTAAGTAATAAGTTCTATTATACATTCGTTTTTTAATGCAGTCAATATTAAATATTTTGTTAACACGTGAAATGTTAGTATATAAAATTAAGTAAATAAATCAGGTTCACGCTGTATTGCGCACACAGCAGGGTAGGCAGAAATAACCTAGTGCTAAGCACACTCCATTCCCCACTTTCCGCAGAACTCTGAAGCCATTGCGTGTTGAGTGGCTTAACTCAATGCCGCGCTTTGCCTCGACACCAGAACGAAGAAATGAAAATATAAATGTAAATAAATTAATATTTTCATTTCTTCGTTAAAATAATTCATTTCCTTGAGTGGGGATCGAATCCACAACCAGTCACGTTTACAGTCACACTTTGTGCCCCTGCACCACGACTGGCCTCAAATGTTAATTTAGAAATATATAAAAATGAAAATATATTTTTTCTATAGAATTAATAATATCTGCAATTTTCACTGTACTTGATAGGAGTACGATTTCTCTATTCGATAACATACTGAATGGTACCCTAGTTACAATGAAAATAAAGTTTTTCACCCCAGCCACAAACAACTGTCTAAATTAGACAGATCAGAATAATTCGAATAATTTTAATACAAAACATTAGTCTTTAAGAATGAATTTGCTCATATCGTACACAGAACCAGTAAAGTAAAATGATGAGAAACATTACCAGCGTATGGTTCTCCTAATTATTACAAATTACGACAGTTAAGATAAATGAGAAAAACTTAGAAGTTCTGAATAGCATTACAGCCCGTACTTGTACTGATTAGCGAATAGATTAGTATAATAGGATATACAATTCTTTGTTGTGTTTATTAATTTTTTGCTGTGTATTTCTTTGGTGGAACAATTTCTAAGTAGAAATTGTATCTTGAAACTTCTATAATGTAAATAGTTATTGTTTAAAAAAACATCTATTTTGGAACTTTTACAGGATATGTATATATGTATGTAATGGTGAAAATTATATTCAAACACTCGAACACACTCCAACCGTTATTCATCAGCTACATAATAGTCCTCTCGCCGTATCTCGGAGTGAACACTGAATCTCACTGTTGTCACGACGGACCTCGTAAATTGTCGTTCGCACATTTCCCCAGCCTACTATTAAATCATTCTTATCTCCAGCTATATGCGAAGTATTGAAAACCTTATACAGCATATCTAAGATCGCAAATTTTGACAAATTAGCATGTTTCCATATAAACCAACCGAACAACACTAAGCATACTGTGGAACAGGCCAATCTTATCTTGGCTGCTATCTAGTTCACATAATGGCGGAAAGCAAATTAATTCATTGCATGAGTCTCACAGGCTCCCCTATCTGTGGCGATATGTTTCGGCCCGAGGGTGTCGAATATCAGATCTATCGTAATGAGATCAGGTTTCTGAAAATGGTTACCTTGAGCGGCCGCATCGCCTTTGAATGCTGGTTTGACGTGCACGACTAATGTTATCACGATATGAGGTTTATAATACCTTTGCTTTATACTTACTTACTCAGTATACATGACCTATAAGACCGTTGTAAATAGGATTCATAATATTTGTTTTATATTTATTTTCGTTGATTTCATATTATAAGATCTGTTTGATTTAACTGAAATGATACAGAACACGCGCACGCTATTTGTAGATGATACCGAGCGGAAAATTGACGGTAGTGATGGCATTCACATGATGACAGTACAATTAGTAATTTATATTTAGCTACACCACTATTAATTTACATTCATAAGCTTATATTTCGTATAGCGACATACATATTACGTTTTATTCTTTCTCTGTTTTAACCATGAGTCCAAACCCAGTCGTGGCGCAGAGGCACAAAGTGTGAGTGTAAACGCGACTGGTTGTGGATTCGATCCCCACTTGAGGAAATGAAATATTTATTTAAATTTATATTTTCATTTCTTCGCTCTGGTGTCAAGCGCGTCCCGAATTTAGCGGAAAGTGGGGAGCGGTGTGTCTTAACACTAGATTCCCTCTGCCTGCCCTGCTGTGTGTGGGATACAGCATGAAACTAATTTAATTTGGTTTCATTTGATTTTGTTTCAATCATAATAAAAAGTTATCACTTGTACTAGGGATAAAAGCCAAAAATAATAATTACTATATTTTGACACATTCCATTTGCAAATTCAGTCTCCTTCTAACAACTTATAATTTAAATGTGCAATCAATATTAAATATAGGTTTACGAATGGCGAGTATCCCCGCGGGTTGCTCACCAATTCATTTCGTTAAACTTTTCTTTGATATCGCTGAGCGAACGTGCGGTTATATTCTAAAGCTCTCGATTATTTATGTGGCTGTACGCCACCACGGGCATCCGCATCCCCTCGGACCCACTTCCCTTTGCATGTCACTATGTAAAGACGAGTAATCGCCTGCGGTTGCCGCTGAGTGAGTTTTTCAAATTCGGGAAAATGGTTCAAGAAATTAGGTATCTCAGGGGTTCATATTTCACGAAAGCTAAATCTCCCCGGCTCGTATTTCAACCTAGCGTATTTTGAAAACAAAAAGATTTCCTCGAGATATTTTATGTTGGTCGTAAAAAAATGGTAAGTTAAGGCAAAGGAGAACAAAACGCAGAATGGTGAAATAAATTTGTAAAAAACGATAAAATCGAGGATTACAGTCCTCGATTTGAGGTAGAAACGCATTTATATTAAGTTAACCTTGTAACTTTACCATACGCATTTCCATCTATATTGCGTGATCTTTCTGACACATTAAAATTGGTTATGATTATTTTATTATAATTGAAAATCATTATATAATATTTGTCTATGACCCTTTAAAACTACTAGCATTCGATATATAACCTATGAGTAGCTCGTCTTCAAAATTTACAAATTTTTATCAGCTTTACGCTGTATCCCGCACACAACAGAGCAGGCAGAGGGAACCTAGTGTTAAGACACTCCGTTCCCCACTTTCTGCCGAATTCTGGAGGCATTGCGTGGTGAGTGGCAGAACTCAACGCCGCGCTTATCCTCGACACCAGAGCGAAGCGAAGCGAAGAAATGGAAATATATCCCACCACCAGTCGGTTTTACAGTCACACTTTGTGCCCCTGCGCCACGACTGGCCTCACACGTCATCATTCATTTTAAATAACAGGTACCTGGAGCTGTAGTATAATAAAGTAGAGTCTTGTATGTATGATATTTCCGATATCGACACATTTAACTAGGTAAACGCAAAAACAACCGCGACCGGCAATTTGATATGTATGTATGTACATAAATTACTGAAACATTATATTGTAGTAGACAGTAGACTAGCCCTGCAGCGTTCAGTCATTCAGTTAACCTACCACATAAAACCGAAAATAACAAAGTATGAAAACGTATAAAAATTTGAACGGGACTCGAACCCGCACCTCCTGGAAACCGACCAGGCGCTCTGACACACACAAATTTTTATACTTTTTCTAAATAAGTATTTTTTTTCCTATGTATGGATTAACACTTTAAAAAATGTTAAAAGTATTATATCATTTTTTTTGGTAGTGTTAGATTATACTATTACTTTGGTGTAAAATTAAAAATTCTTGCGTTCAATAGGATATTTGCACAATTGCATTAGTGATATGGATAATTAAAAATTATATACACACAAACTCAATTACATTGTGAGTGAATGAATGGCTTTACCTTAAACAAGGCGGATTTTTTTATCAAATATTATAATTTTTTTAATCAATATTCGTTTCGTATAATAGGCGTATTGCAGTTCATTGGTTTCGTGCAATTCCTTTATAAATAATATAAATTCAATTGTATTGCTTATGTTTATTTCTTTATAGTTCTCATAACATGTCTTGGAATGTGGAATTTTTAAACACTTACGTTATTAGCTAAAACTAAACTAAATTAACACCGCTTCTTGGAGTTAGTTATTAGCTTACTTCAATTAAAATAATTCCTTGGGGCATCCGACAAATTTTAATAATATCTACGAGGAAAAACGTAATTGCGTAGGAGTGAAGATGGTGTAGACTAATATTGCAGAAATAAATCTATTATTTCTATAAAGATGGAAACACTGGAAAGTCCATTCGACATATTTAAATCACTTAATAATTGATACATACGTACGTAATGACCAAAATTTATTAAAAAAAACGAAAGCTAACTAACTGTACTTTATTTTTAAAGCATAAAAGTGTTAAATATATAATTTACATTAAAATAAAAACAAGTTACAAAAATTTTGCTGTAAAGCATTTGGCCTTCAAAATAAATCGCCATTTTATGAAATATTATTTGCATTAACTTGAATTTATGAGTATGATCTATGACCTTCTTATCATTTCTTTAATTAAACAATAATATTGATTCCACTTATAACGATATTCCACATATAACGGAATGTAAAATATCGACAACAACAGAATATTGATAAATAGAATATTTACGAAGAATATGATTGCAATTTTTTCCTGTAATATATATTATTACATAAATCCACAAATCGTATTTAAAAGCATTCGCTTGCAACTTATTTCCTTTTTTGTGATATAAGAAAAATGGTATACTGTATGAAAATTTACCACAATGGAGTTAAAGGAATTAGGGTAAAGAATAATAAGAAGAGTATTGATAAAATATAAATAGAAAAAAGTAATAGTAATATTTTTTATTAGAAACTTGATTATATCTGACGGTATCCTCATAATCTTAGAGATAATTGTTGTTTAGCTTCTAGTTGCATCCTGCACAAAGAAAAGTAAGAGTTAAGACACTCCTTTCCCATTAAGACACTTCCGTTCTCCACTTTCCGCCGAATTCTGGAGGGATAAGGTGTTGATCGGCGGAGCTCAACGACGCGCTTTTATTTCACGGGTATATGTATACTAAGTTTTAGTCCGAAAGAGCAAATAAAGCCTAGAGACGTAGACATGGGCGTATTTAAATATGTTTTCCAGGAAGACTTGACTTTAAATTCGAACTAATATTTTTGTGTAAGGGTATTTTTTTTTTCAGGAATAATTTTTGTTAGTAAAAGGTTTGGGGTACAAGCTATTATAAGTGTGCGGTGGGCATACCTGCCCCCCTCGTTCCCACGCCCATGGACGTAGATACTTCAGTCATTTTTGTAGTTTCTTAAAAAAAAGTCATTTGATCGTTTCTTTTCAAGTTGTGACATTATAAAATTAAATGTCATATTACATTTCTGTTATGTACTAGCAATTTAGTATTGTATTTAAATTGAAAATAATAAAATTTTATACTTTATACATTATTCAAGGTTCGATTTTTTAGGAACACTAATAAAAAACATCGTAATGAAACACAATCAGATACAAACCATATCGTTCCACAGATCACATAAGTTAACATACTAAAATACCAAAATACATCATATCCGTTTGGCGAAATCGGTCTTAACAACTCAAAGGGTCCTGACGAGTTTTTGTAGTTATCGCTTACATGAGCAAAGCCATATATGATATCCTCCGGTAGAACAAACTAACTTAAATTATGTTATTTTAAATTATTCTAATTAATGATAAATATGTTAAATATTTGTTATTTAATTTTACCTTCACTTATCTTCTTTTATGGTGCAGCTACAGATAACCGAGTGGAATATTGTGAGTTGAGTGACGGAACTCAACATTACCTTTACGAGATTTGAATCTACAACAAACCGAGGTAGAGTTCCGTACAACCTAATGGCAATACGACGGTTTTATGTTTATGATGTGGCAAGAAACATATCAAACATAAATACACACACGAGTATAAACTGCGCCATGTGTAAAAATGTCTAATTAGCAGTGTAGCTTATTGACCACTTAATCTTTCATTATTTTTCAATTGGTTAATAGAACTTGATAAAACAGATAAAAATCGATTTTCGTATTTAAAAACAATTAAATGATAGCAACCAGATTGTCATGGTGAAACAGTGACATTGAAAACTTGTAATGTCTTGAGTTCTCGACTGGCTTTACGGAAGTCAGAACTTAAAAAGATTTTTTTAATAATGAACTGTTTAACTTGTATGAAATTGATTTATTTTTAAAATTTTTAGAGTGTTATTTACACAGGAAAGAAAAATATTTATTTAGAAAACGTATAAAAATTTGAACGTAGCGACGCTCGTCGTCGAATCGAACCCACAACCAGTCGCGTTTAGTGTCGCACGCTTGTACCCATGCGCTACGGCTGACCTTAGTTATTTTTTATGTATTTTTAAATATTATTTATCAGTCGCCATCAAGTAAAATACACCGTAAATAATTCGTTAGTAAGGTTAAGCATTAGCCAAGTGTTTGAAGCTAAGCGACAAACTTCAAAATACGTATCGACGCTAAAAGCTTCCCTAACGTTCAAGGAAGCCGATAACACGAGATACCACAACGATTCTTGCTAAACGCTTACTGGCAATAACGCTCGTTCTTTACTTATAGCTACCTATTATATTTAAATATACAATGTGAGAAATCTTATTATTATAATATCATAAGACTTCTTGTTAATGCCTCCAGAATTTGGCAGAAAGTGGGGAACGGAGTGTCTTAACACTAGGTTCTCTCTGCCTACCCTGCTGTGTGCGGGATACAGCGTGAAGCTGATTTGACTTCTTGTTAATGAAATAATAAAGTATTTGATAGTAACGTGAAATATAGCAAAGAAAATATTATTACTATTATATATTGTCATTTGGTTTGATATTTATTTATTATCAACATTTTCACGGTGTACCCGCATGAAGCAGGGTAGGCAAAGGAAACCTAGTGTTAAGACACTTTCGCTCACCATTTTCCCCCGAATTTCGGAGGCATTGCCTGTTGCGTGGCGGAACACAACGCCGCGCTTTGCCTCGACACAAAAGCGAAGAAATAAAAATATTAAATATTTCATTTCCTCGTGTGGGAATCGAACACACACACAGTTACCCTCTAGTGCAACAACTGTGCCACGATTGACTCTAAATGAGATTGATATATAGATATTAATATCACAGAGCAAAATATTTATATTGAACATATATTTATGTAAAAAAGAAAGGTATGTGAATTGCTCGTAAGCATTATTTTATCACGAGAAGTACTATATCGACTACGGTAAAAGCACCGTGTATCTAGGCATTTGCGTAGAATGTACAATTACAATTTAAACAGACATTTTGTCGATTAAATCTATAAATTTTATTGCCGACCGGTATAGAGACCGGTCGTGGCGCAGCGGCACGAGGTGTGACTGCAAAACCGACTGGTTGTGGATTCGATCCCAGTTCGATATTTACTTAAATTTATATTTCCATTTCTTCGCTCTGGTGTCGAGGTTAAGCGCGGCGTTGAGTTCTGCCACTCAACACGCAATGCCTCCAGAATTCGACAGAAAATGGGGAACGGAGTGTCTTAACACCAAGTTCCCTCTGTCTACCCTGCTGTGTGCGGGATACAGCGTGAAGCTAATTTAATTTTTATTTATTTTATTGCCTAGGCAAAGAAAACTAAGTATTTTAATTTTTTTTTCAGCCACATCCCGCATGTAGCAGAATAGGCAGTGGGAACTGTGTTAAGACATTCCGCTTCCCATTTCCGTCGAATTCTGGAGGCATTGCGTGGCGTAACTCAACGTCGTGATTTCCTTAGACAGCAGCGCAAAAAAAAGAAAATACTCGAGTGGGAATCGAACCCACCACCACTAGCCTGGCAATATTTTAATTATATAAAATCTAATTAGCTTTACGAGTACTATTTCTATGAATAAAAGCATGAATAAAATAAATGAATGATCGTGAATAAAAAAATAAGCGTCGAATGCAGACATGTCAAGTTACGCTTTCTAAATAGTATTGAAACTGCCAAAAATATTTATACTGTTTCATCAAATCGCTTTTATTGTTTCATGTATTCGTATACTCGTTTTCCTAAGTTTTTTATTAATTGGCATTCGAGACGTCTCTATATATTGCAATTTGTAAAAAAAAATACCGTCTAAAATAACGTCACGGCCGTAAAACATAAAAAATATTAGCTACCTATTAAGGCCGTTGTGACGCAGCGGCACATCGTCTGACTGTCATTGCAACTCTTGTGGATTTGGTTCTCACTCGAGGAAATCAAATATTTTTATTTCTTCACTCCGAAAGCTCCGAAGTTGAGTTCCGCAACTCAACAAGTAATGCCTAGAAAACTACGCAGAAAGAGAGACGAGTGTCTCAACACATGGTTCCCTCTGCCATATTATCACGATATACCTTTCATAAATACTGATACACACATACATATATAAAACATACATAAAAATATATAAAAAACAATTTACTTATCTTTGATAATTACTTCAAGTTGTTTCATTGTGTTATCTTCATAATAGTAGATGTCAAAGAATGCTTACAAAATTAGATCAATTTTTTATTAAATTGGGTTCAATTTCGAAAAGTTACACTTTATGTCAAATCTATCTAGTAACTAAAGGCTACATATAATTACTTCTAGATTATCTAAAAGAAGCGGATGGCTACAAAAGAAACGTTAATTATAATGGTGACTAATTGGCATCGTTCTTGGAAGGAAACAATGTACTCTTCCTAATAAAGTTAATTGAAGCGGTATATGTATGTTTGTGTGAGTGAAACCTACTAAATATTTTTTTTTTATATCGAATATATTATATTTTCAACTTTACGCTGTATTCTGCAAATACAGGGTAGGCAGAGGGACCCTAGAGTTAAGGCACTCCGCCCCCCACTTTCCGTTGAATTTTCAAGGCATTGCGTATTGAGTGTTGGAAATCAAATTATAATCAATTCCCCAGAGTGGGAGTCGAACTCACAACCGTCACATTTACAGTCACACCCTTGTTCTGCAGCGCCCAGACCGGCTTATAAAAAAAGAATACATATAGATAGGTTCCTTTATTCACGCATGGTCCGCATGTAGCGACGTGGTCACAGATAACTATTTTTAAGGAACAGCGTAATTCACTTTACGTGCACTGCGAAATAAGTGGCAGTATTTAACACCGTATTTGCCTATAAGTTTTTTATTAAGTCCAGCGGGTATCAATCCTGTAACTATCGTATGACAAACTATATTAACTAAATTACAGACATCAGGATTTCGATTTTTTCGGATGGTCGAGTGAAGCCAAAGTTCGCAATCGGATTTTTCGCTTTATTTAATTAAATCTTGGATAAGTTCTCAGACGGTCATGCATTTAGCTGCTCTGAAAATCGCAAAATTCTGCACGAATATAGTTTTTATATGATATCGAAATCAGCTTCACGCTGTATCCAGCACACAGCAGGGTAGGCAGAGGGAACTTAGTGTAAGACACTCCGTTCCCCACTTTCTGCTAAATTCTGGAGGCATTGCGTGTTAAGTGGCAGAACTCAACGCCGCGAAGAAATGGAAATATAAATTTAAGTAAAAATTTCATCCTCGAGTGGGGGTCGAACCCACAACCAGTCGGATTTACAGTCACACATTGTGCCGCTGCGCCACGACTGGCCTCTATATGATATGTATCTACATATATCATATAATATGAATGCATTTCTATTGGAACAATATTATACCAACCTTGTATAAAATAATTTATTCAAACAAAAACATATATTACAGAATTTTTTATATACTTCATAATAGACAGACTCATTTAATTGAACAAAAACGACAAAAAAACAGTAATAAGTAATGCTTAATATTGTTTTTTTTATTTTTATCGTTATTATAGTCATAAACATTTTAAGTTCCCACGTGTGAACCAAACACGTCATTTACTAACGTGAACTTTTTCGACCTACTCGTATGTTATGTTGTATATACGTGAATAATTGTTTATTTTTCTATAAATCATTCTTAATACTAATACATATGAGCAAAATACTATCGTAGAAAAAAATATATTCACATTTAAACAGGACAAAAAGCTTAGTTGAAATTTTTGTATTGTCAGTGATTTTTATAGGGAAAATAAGCCAAGGCCAAGTAGAATTTATGATAAATATTTTTAGAAATATTTTTTTGCCTTTGAATATTAATATTATTCTGCTTTTAGTATTTGTTGTTATAGCGGTGACAGAAATACATAATTTGTGAAAATTAAACTAATCAATCACGGATCATAAGATACAGACTGGTGACAGGCAGACAGCGGAGTTTACCCTTAAGGTACTGAACCCAAAAAACCTTTTTTTTATGAAAATTCATGAATTACAAAACAGAAAGTAAATGAAAACCTAAAAATTTTACGTTACCTCGCTAAGTTCCTTTTAAATTGGCTTCAAAGTAACATGAAACCTTTCAGAGACGTTAAAACATTTAATCGTTATTTTGCAGTATACTCACTTTAAAACTGATAATACTTAAATAAAATCAAAAATATATTGTACCAGTATATCATTAGGATCTACTACAAATTTTTGTACGATCGAGTAGGATTTTATTATGGTTTAAATTTTGATGTACGTTAAAGTTGCGAATATTATTAGAAAAATAATCGGCATTCTTAATAGTAAAAATATCCGAAAAACAATATACATGTATATATTAACCCTATATATATTAACCCTATATTCATGAAATATCCGTAATATTTCATGAATAAATTTTAGTGAACATAAATATAAAGTTACTTAAAATAAATAGATTACTTAAAATAAATTGCAGAATTTATTATTTTAGCAAAATATACACAAAAGCTATTTAAATTTAAAAACTAAAACAACGTAAAAATTTGAATTGTAGAAGCGAGATATTCTCATCTCTTTGTTTGTGTTTTAGGCTTTTGGGCATAGTTGTGCAGAAATTATTTCGTTTGTTTCAAATATACATACATAAAACAAAACAAAAATTGTCAGTAGTAGTGAAACGTAAAAACCTTAGTATAAATAAATTTAATGTTTCATCGTCATTATTATATCACAATATTTTTCAAATTCATATATGTACTCATATATTTTTTTAAATCTATATCTGCTATTACATGTAATACATTTATAACTGACCACTGTTTGTACATGACAGTGATATGAGATTAGACCCGAAACAATGATTTTTAATTTTTTTTGTCTGTTTTTGTTGTTTGTCGTTTGTGAACACTAATCTCAGAAACGGATTAAACGATTTAAATGCAGTTTTGACTATTGTATTTTGGCATACATTCCTTAACACTTAGTGTAGTGTAGTGTATTTTATTTGAATCGATATTAATAAAAAAATATATATTAATAATGTTATAAAATAAATGTTTTATTGAATTGGTTGAAACTTTACTTTTAAATATATTGTGTCTTTAAAATGATAAGGCCATTAGTAAACGAAAGATTCAGAAATTCAGATTAGCAAATAAAAATAATCGTGTGGAGTTCAAGCGGGCGACGTCGCGAGAATTTGAACATTTTCTTTGCAGAATTAATTAAATATACATATAGTGCTATTCAAAAGTATCGCGGTTGTGAGAGTTCTTGTGTGAAGCGAGGTCACCAGTTTCGTCTAATGTGTGTCAACCGGGTACGAAGTACGAACTATAGCGCGCATCGGTTTCCGTGGCCCGTTATCTGAAGATATTTACTTGTGTACTACATTTATAAAGACAATATATATATCTATGTATATTAATCTTCAATAATAAAAAAGTGACAAAAATATTTTTTTAACATTTGTCAAATGAAAACCCACATTGTCATTTAAACTTGTTTCAGTACAAACAAATGTTATTGAAATTTGTTAATAATAACTAATAAATAATAATAGAATTTATGTTAATATTTTTTTAAGAAGTCTTTACAAAGATCGTCTATGATTGAATAAAAAATTATTGTTTGGTGGCAAAAAAACTAAATATTTGAAGTTTTTATAAATTTTGTTTTTTTTCTTTTGCATCATACTTTATCCTGTACATAGCAGGATTGGCAGTCAGCAGAGAGAACCTGTGAACCTACCAGAGCGATGATATGAAAATAAAAAGTATTTAATTTATAAATCAAACCGATAACCGTCTCGTTTACAGTCCCACATTCGTGGCCCTGGGCCACAACGATCTCCTCCTTGGAAGATATCAAAATATTACCAGTCTCCATTTTTTAATAGTGTCCCATCAATGGTTTCGTATGCTTAAAGCTTGAACTGTAAGACTATTATTGATTTCATATTATTTAAATGTATTTCGGAAAACATTCGTTATTTTAGTAAATTTTATTCAATCTTGCTTAGAAAAATGATTGTGCTTTATATAAAAATGTCTGGTAATTCATTTCCTACCTAACAGGACCAGACCAGATAGAAGGATTCGGGTAAACTAAACACAATTTTCCCCACATGAATTTGGAAATTCTGGGATAAAAAGGGTAGCTTCTATGTTGCTCCACAACCTTCTCCAGTGAAAGTCCCATTAAAATCGGTTTGTCTCACTTTTTTACTTTCTTGTTATTATTAACACACTTTTTTTTATTTTAGTAGCAAAAAATCTTAAAGGTAATGAAAAAATTATGATATAACAGAAATTTATAATTTTTAAAAGTTTTGACTATCTATTTGTGCACATCTTCAGAACTACGAACTTTCTAAGGCTGCCACATCTGACAAAGAACCTTAGTAGTCTTAGCTAAACTATAAGTAATAATTAATTTGACCTATTCCCCATTATGTGATAAGTCACATCTGGTTTGTGACACACCACTACCTAATGTGATCTTACATATATTTGTGATTTTACACTACTACATACTATTCAATGAAAAACAAAATTTCAAAATTATATTTGTATATTATAGTTTGAAATGTGATGTCACACAATTTAGGATTCTAGGACTTTGTCATATAATGTCACATTTTGCTCTCGAAGATGTAGATATGGCAATAACATAGGAATTCAACTTCCTATAATCTTTATATGAAATGCAACAAAACCTGTTTGGGGCTACCATTAAATGAATTAGTTTTGTAGTTTTATCATAGTGTGAATAAATTGTAGATATGTTATTGCTATGGCTATTTATATTTTTGTGGAAATTTAAAACATTGATGGCAATTTCTGCTTTAAAATGAAAAAAAGAAACAGTTTTAGCAAAATAATGCATGGTGTTGAATATCAGCATTTATTGTTTAATATTTATTTGATTATTGGATATTTTTTATAAAAATGTTAAAAAAATTATAATTCCAAAAAATAAACTCACCTCTTTAACTGTATCTCTTTTTTGAATTACATCAGGATTAGTGCTGGGATCACCAGCAGGAACAATATATTTTTTTATGGTTTCATCACCTTTCAGGTCAAGTAAATCATATTTCTTTTCATCATTGTTTTTGACTGCTGGTTCTTCTATAGCATTGACAGGAGCTTTACTCGGACCTTTTGATGAGGATATAGAAGGTGCTACATCAAAATTAGGTCTCTCGAGCACTTTCATACCCATATCTTCGTCTATCTTTGCACGTAGACGATTCCTGTCTTGTATAACGTGAGGATCGTCACCTTCCTCTCGATGACGAACGATACCAACGATAGGAAAATCACCTACATCATTTTGAGCGAGTGGCGGAGGCATTAAAAGCTCTGGGCCTGCTTTTTGTATCCGTTTATATACATTATATACACTATCATTAACACTTGTCGAACTTTTGAACTCTGGCAAATAAAATAGTGCTCCTAGCCATACAATCGCAAATGTCAAAAGCACTGAAATAATCAAATATTTTTCCCGGATACGAAATGAGCGTCGAGAAATGGACGGCACAGGGACTCCGTTCACAAATCGTTGGTACGTTGGCAGAATTCCCGTCATGTTTACGTAAACACAGTTATCTACTATTATCCTAAATAACTAATGTCAATTTTTTATCAGGCGACCCGTCATTGGTAGTCGCCATTAAAGAACTGAGGTGAACTGAGCTGCCATCTGCCAAATGCCAGTTTGACAGACAACTTCATACGTGTTTTTATTCTATATGCATTATGGTATCACAGATTAAATTTAATAAAAAAACAAACTGTTTCACTATTACTGTACAGTAATGTGAAACAGTTTATTTTTTGTTTATTAAATATTAAAATCGTACAATATCGTACGGTAAGTTTGATTTGAAATAACATTATTATCTGTATTGTAATGTATGTATCAATTTTATGTTCTAAATATGAAAAAAATATTAATCACATAAATAAATTTCCTAAAATGAATTAAACATCAATGTTTAATGAAATATGAAATGCACATTATATATTGCTGGCGAACTCGTGTAAAAGAAGGTAAATAAAGATGAAAAAGACTATAAAAGCAGTGGAATTGTGTCAATCAGGGACCCGCCCGGTGACGCTATGAAGACCATCCCAGGTCTACAGCAATAAGTCCGGGTATTCATTGCCACCTGGTGACGCTACCCAGGTCCAGGTCAACAGCAATAAAGTCCATTCAAAAAAAAAGTCAATCGAGGGCAGTTGCTTCATGCTTGTAGGCAACGGCCTTTATCGGAAGGAAACTCGTGTGAAATATTGTTATTACGTGAAGGATACATATCACTTATTGCAATTAAGAAATCTCTTTCCGAATAATATAGAAACATATAGATGTATTTTTCTTAAAACGTTAACTGCTTCCGATTGCTAACAATATCATATATTTCGTTGCTTTTTAAAAAAGAAAATATAAATAAAATATTTTTCTTATCTTCATCAGCTTCACTCTGTATCCCGGACACAGCAGGGTAGGAAGAGGGAACTTAGTGTTAAGACACTCCGTTCCCAACTTTCTGCCGAATTCTGGAGGCATTGCGTGTTGAGTGGCAGAACTCAACGCCGCGCTAAACCTCGACACCAGAGCGAAGAAATGGAAATATAAATTTAAGTAAATATTTCATCTCCTCGAGTGGGGATCGAACCCACAACCAGTCGGTTTTACAGTCACACGTCGTGCCGCTGCGCCACGACTGGCCTCATCTTCATCTCATTGTTAATTTGTTAGTTTCTTGAAGAGATTACTTATTTAAATTATATTGTGTATTTATAACATACCTTATATTTATATAGTTACAAAAAACATTAACAATAACTAAGTCGACAATAAAATAAACTTTCGAAAATCGAATCAAAATTGAGTGAAAAAATGTGATAATTACTAAATCCACATTGTGTTACGTGTGTGTCCTACACGTTTACAAAATACTAGTTGGTAGTAGTGGTTGGTAATAATCCAGAACTTATAAAAATATGTCCAAAAATAGCTAAGCCTCAGAGAAATAAATAGATATATATTTTACTATCATAATTATTAATATTTAACTCCTACTACCTTTTATCAGAGGCCATTGTGGCGCAAGGGCACAAGGTTGTGACTGTAACGCGACGCTTGCGGGTTCATCCTCAATCGAGGGAATGAATTATTATTTCTTAAAATTTTCATTTCTTCGCTCTGGCACCAAGGCAAAAAGCCCGGCCTTGAGTTGTCACTCAGCACACAATGCCTCAAAAAGTTCGGCGAAGTGGAGAACAGAGTGTCTTAATCCTATGTTCCCTCTGCCTACCCTGCTTTATGCGGGATACAGTGTGAAGCTAATTAATTAATTAATATATCTTTTATATGCGGCTTCGCCGGCTTGGTCCGAACAGCTTCTAATGGCTAATAAGCTAATTGAACAGATTGTTAGATATAGATAAGTTATTGAGACCGACCGTTGGTCAATTGAAGTAACTCTAATCGTATGTATAAAGTAAATTACATCGAAACGATTAATGGTATACGAGTAGTTATAATATAGCCTATACCTACCCAACAAAAAAAAATAAACCGTTTCAATTTATTCCTGAAATTAGCGCCTTCCAAACAAGGTATTCAGCTTTATAATATTACTATAGATTTTAAAATCCACAATACTTGCACAAATAAATGATACTAACTTTTATCATCTTCATTATTTAGCGAAAAAAGGCATATAGAGCCTTATCAAAACGCTCGAATCCCCATGCCTTAAATACTATAATATTGGCCCTAAGACCCCATTGGTGGCCAGTATTTAAGGCATTATCATTCCGCTTTTGACTGACTAATACATATATCAATAAAAATAAAAATAAAACAACAATAGTTTTGAAAAATATTTATTTGAGTCTTATTTATTTATCACGAGCATATGTTTTATTTAGTTTATATACACAACATAAAACTTGCACAAATTACATTATATTAAGTATATGTCAAGATTAAAAATCTTAGAATTATGGAGAATTCTCAAATGAGATCAGTCGCTACTTACAATATCTTAATGAGTATTATTAATATTAGTTTAATAAAATGTATCTTAAATTTGCTTACATTAACTCTGACGGCGCGTGTTGGGCGCTTGGCTTAAACTTAAAACGAGACAAGTAAAAGTCGCAATCAGAACAATAAGTAGCGAGGGGATTAACTGATTTCTTGCGACATAAATTACATAGCGTTTTTGATGCAGTCGATGCCGCTGTCATATTTTCACTAGGATAATTGCCGTTTGTTTGAGGTGGTATCGGAGAATCCGTTCCACCTTTTGTTCCTGGCTCGAATGAAACAGATTTTTTTTGAATTTTCGAGTGCATGAGTTGGTAGGGGTTGCAGTTATTGTGGGCATATTGGTACTGTTCACTGTTTGAAATATCCGAATTATTGCTTTGATTGTACGCTGAAGGGCGTTGAGATTGAGAATTTGCATAATGTCTTGTTTCTGGAAGACGAGTTTGATTGTTATCATTATTATCGATATAAAAATTATTATTAGACATTTTTTGATAATTTCCATTGTAATTGTCTATGGAATTGGTTACTTCTCCGTGTGGCGGTGGGACTCTTTGATACGGCGAGGGATTATTGGAATTATTGTATAGCGACGTGTTGCTCATTTGAGTGTATCGACTAGAATAATCAGAGTTAGCATAGCTTGTCGGTGGGCTGTAGTAGCTCAAATAGGCTGGCGAATTGGCGGGTAAGCTTTGGTAAAGCGAATTGTTATTTTGTACGTTTGGATTATATGGACGGTTTGCACTATATGAATTATTTGGAAGAGTTGACGCGGTTTGTTGCTGTGGTTGTCTGTGGTAATAATTGTTATTATTTGTATGATTTGCTTGATGTGAATAAGTATTAGGTACGGGCCTTTGCCCGTTAGGTGCATGCTTTGTGACGTAAGCAGAATTATGCGTAGTGGGTGTCAGTCTGTTCGCTGGATTTTGGCTAAAATTCGGTGGGCTAGCGTTGCTTTGATTAGTATATACAGAGGGTGGTTGAGTGTACGGTATCGGATTGCTGCTTTGTTGGGAATTAGCAGGCATTGCTTGATATATTTGGCTACTGTCTGACGCTACTGAATGTACAGTATTTGAGAGTATCGGCGATATTGTGCCTTGTATGGGAGTACTTTTTTGTGGATTATACTGTTGTTGTGGGCGCGTTTGAGCAATTTGGTAAGACGGATACGAATTTTGTACTCTGTAGTAATCAACATGTCCCGAATCACCTAATCCGCACGAGGTTTGTGATAACGCCGATATTGTCGATCTTGAAGATTGGCTATCAAAAGAGTCAGTTCTCTGAAGCGATGATTTTTCCGACTGCAGGGGAACTGTTGTGAGCTCTGGTCTGTTCAAAGCAGATTTTAAAACTCTCTCTAATATTGGATTAGGGATGTAACTATCATCTTCTTGATCCTCTGCAGTAGCAACCAGTATAACTTGGTCACAAAATGATACTGATTTTTTCTTAGTTTTGGCTCGATCGCCGTAGATATCAGTGTTTGCCGATTTTTGATCAATAAAATCATCTTCCATTTGTTTATGATCTATCGAAGATGACGATGCCCGCCTGTTATATATTCTATTATTAGATTGATTAGAACAGTTAATTACATCACGGCTGCTATTAGTAGAACTTGTATATCCTCCGTGAGGTCTGTCTCCATCATTGAATAAATTATGAGAGTTTTCAAATTTTGATGCAATGTTTCTTACATTATTTATGTTCTCTTGAGATATGTTGTCATTGGCCGTTGTCAATTGACAGTCTAATGATCCTGACCGTTTTAATTTTATAGCTGCTTGCTTAGCCTGTAGCTCTCTAAGCCAATTATCACCAGCAGTGCCAATGTTATCTAATTGACTTAATTTTGCTGAGTCACTCCTTAAAATTTGACTTCGTTTTTCTTGTAATTGGGCCAATAAAGAATCTTTTGGTACTTCGTTTTTGTCATGTGTCGTATGTTCACAAGTACTCGCTAAATGCTGTTTTAATTTTATCAGTTCGTCATGTAACGGCGTTAAGTCTATCGGAGGTGGTGGAGGAGGAAATTCTTCACTGGGTTGTCTTGAGTGATTCACAGAATTCATTGGACTCGGATAAGGAGGTAATTCAAACATTTGTTGCGGTGGCGGTAGCATGGCACAGTCAACTACATCAATACCATTATCGAATATGTTATTCAAATTTTGTATATTGTTGTGAGGTAAAATTGAGCTGTGTGCTGTGTCTCTTTTAACAGGGCTCTGTTCTTGATGTATCATAGCTTTAGTAACTATAGTAACTAAAACTTGAGATGTATTTGGAGAATCATCCAGCTTGTTGTTACTGTTGTTGTTATTATTATTATTATTCATTTGGAGTCTTTCATAAGGTGGTAAATATGGCAGCGATTGAGGCTCGTCACCATATTGCTCAGAAAAACCCCCGTCTTCCTCATAGTCTTGTGTATAAGAACGTTCGGTGTGAGATATATTCGGTAATGGTTGTTCTGGTCGTTTCTTGGTGCCTTGTTCCGATACTTCTGGCTCAAACTTAGTCCCGCTAAGCTGAGAAGTAGTTCGTAGCGGTGGTGGCGGTGGGACTTTCGCCGCAGTAAGTATCTTTACAGCACTTCCATGGAAGCTTTTTCGCATTAGCTTACTTCGCTCCAAATTAGGATTTGTTCCACCTGCCACGGAATATTCTAAATGACCTTCCGAAAGATAGCCGCTTAAATTAGTTTTATCATCATTTTTTCTTCTACCTACATCTGCATCATCCACAGAAGACACTCGTATTTCTTTATTATTAGCGACATTCTCTCCATCTGCACCCTCTGTTAAATCTGGCATAGATCGATTTTTTCTCCTAATTAAGCCACCCATTAATAATTTTCGTCGAATTTTATGTTGCTTTTTGTTAGATTTATCTTTTGTGGGTTTTACTTCTATACTTTCTTCCTTTTTCTCAGGCGCTATTGTTATTTCTTTATGAGTACGGCCCCGATCTTCGCTTCTAGAACGTTTTTCTCTAACTTTCTCTTCTTCTCGCGATTTATGCCTTGGAGGCCGTTCTCTTGGTGGGCAATCAATATCATCTTCAATTGACATTTTTGAAGATTTTTTTGAACTTTTCTTTTTGGGTAAAGTGGCATAAATTTCAATCGTTGTAGGTGAATTTTCTAAACCACCTTTAGTATTTCTTACAGGAGCTAATTGAGGAATTTCAGTAACTCTATTCATTCCTGCCATACGGCGTTGCAGGCTACGCGTTCGCATTACACATGTATTGTGTTTCATCCGAGCGAAAGTCATAGTATGAGGATTATTGTAAGGTGCATCCATCGCAGCTCGAGCTTTAGCTGCTGCAGCATCGCATAAAACTAAAGCAGTTTCAAAATCTGCAGCATCTTCTGCGTGACGCGATTTTTCTAGTAATCTATCGGCTTCCAAACAAAGGGCCTCGCAGTCACCTCTTGTTATTAGCTCAGGGATTTGAGCTAATTGTAGATTATGCCGCAAGCCTTGCTGAAGGGGAAGACTGTCGGTTGAGGATAATGAGTAAGAATCATACCCAGCGTCACAGGACCCACCACTTGATAGTTCGCCTTTTCGGGTAGGGCTACTGGGAATGCTGCCTCGTCCTCGTGAATACATATATGGACTTTCAGCGGTTGAAGACGTTGAGGATGCACTATTTCTATCCCCACTCCAGTTACCAGAGTCTCTACGCGCACGCGGTCGTTCTTGGCTATCCGAAGCAGAGCTGGTACTGAGACTTCTCGCTAATGGGGCGCAACGACTAGCTTGAACTTCTAATATATTTTCTACTGCTTTTCGACTTACATAGTCATTTTCATTGTTAGGTCCAGGTGTTACCGCTCTTCGAGCGTAACCAGCCGCTGGTCTCTCTGGAGCTGGTGTAACAGCTCTTCTGGGCTCAGGCGCAGGAAATGGCACAATATCTTTAGGAGCATGGCGAGTATCACATGGTGTCCCATCCACTGCTGCGTAAAGTAGCAATAGAGGTTGAAACCTACCTCTTTTACATTTCTCAACAACTTGGGACCATTCTGGACCTATTTCTTTGACATCAGCATCATCAAAGTATATCCATAAGCGTAATTTACTATGAAAGAAAAAGGTAGAATAATGTTTTCCGTAATAAGTGACAAGCCCGACAAGACGATGTGTAGCTCGCGCTGCCCAAGCCCGGTCTACACATGCATGGAAAGCATCTGTAGGTCTTAACTCTGTGCCTAAAGCTGCGTAAACAGCTGCTACGTGTTCCGCTGCTGGTCTGTCGGAGTCCCAAACCACGCCTATCGATACTACTTCAGGCCGATTCATTAAAGTCCTGCAGATCTGTATTCTAGCACCACAGGTATTCTGAAAGTTGAAATACAAATAAATGTCACTTAAATTATTTATTAAAATGAAATCAAGTAATAAAAAAATACATTATATATAGTCTTTTTTTTATTAAACTTAAGGTATTAGAATTGCATATTTTGCATAATACTCACGGGACATTCTCGTATATCGCCCATGCCACCTGCTTTTCTCAATAATAGGCCAAAGCTATCGTTATGCTCTCCGAGTGCAGCTTGTGTCGTTAATGCAGTTGCTGATACGTAGTGCACCATCTGTAGAAAAATTTACATTTTAAATGAGAATGTATATGGAGTTATTAGAATATAAATATATTATTAATTATACTACCTCAAGTATCTTTAAGGAGGAATACAAACCTGAGTAAAAGGCAATGGCTCTGAGGTGGCTTGGCACGCTCCACAAACTGATTGCTCTACAAGCATCATTGCGAATTTTCTGTGTGGTACACAATGTGGAGCTCTGCAGGCGTCATCGTCTCGTTTATCTCCTGAACCGGCAGCGACATGAGCGTGAACTCTAAGTAAGAGATGTTCGAAGCATTCGCTGGCGTCTGCCATGCATCCGAGTTGGAAACGAGCGCCTCCTCCGCCCAAAGCTCTTCGCAGTCCGTCTGCAGCTGGTGCTCTTTCGGCAGACCATTGTAGCTGTGCAAAAAGTTCCTGGAAAGCCAAAACGTTTAAAATTGAAAATTTGTGATAGGCTTAAAACAAGAATACAATAATTTAGAAAGAAAAAAGGTTCTAATTAGCGTTTCTTAGGCAACGCAATCAAACTATTTGATATTTAGATTATACTTTTTTATTGTTCAAAACTAACGTAAAATATATAGTTTTTATCTTTCGACGAGATGAAAATAACTTCGGCTAAAATTGAAGGCGAAGCTAAATTAATATATCAGATGGTAAGCAATATTTTTCATGTATGTGCTATATGCAAAACGCAAAGCATAAGATTCTCATGGACTGTCAATGCGAAGTTTTACTCCAGTTCTCTTATAAATTGTTCAAATTTTAAATTGGTTCAAAATACACAATTTACAACTCTTCCCTTTGTGGAATATGAAAAAAAAACACAATAGTAAAAAGGTGAAACAAAAAACTGTTAAAAGGCTGTACAACACAATGTATATTTAAAATATACTTTTGGGCGATCTCAAAGAGTCTCAAATTTCTTGGCAGTGGTCACGAGCCTGCCTTAAAACCAGTATAACACGAATATGATAGGTCAGAGCCACACGCGCCGTGACCTGACGAGATTGTAAAACGTAAAGTACGCTTTGTTTTCATGTTTCGTAATCATTCGGGGCGACAATAAACATTGTTCTATTGCATTCTATAGATGTAACGCAAAGTTTTTGTCTGTAATGTACATAAATTTTGTATAGTAGAATAGGACAGTTAGTCTGTTTATTTAAGTATAAGAACAAATTTAATTGTCTCCACGCAAGTCTACTATTTTTACGGAATAGCCACAGAACCTAGTGATTACTTTAAATAAGACTAGAATTAACAACTACCGGTCCTTCTCTCATCTCAATGCACATCTCAATTTCCACACGACGCGATGGCATAAATATTTTGTAGCGCACATTTCCATAAAAAATACCAAATTAGGAGATAAAATATGATATCTATCACCTATGCAGGTCTTCATAATGTGATTATGTTTCTAGTACAGAAATATTATATTTCATACACGGAACCGATATACAAGCATGTTAAAAGAAAGCATTGCGTCTCAAAGGTGAGAACTCGGCTATATCTATTGTTGCGTGAGATATAAGCACATATAATCTCAGGCTCACCACTGCTACTGTTCACTTCCTATAAACATACCTTTAATCATTTCTAAAGAAAATCATCGTTTGAATTTTCTTTTAAATGTCTAATTAGTATAATATCTCTGTCAAAATTAATTAAAAGTTTTTTTTAATCTATTATGTATGGCTTTAGAATTTAGTATTCAACAGAACTTACCTTAGGCGTAGCCTGCATGTTTTAGTCTGTAATTAAGTAAACTGCAATTCGAAATTCTGAGCATAAAAGCCTTAACGGGGTCAGAAACAAGTAATGCATCACAAGTTTTCAACCGTCATGTAACTGTAAATATTTCCTGTTGTTGATTCGTTTGCAAATATTTAGGGAAAACTCTGTTTCTTTAAAGAAATTTAAAATTCAAATATTCAAATAAACATGAACCTTAACTATTAACAAACACTAATATATCACATATTTAGGATATTTTTTTTGTGTTGATCTGACCTAAATCTAGCGTGTAAATTACAAACAGAGTAGCCTTGCTCTGAGCCAATATTCATTATATTATTATCGTGCCTAAATCGCGACCAGCATGCTTTGTTCTAAGTGACTGCAACCTCTCTATTGGCTTCTATCAATTCTTTAATCTAACATTCCTATTAAAGACAATAGTTACGAAATAATTTATTACTCGGTAATTATTAAATCGTTAGAGACAGCGTTAAGTAAATTTCGTTCCAGTAAACAAATTAGCTGTTGCATATTAAAACATTTATCAGAAATCGGACTAATAGATACTTTGATTATCTTTAAACGATGAATATTTAAAAGACGAAATATTTATTTATTTATTTTAGCTTCACGCTGTATCCCGCATTCGGTAGGGTAGGCAGAGGGAACCTAGTGCTACGACACTCCAGAACTCGGCGGGAAGTGGGAAACGGAGTGTCTTAACAGTAGGTTCGCTCTGCCTACCCTGCTGTGTGCGGGATATAGCGTGAAGCTGATTTTAAATATTATTATATGTATTGAAGTCATACTATACAGTATATAAATACATACTATATTATATGTAAACTTACTCTGAACAAACTTAGAGTAGTATGACTAAGAAGTGATTCAGGCGGATCCCGCCTTGCAGCGGAGGGCGGCCGAGAGCGCGGCAGAGTGTTGTGTCGCACGCCGGCCAGCGAGCCTCCTATTAAATCCTTAGGGGGCAACAGTTCTCTATCCTTGAGAACTTCGATTTTCTGTTTCTGTATTCCAGCTTTACCACCTTCGCTCGCTTCCTTACGTTTGTACCGAAACTTAATCATTTCGTTGGTTTAGCATCGCTTACACTCACACTGTACACTAACACAATCACCAACCTATTGAATTAATTGAATTCGATTCTTCATTAAGATTCATTCTCCATAGCACAATCGTGATAGAAGACAATGGCCGCGCGCTAAATATACATATCTCTATCAATCACTGTGTCCGCAAACCACCACGTATAAGGTAATAAGTAAAAGAAACACGTAGAGCTAAGAAAATATTCATTAGAATTCCACTTTGCTCCTAGGCTACGTTCAGCTATGCCTCTCGATAGAACACTATTATTTGCACTAACATAACCATGTGTTAAAGAATATTTATAAAGAAAAAGGTTTCGGCGGGAAGGTAGCGGCTACGGGCAGGTAAAACGACAGGTGGTTGAAATGGATAAAAATTAAACAACTGCCGGATTACGTCACTGTTTTTAAAGCACGGAACTATTAAAATAACTATAATTATTTGACAATATAAATATTAAATAATTCAACAATTGAACCATTGAAATTATAACTAAAAAAGGAATTTCTCTACGAATAACCAGCAGCGATACGATCGTCTGCGTTAAGGCTTTCTATGAGACTGGCTGGTGTGAGTGCAGCGGCGCGCGGGCGGGAAACCCGAGCTCTACCTTCCAGGTAGGTTTGTTTTTTGTAATCTATTGTTGACGAACCTCACGTGGGTCTTACTCTATCTCGGTCGTGCCTATTTGAATAACCATTAGGAACGTCTCCACCATTTTGGGGCCATACGGTTATTTTTCCGTAAGTATAATTGTGAGGATGTTAAAATACACAAAAGCATAGTAAAAGTATTGTCTGTGAACACGTGTTGTGAAGATTTTAAATGGGCTATGATTTTGTTTTACAGCAAAGAAATGGTAACAGTTATCTAGAATAGTTACTTATAGCATTTTAAATTATATATAGATTATAATATTACTCATAAGTAAGTATGCATGAGGACTATCAATATTTGTAGCCCTCAAGAATACTTAAGGAAGTGTGAAGGAATGTATGACTCACACAAATATTATAAGGGTTGATTGATGTGTGGATATAGATCAAACTTTATTTTAATGAAAAATTCTGTATAGTTATAATGAATCAGCTTCACGCTATCCCGCACACAGAAGGGTAGGCAGAGGGAACGCAGTGTTGTTCTGGAGGCANGGCAGAACTCAACGCCGCGCTTTGTCTCGACACCAGAGCGAAGAAATGGAAATATAAATTTAAGTAAATATTTCATCTCCTCGAGTGGGGACCCACAACCAGTCGGTTTTGCAGTCACACTTTGTGCCCCTGCGCCACGACTGGCCTCATAGTTATAATACTATACAAAATATAAAGTATACAAATGGTGTTATGTAAACAGTGTGAAAGCATGCGTTTTATTGTTACGTATTAATCAAGAAACTTTCTCATTATGAATCATATTTTTATGAATGTGTCAGTCGTAAGGTACTCGTACCTAAGTGGTGGCGATTGCAAACCTTTCTTACTGTGGTTTGGGTGTTTAGGGTAAAACACGTATGTATGTAAGATAATGGATAGTTTCCAAAACGCTACGTTAATATAGAGAAATTGATTTATAGCTATTTTTATAATTATTTTATTTCATTATAGTACTTTTATAGCATACTGTAATTTATAATACCTGTAGAAATATGTATATTTTTTTATATAGTTGGGCTTAAGTGATTATTAAGTCCCACTTACGTGAATAATTTGAATGTTTTTCGAAGATAACTAAAACGGAAATACTTAAGTTAAGTTGAACGATTTTAAACGAGGTTGGTTATCGAACTGGGAAATCGGTTAAAAGAATGAGTCACTCTGTTAACATATTATGAACATTTGTCTTAACGCAGTTGCTTCATGGTCTTTGAAAAATACAAAGTAATTACACAAAAGATGAAGAACTCTTCATTCATCAAATTTATTTTCTTAGTTATATTGTAATTCGTTCTCAAGTAAAAATACAAAATGCTTACATTTTTTTATTAAACAGAACAAACGTTAAGAAGTTCACACAAAAACGGTCAAGTGCGAGTCGGACTCATCCATTGAGGATTCCTGTCAATTTCAGGATTGTAGATCAACGGGAGGTACAACTTATAGAAATTGACAAATTCGAATTTTATTGAGTGCATACCCGTAGTGCCCGTAGGCACTCATTTGGAATGAAATTAGTTTTGTTTGAAATTAGCTGTATTAATATAATATATAATAATTACGCGACGAATTAAGTTGACAAACATACGTTTGCGGACGTGTGCATTTATTTTGTATGAAATCAATTACAAAATTAAGTTTGTAAAGATTTTTTTTATGAAATATCTAAATATTTTCAATTTTAAATTGTTTCTTTATTTGTATTGAAAATTCTTAAGTAGGTCACAGGAAGAACAAAATGCATACTTATCTTTTGTTCCAAGGGACCGTAGACTTAATTATTTGACATTAATTTCAGCTTAAAACCTCCACACGATCTCGAGATAAATGGACAATAAAGTGATAGTATAAGATATAATAAGTATAAGTATAAGATATAATAAGTATGAGTATAAGATATAATAAGATATATAGATATTTTTACCGTTTGATTCATGGAACCTTAATAATAATGTCAGCTTTATAAAATTTGCGCGAGTGTAAATTTTTTCGACACGTAGCGGCCACTATTCCTATGTTGTTGATATGTTTTTTGTTTTGAGCAAAATTAGAGTGTATTATCAATTATCATATTATAGTAACAACAAACCTTCAACATAAAGAACTATATTATTAATAAATACAATATATTTTTAAGTTTCAATGATATCTTAGATATAAAAAAATATCAAGTGTTGTAACCGTGGGACGATTCTCACATGGCAGCAGCTTGCGATCCAGTTACACTACCGACTTCTCTGTGAGAAAACTAATCAATTGCCTATATTATGAACAACTCTATTCCTTATTGAGAACATCATATAAAATCTGTTATTTCGTATTTAGAAAGTACAATTATAACTTAATTTCAATAATTATGTTAATAAAACAATAAAACTAAATAATATATTTTCTTACGGAAAAAAATAGTAATTTTCTTAAGGAAAATCTATTTGAAAAGTAGTATATGAGTTGTCTATTCTTAATATATTTTGATATATATACATACTTAGTTTTAACATAGCGTCATTTGAATATGAGGATAAGAAGAAATATTGAAAGAAGGTCAGATTTTTACACTCCATTCAATTTCGTCATCAGTTCTACGAACAAACTCATTCAGAGGCGGATTGGGTGGAGATTTACAACATACCATTGCAAAATACCGGTTCTTATGAGATTTTTTCCAATATCAGATTGAAAATGCATTACTTCTAGCTAGAATTTATAAGAAATATGAAATATTATTTATTTTACATTACCGGTTATATGTACATCATACTGTCTATAATAATTTATTATTTTAAAAAAATAGCTAAAATATACTTTAAGTTTTTTTTACCTTTTTATATCGTAAACAATCAATAACAGAATTAGAAAAAAAAAATATAAAAAAATATTTTTGGGCAATTATTAAATTTGAAGTACCTCAAAATCTGTTACATATGTTACGTGAGTAGGTATTTAAGTAAAAGGAGTTCTTATCGTTTGATAAACGTAACGTATTCATCTCGGCTCGCTCTACGGTGAATTATATACACGGCAATCGATTTGTTCCTCGCAACATTTGATTCAATTGAACCGAGGAAACAACCTATTGTGTAAGCTCGTATGATAAAGTTAAACTATTAACGGTTTTACTTTTATAATACTTGTATTATTTTTATTACAAAATGCGATAAAAAATATGTTCATGTATATAATAAATAAATAAATCAGCTTCCACACACAGCTCCCACACACAGGTGGGTAGGCACAGGGAAGCTAATTAAGAGACTCCGTTCTCCAATTTTCTTCAAATTTTTCGAGGCATTGCGTGTTGAGTGACGGAACTCAACGCCGGGTTTTTGCCTTGGTGTCAGAGCGAAGAAATGAAAATATAAATAAATAATAATTCATTTCTTCGAGTGGGGATCGAATCCACAACTGTCGAGTGGGGATCGAGTCCGCAACTGTCGTGTTACAGTCACACTCTTGTGCCCCTGGGCCACACGATCTCACATATTCATATATGTATATAGTATATTCATATAGTTTTTTATTTTGCAAAGTTTCATCTAGTTAAGCTAAGAAGGTAATAAAGATCGCAGATTATGTTATTTATACGTACATATTGTATAAATTCTATGACAATGTACGCTTGTGGGTTGATGTTTACCAAATATCGTTCGCTACGACTTATAATATGTATGTGTGTATGTTTGAATACGTCGTAGTGTGGGTGAATTGACAATGATCACAATAGTCTCTAATTAGAGTCGAATCACAACTGTTTCGACGAACATATATTGATCAATATTTAGTCAACTAGCAGTTTGTCGTAGTATTTTTTCTTAATTTTTAATTATGTCAAAGCCAGTTTACGTTTGTACAGTGATTGTAGGATATACCTTTACCATATATACTGTGAATATTTTCTTAATTATAGAAGAAAATACGTAAAAATTCTAAATATGAAAATTTGCTAACACCAAGGAGAATGATATCTTTATAATGAACTTTCGATAACATATTTAAATATGCTTGTAGTAGAGGTTGCATATTCGACACGTTCGCAAGGCTAACAAGTGATCACCTCGCGATCTTACACCAACTTCACTTCCAATATGTTGTACCACTCACTTATAATAGCAACTAAACGATAATGACCTTTGCACTTCAACACAACACTGACACAAATTGCGAAACGCCTACACGACTATTCTATATAATCGCATAAAGTACATACTTATGTACAGTTAATTCTTATGATATATTTTTCACGATATACATATACGCGTCTGTTCACGGCAGTAGAAAAACCGCGTGTACGCTCCCTCACGGCTACAGGCTGCGTAGGCGCATGTGTTAGAAAGAGATAGCGGTTAAAGGCTCTGGCGCCGCCGTATATACGGCCGCGTGTGGAAGCGAGACACACTAGCGACTTGAGCGACAGTCCAGTTATGTATCTTGTTTCTATATAACAGATATAAAGCCTTGGCTACTAAAAGCTTTTAGATGTATTTTATCTATTAATTCATGTTGATATTAATAGAAAAAGTTACTCATAGATCTTTGTCTTGTCTATTTCTATTATAATTTTACTATATATTTACTTATGAGATAAGGAAGATAAGGGAAGACTGTTAAATTCTATTTACGTTGGGTTGCAAAACTCAATATAGCCTTCAACACAGTTACGTTACTATTAATTGTAATTTGTATGCTCTGGTCCTTTAAGCTTTATACATTCTAATACAGCGCCAATGATACACGTAATCAATTGCATCACTACGGCCATCCAGTTGTGAGGTACAACTGGATGGATCTAGTTGTAGCAAAAAAATCTAGGAAATAGACGAGATTATCGCACTGCCTTAGAAGCAGCAGCTCAGCATGGAACCGGTTTGCGCAATTCAATGTTTCTACGAAGACACTAACTTGTGTACATGATGTTGATAATAATGACGCTTACGTAACTTGTCACGTCTTATCATAGAGGTGACGCCTGTGATGTTGACCACTTTTTCACTAATGTTGGCGGTATGTTAGGATATGATGATACCTAACCTACTTCCTCTAAAGTTTCTTTATGTGAAATGTAATGTACTCTTAATATATGGGAAACTGAAGAAGTTAAGTTAAAGAAAACAATACGTTTACCTTTTATATCATAGGAAAAAAAATTATCATATTTATAATTTCTATTTTAGTAAATTACATATTAAATTTCGTTATCAATTTTTCCCGAAACTTCTTTAAATATTAAAATATCCTTAAATGCCTTATAGATAACATTATATAGCTTTTTATGAATAATTTTCTTTCAAGCGTTATCGTCTCCGTCCGTAGACAAAAAGAAGTAAATATCTCAAAATTGATTTCGATTGATTCAATTCCTTTTTTTATGAAAACTGTGAAACATCTGAGGAGCTACAGGTGCGTTAATTCAACAATTCAACATTACATATCTCTATCCTTTTACATATAAATAACGAAAAACCATGAACGAGAGCGATAAACCTAGAATAATAAGATCATATGGAATAAATACGAGATAATGATTATTTTACATACTTTTAAAGATGTGTTGATGTAGTTGAACTATAGAAGAAGTTTAACTATACTTAAGAATTCTTACTCACTATTGGTTGCATTTGCTCCAACGAAATGTATTTTATTTCTATACAAAAGAATGTTATAAAGCAAATAATAATAAGCATTCAATCAGTGTAGTTTATTGAACGAGTACACAGAAAGTACTAACTTAACATGCCATATAATAATGTGAAGAAAAATGATAAATAGTCTTTCACTGAATAGCCCTGCCTGACCCCTCCAGTGACACAAACCTACAACAAAGATTCACACGATAGAATATAAGTAAAGGTACTTAAGTAATCATTTTTGCAATGACCACAGATGCGAATTGTAGAAAAATATAGGTTTACATTGACTTGGTGGAGTTGTAGCGTGCTTAAGTCAGCACGTTTGTTGTGGGTTCAAATTCAAGGAATTTTATTTTTTGAAATTCAAAGATTTAAAATATTACAGTTGCTTTAAATATTACTTTTAAATGTTCTTAATAAAACAAAATAAACTGAAATACATATAATATTATAAAAAAATGTAACATAATTTGCTACAATGTTCAAACATTTATAAAGGTTAAATACTTATTTAGATAAATAAGTTGTAACAAGCGTATAAAAATTTCGACGTAGCTTAGCGAGAACGCATGGCTTAGTGGTCAGAGCGCCTGGTCGGTTTCTAGGAGGCGCGGGTTCGAGTCCCGCTACGTTCAAATTTTTATACGTTTTCTAAATAAGTATTTTTCTTTCCTAAGTGTGGAATAACACTTTAAAAATGTTTAAAAATATTTATAAAGGTTTTCAATATCCTTATTATGTTTAGAGGTTCCATAAAACTTTTGAAGCTTTTCAAGCAAAGAAACATAAATTTTACCTTAATCTTTATAAAGTATGTGCTCAAGAAAGTTTATTTTCAAAATTCACCAAGCGTCTGACCTAGTGGGTAACAGAAATGTGTGCCACTATTCTACTTTTATACCACTAATACACCATTCACACTTTTATCATCTTCGCTATAGTGAAACCTAAATATATATTTGCATTTCTTGCGTTCTTATCATATAAATTTAAACTATAATAGGATTTTTTCAAAATTACAAAAAAAAATTGTCTTATTAATATTATAATTTGAAATAGTAATTGTTATGATCGAATCACTTCCCACGTCATTAGAAAATGTATTAATAAGATGGAACCTAAATTATGGAACAGTTTATGAATATTTAGTTGGTGTAGGCACAGAAACCAACTAAGCTTTACAAATGTGCTATTAGATAGAAACACAAAAGCGAAGTTTAAATTCTCAAATCAGTAATAAGCTTAGATTCATATATTCGCATTCTCAATTCAATTTTATATTAAAGCATTTCAAATTTTTCAAATATTATATATAATATAAGCGCAAAAATTATGATATTTATGCGAAACTGAATAATAAAAAAAGTTATTATTGTTAAACTTCTTTGTTGCATATTTGCAACAAAGAAATTTTAAAAGATATTTATATTTAAAGTTTATCTGACTTTTGTAATAAAACAATACATGTATAAAGCGATATAGTTGTAAATGAGCTTAAAGTTTCGGCTCCGTCGGATATTGTTCCTAAGTAATCGCCTCTATTGTTTGTAAAGAAACTTATTGTACATACTAATATAATAGAGAGGATATTCTGAACTCATAAACAGAGGAATATATTTAGAAACAGAGGCCGTCGTGGCTCAGGGGCATAAGGATGTGACTGTAACGCGAAGGTTGTGGGTTCGATCCCCACTCTAAGGGAATGTATTATTATTTATTTATATTGTCATTTCTTAGCTCCAGCACAAAAGAAAAACCCTCAACACGCAATATCTCAAAAATTCGACGGAAAGTGTGGAACGAAGTGTCCTAACACTAGGTGCCTTCTGCCTACCCTGTGGGGTACAGCGTGAAGCTGTTTTTTTATAATTAGAAAAAAAAAATCATTTAGAAGAATAAGAATTATTTTATGTTGTTTATTTGTTTGAGTCGGTACTACATTTCCTGGTTCATAAAATGTTGTTATTGACAAACATTTTATGTTATTCAAGTCCATGGTAATGTAAAAGTGATAATAAATAATAGGTTATCATCATATAGAGTACATCTATTGGTATAGAAGTAAACGAGAAGTAGAACCGGTTTCGCAGCTGCGCGTGCGCAATGTTGTAGTGAGCAATGAGGTAGCGTTGGCCGTAGCACCTACTGTCCGTAGTACTTTTATCAGTGGGTAAGGGCTGTTTATCATTTCAGAAGTGGCACACATGTATATATTATGCAATAGCGGTTTAAATGCAAATACTGAAAAATGAAGATGAAAATGTTTTTAGTTTTTACGGTGTTTAAATTGTTTTTTTAATGGCATGCTAAGATTCTAGAATTTAAAGTAAGGCTCTGAAGTTAATTGAATAAATTTAATACGTACCGGCTCTCACTTGATGGACTATTGCTATATATAGAATACAACACTATTGAGAGCTCTTTGCGTGATACAATCTAATAAAATAGATACTATTATATATGTTACACTAAATCAATCTTCAACGACCACAACGAAACCTTCTTTATAGTTAAAGGATGTGTAAAAACTATTATAGTGTTACGACACGAAGATCTATTTTAATTGAGTTACTTACATTTTAGAAGATTATAAAAAGAATTCTAGCTAGGATGAAAAAATAATATGTGTAAGTAAACGAATCTACAGAATAAATTAAAAAAAATAAATCAGCTACACACGACATGGCACGACTGGCCTCAACGAATCTGCAGACTGCATAATAAAAAACAAAAATAATTAAAAACCTACAGAAGCTTACACAAAAATTAAATATAAAATTATATTAGTGATTCGTCAACAGAAAATATTTATAATAAAGAAAAACCGAGAGCGTAGCCACGTATCACAAGCAAATACAACTTATCATAATGCGTGAGATGAATGAAGACGCAATGGTAATTATAAAAAAATATAGATATATTTTGCGGGGCTTTTATATAAATATATGTTGTGAATAATCATATATATATGGCCAGGCTAGTCATAGCGCAGAGGCACAAAGTGTGACTGTATAACTGACTAGTTGTGGGTTCGATCCCCACTCGAGGAGATGAAATATTTATTTAAATTTATATTTCCATTTCCTAGTTCTGATGTCAAGGCAAAGCGCGGCGTTGAGTTCTGCTACTTAATACGCAATGCCTCCAAAATGAGCGCTGTGTGCGGGATACAGCGTGAAGGTGATTTATTGATTTTTTATAATAATCATATACATTTACCACATCCTCATCAATAATAATGTATGAAGAATAACACCTTCAGTTTCTATTATCCGATATACCTAAGGTGCCACCTATATGTCACGGCCAGCCGCTAATGCAATTGTGTTTCTATCCATATGCATTATGGCATGGGAAAACCAGTTTTTACGTATATCTAATAAATGATTTATTCTCATGTAAGAACTAATAAAATGCTGTATTGCAACATATAACTTAGTAATAATAATCTTAATTATATACGTATCTACTTGTTGCTGCGCCCCGGGCAAATATTCTTTTAAAAAAAAATCAGCTTTACGCTGTATCCCGCACACAGGAGGGTAGGCAGACGGAACCTAGTGTTAAGACACTCCGTTCTCCACTTTCTGCCGAATTCTGGAGGCATTGTTGAGTAATAATAATCGTAATCATATACATATCTACTTGTTGCTGCGCTCCGGGCAAATACACTTTTAAATTTCATACATTTATTCAAAGTTATTATAAAATAAAATAAAATTTAATTAAATAAAACCACAGTTATTCTAATAAACTTGAAGATATGAAAACCTCGTAAATTGTAATTAAATATTTTGTTACGGTTCCAAATTGTAATTACACCTGCAGTCTTTATATTCGTTTTGATTGGCTTCGAATATTAATCAGCTACAGATATTTTATCTCCTAATTTAATATCGATTTTTTCTGTTGAAATATTTCAATGATTTGTTCAACGATATTGCATCGTGTAATAACACCGTAATTGGCTGGCCCAGTTAGTATGCGGCTTTAGACACGTCCAGCCACGACACACTTCTGAGAACGTGCCTATCTATTCACAATTACTTCAAAATAACGTAATTATATATAGATAGATATAGATTCGTGTAATCTAATGATACCTGAAATGTTTATCTGTCGATTCATGCGTAAATAATATTATTTACCAATATATTCTTTTTTATTTGTTATCTTAACCAATTCCTTTTGATTTAATCTTGAAAATTTAAATGTAAAGATTTTTTTTTATTTGTACAATAAAGTTGGTAGGTACTATATAAAATTAAGACACTATTTCATTTCGTGTTGTATTATTTTCAAAAGAAATAAACATGTTCGTTTAAATAACTTAAAATGTTAATTAAACAACTAATTACTAAGCAATAGCCGTGTAGTAAATAGCACTTATTACCCGAAGATCTCGAGGCCATGAGTTCTACGAACTCTTTTACTATTATTGCAGTAACATCGGCTTTTATCTTATCACATCATGTTCTTCAACATTTTGACAACACAAACATACAAAACAAATAATTCTCTTAAACAATAATCTCATCTTCTTATTCTTTGAATCCTCAAACACAAAACCCAACAAGAATGAAAAAAGACAGATTAAACAAAGGCTCGTATACTGGAGAGCAAAATAGCTCAGCGATGTGATAAAGCTGGAACGCTAAATCACGACCCCTTCCAATGTTCGAGCCAGTTCTAGACTAAGGAATGAGTATGTTATGAACATCTAGTTTAGTTTATACATATACATACTTATTATACAATATGATAAACTAAATAAGGAAAATATTTCTTCAAAAATATAAGAGTTATAATTAACACTGGTTAAAAATTGTAAGAGGGTATATTGTCCTTTCTATAAATTTTTTTGTAACGCACAGGATTAAAAAACTATATATTTAAATTATATCGTGACCAACATACACGATCTAAGGAGAATCCTTTTATTGAGTGAAATTCAAAGTCATTTTCAAATTCAAGACGTGTCGAAAGTTTTGGCCGACGGTGATTTGAGGTCAAATAAAGCAGTGAACTGTGTATTGTTCACGAGAACGAAAAGGTCGTCTGATTGGCCACTCGGGCCGTGCGCGACTAAAGGTAACTTTGAAATACGCGATATCATTTGGTAGAGTCAAAAAAAATATTTTTTTTTTTCACAATCCTGCTTGGAGAGCATAAATTAAAATTATCAACATGCGGGCTGAAGTTACAATTAACAAATTTTCTTTTTGTTTTTTTTTTGTGCCTAAAACACCTATCTAATATCTCTATTGTTAATAGAAATGAATCAACTTTATTGTTTATAAAGTTATTTAGAATTAAATAAAGTACATAGAGATCGTAGCTTACCTTAAGAGCACAAAATATACACGAAGGTCCAAGACACGCGTGGCCAGTGAGCTCGCGGAAACTGCGCCTGAATATGTCGAGATGCCATAGTACCTGAACAAAAAATTTAAAATTATAATTTCTTGTGATTTTCATCGTCATTTACCTAGAGTTAATTATAAACAACAAATAACATATGTCTATGTATGGAAATTATAAGAAGAATTAAATTATTTATTATAAGAATAAAGAGCTTTGGCTGTATATTTTGCCCAAATTTATGCCATATCCAGCAGGGTAGGCAGAAGGAGCATAGTGTTAAGACACTTTGCTTCCCACTTTCCGACGAATTCTGGAGGCATTGCGTGTTTACTTGAACGCGACAGGTTGTGGGTTCTATTCCTACTTGAGTAAAATAAATATTTATGTTTTTCAATTTGTGCCTTTCTTGTCGTGGTAATGTGCAGCGTTAAGTTCCGCTACTCAACACGCATTGCCTCCAGAATTCGGCGGTAAGTTGGAACGGAAACGTCTGAGAGGGAACGGAGTGTTAACACTAGGTTCCTAGGTTACGTCTGCCTAGCCAGCTAGCGGGGCAGCGTTAAGTAAAAAAAATATAATATAGGTAATAGGACTATAGTTTAAGCATATTTATATACACATATTGTCTACATAAGATTACGCCACGGGCTTCTTGGCACGTTTCGCGTCAGCTGCAAATGCATATGACGCGGCAAAAACTTTGAAGCGATCTAAAAGGAAGTCAAGTGTCGTCATTATATTGTGTGTTATATTTAAAACAATGCTTACATAGAATAAATAATTTAATTTGAAATGTCAAAATCGATAGAAATAGCTTATATTTATTATTGTCATTATTTATCGATCTAGTAATATTAACATTTTAAATTATAAGTAACGCCTACACGCTTCCTGTTTAATTCGCCTACACATATGCATATTTTAAAAAAACATTCAGAGATTGTAGATATTATAAATAAAGTAACAAAGGTATTATGAAAAACCAGTTAAGTGTGAGTCGGAGTCGCCCACCGATGCTTTCTTACCAATTCCAGGAGTATAGTTCAAAGCGAAGTACGATTTATAAAAGTTAACAAACTTACTTTTGCGAGCATGTGCATTAATTTTATATGAAATGAATTACAAATATGAAATGGTAATATCCGTTGGTAATGATTTTTTTTCTATGAAATATCTATAAATTTCCATATTTCACATTTTTTTCGTTATTTATATTGTAAGGTCGAGGCCAAATTTCATATCTGTAGGTCCACTATGAGCACCTCTATCCTATAGAAAATTAGATATAGATTAGATTCTGATTACGCGACGAATTTCATACAAAATATAGCAAAATCAATGCATAAATGCTCGTAGCTTTTGATTGCGTTTACTTACAAACTTGATTTATTCCTTGCTTCAAGGGACCATAGACCTTAATATTTGATATATATCTAAACTTGATAAATGTCTAAATGTCTACGATCTCGAGATAAATAGTCTTGACAGACGGACAACAAGATGATCCTATAATATAAAGTTTCCGTTTTTACCTTTTGAGGTACGAAACTCTAAAAATATACATAAATATTTAAGAAATTATGTAAATATATATTCCTAAAATACATATTAATTAATTTTTGTTTATGATACCAGACACCGGCTACAGAATAATAAATGCTTGCATTCATAGAAGGGATCCAAAATAACCTAGAATCTCCTTTAGAACACAAACCTATATCATTTCAGTATAACTAAATTGGCATTTGGACGATTATGGAATACACCTGCCCGTTGTTTTTCTGCGATGGATTTCGGCGTTTCAAGAGCAGGTGGTCGGCTGTGGCCGGTTTGAGCAGATGTGCCGGTCTGATCTTAGTTTTGATCTTCGAAACATTTGTATTGAAACCTATAAATAATTGATACTAAACAAGCAGCTATAGAGTATATATTTTCGATTCTTGATATACGTAAACTAGTTTTGTATATAATAATCCTACATCTCGTTTTACCAGTACATTCTTGAAATATTATCATCGATTTTGTCATTGCCANAAAGTGGGGAACGGAGTGTCTTAACATTAGGTTCCCTCTGCCTACCCTGCTGTGTGCGGGATACAGCGTGAAGCTGATTTAATTTTTGATTTTTAATTTTATGTTATAAAAAAATATAATAAATTAATACTGTAAATTTTGTACATAACATACATAGGAAAACTCTATCGGCATTTTTGTGGTCTATGATGAAGCTAAAAATGCAGAAGAATGTTGCGTTTGCTTAGTCACGTAACTGAGCAAGACTGTTAACATGCCATACTTGAGAAATTACACCGTTTACATATTGTCCTAAATATATCAATTGTGTAAACAGAACTATTCATAATAAATTATCATGTAATTATTTAAAATATCTTATGTACTATGACGTTGTTTATCTAAAGAAGTACGGACACCAAAGAGAGCATTTGATAAAAAGGAAGCTGAAAAATGTTTATTGTTGAAAAATCATAGGTATATACATTTTCAGCTTCACGCTGTATCCCACACACTGCAGGGTAGGCAGAGGGGACCTAGTAGTAAGACACTCCGTTCCCCACTTTCTGCCGAATTCTGGAGGCATTGCGTGTTGAGTGGCAAAACTCAACGCCGCGCTTACCCTCGACACCAGAGCGAAGAAATGGAAATATAAATTTAAGTAAATACTTCATCTCCTCGAGTGGATCGAAACCACAACCAGTCGGTTTTACAGTCACACTTTGTGCCCCTGCGCCACGACTGGCCTCTACATTGTAAGTGTTCAAATAAATAATCTTAAGGTGTTAGAAGTGCGACATTAAGATAAAGCATGGTTATAGCTAATGGACGGAACACAAATAAAGATAACAAAAAGGTTCTTAAACCAAGAATATGTCAACATATTATAGATAAGAAGCTTTTGAGCTTTACTGCGAATTTTATAAGATAGAATTTTTATTTTCATATTTTTGACTTGTTTCAAAAGTGAATATCTAAAGCTAAAATTTATAATAAACACAAAATAAAAAAAAGCAAATCCAGTTTTTCTATTGCTAGAACATTATCTATACTTTAAATCGAATACGTTTTGTCGATCTAAGTTAGACAGAACACGCTTACAAACTACTTAGTGAGCAGCGTCGGCGCCGAGCGTAACGGGATATACTTACCTACTCATTTATATTACCGCTAAGTTCTAAGTTAGAATAATGCTAGTAAATCTAAAAGTCTAAGTTCGATTTCTGTGTGTTGTTTCTAATTTAGTTCAACAAAAACTTAAAATATTTTTTTTTGCTTCACATTGTATCCCGCACACTGCAGGGTAAGCAGAAGGAACCTAGTGTTAAGACACTCCGTTTCCCACTTTCTGCCGAATTCTGGAGGCATTGCGTGTTGAGTGGCAGAACTCAACGCCGCGCTTGTCCTCGACACCAGAGCGAAGAAATGGAAATATAAATTTAAGTAAATATTTCATCTCCTCAAGTGGGGATCGAACCCACAACCAGTCGGTACAATTTAAAAATTATTGTAGTTATAATTTAGTTTTTTTTGGTCCTTCCTACAAAATGCGAGGCAACGTAAAACCAAATCTACTTTAATATATTATCTATATCAGTATGTAATGACTTAGGTCTGGAGCTTCTAATAGGCAATTATGTATCTTCATTTTAATAATACAGACATAAGCAATGTTTTTACAAAAACTATATACTTTCTCTATAGTAGTCTGTTTTGTAAAGAAATTGAAAAGAACCTTTCTTGTTATAACTGTACATAAAAAGATTTCATATACGGTCAAAGAAATGTGTGACTATACGCAAGCATGATTTACTCACGTTTTTCTTTGAAGGGGAGTGCAGTGGTGCATCTAATATATTGAATATATAATTCGATTCCTACTACGATTTGACGCTTTTTAACCAGCCAGCGTGGGAAATGGCTATAACTCGATTTGGTTACAATGAAAGTATATTTACATATATCCTAAATTTAATAATGGTTGTTTCTAAATAATGTTTATATATTATAGAACGAAAATAACCTCTTAAGAAATAATAATACAAATTACTTAATTTTTTTAATAATTAACTAGTATGATAAATTAGGTATTAATGTAATAGCTGTTAATGTTATTTAATTGTTATCGTGTCACTCATTTAAAAAAAACTGTCCAGTGAGCTAAATAGCGGAAGTAGATTTGAATCAAAATATAGAGACTTCCCCTACGGAAACGACGCACCTTATTTTCATATTATGCATTAGGTAACATTCATGATGTAAATAAAAAATAAAGAATCTATTTCGAAAATAAAGAATCTACTTCATAATAGCAGGGTAGGCAGAAAGAATCTGGAACCTAGTGTTAAGAGACTCCTTTCCCATTAAGTCACTTCCGTTCCCCAATTTCTGCCGAATTTTGGAAGCATTGCGTGTTAAGTGACGAAATTTAACGCTGCATGCGTTTACAATCGCAGGCTTGTGCCCATGGGCCACGACGAGGCCAGTCGTGGCGCAGGGGCACAAAATGTGACTGTAAAATCGACTGGTTGTGGGTTCAATTCCCCACTCGAGAAAATGCAATATTTACTTACATTTATATTTTTATTTCTTCGCTTTGGTGGCGAGGTAAATCGCAGTGTTGAGTTGTGATATTCAATACGTAATGCCTCCAAAACTCGGCGGATAGCGGGGATCGTAGTGGAGAAGGAACCAAAGAATAATTCTGTTCTTTCTATTCGCTCGCTAGTACAAGAGGTTTAAAAAATATTTATTTCATCATATTGGTATTATATACATACATGTCTACATTTCCTAAATTCATTATATTTAAATCTCATTGCTTATTTTAACTACGCCATCAAAATGTTATGTCCCTTTGTTTTTTTGATACTAAGTACATAAAAAAACGACTTTCAATACAAATCACATATTATTTAATTGTCCTATTATATAATTAAGTGACGGATTTAAATTAATATACAGTGATACGTTTACAGTCAATTAAATAGAAAAACACATGAATGATATTTGAGTTCAATACCGTATTTGTAAATGTTATCAAACAACCTTAGCGGCTTCACTTAAGACGTCAAATCGATTGTTGTATATATTTTTGTAGTGTAGTTTACACCGTGACGGCGGTCACGGTTTGTTATGATAACCAATCAGAATATCAACGGAACGGACATCAAATGGCACATATATTGTGGAAATTGTGAGGGAATTAATATATAAACCTATTTTACGTCATTTGCCTAGTATACGATATAAAAAATGGGCTTAAAACAATTCTATATAATTATTCTTTAGTAAATTAAAATAACCGAGGAATCAAACAAAATTTTAAATATTATACCTTCACACAAAAAAAACAGTTCACAAAAAAAATCTTAAAAAAAAATAATATTACACTTAATATCTTAAAAATAAGCTTAAGAAATTCTGAAATTTCAAGAGCATTCGCTCTATATACGTTATAATTCGCCATCTTTAAAGAAAACGGCGGGAATTAATTATATTCTGGTTAATGTCAGTAGAAAGTGTATAAGATATATGCATTTAGTTTAGTCTTGACAATTTAGGAATTTTATATTGAATTCCTTATGTTCTGAAGTTTTGTGTAAACAAAAAATGTGTCAATCATTGGTGCTTGTAAGTTATTGGTGCCAGCAGCTATATATGTATTATAAATTTATAACATGGTATAATATAAGTATTAATGTATTAATATATTTAAAATATTGATCTCTAAATCAGGTTTTTAATTATACTTATAAAAATTGAGAAAGTTTTCTTAACCATATTATAATGGCCAAAACTGACTTGAGCTCACTCTTGATTATGTAAATATCTATCGTTGGCTATTCTGTTGTCTTTTCAAGTACTTTGTTGTCTTTTCAAGTATTTTTACATTCTTTAGACTCTTAATGTTAGCAGACCATAGGAACTACTCTAAAGACAATGTTGTCTACATTCAATATATTTTTAAACTACGCTTTTTTTTATTTCATCTTAACTACATACAAGTTAAAGTTTTTAAAATATTAATTTATTTTTGATAAGACTATCGTGAACAAGCTTTATCTAATTACGATTTTATTAAAGGTAGGATTTAAAAGAAAGGTGAACGTGATGAATTTTAAGTTGGGTGAAAGAGGCGAACGCCCGCCATTAAGAACCGGTCAGCGCGTGGATTCAAAGAACTCACTTATATCAACCAATTACTTTTTATAAGCTATCGCACTGGCCCTACTATTACCAAAAGTAGTTAAATACTACCTAGAAAATAATTTAAAAATGGACTAATTTATATTTGGGTAAAAACATATTGTAAATGCCATATTATAAATAATTTCGTGAGTAATTATGCTTGAATAATGTGTAGCCTACGTAATGTATTAAAATAATAAGTATTAAACATATAGAGACTTTTTACAAACTTTATTTGTGTCTTGTGCAATATTTAAAAAAGTTTATGAGTTTGGGGCGAAATTGGGTGCTGATTTAAAGTAGTGGCACGTTATCGGCTTTTTTATATTCCCAATATATATTTAAATAAATAAATAGTTTACTAAAAATATTTGAATCTTGACAAATTTATAAAAGGAAATCTTGTTTTAAATTTATGCACCATTAGAGCTCACTATGCAGAACGAGCTAAGACTCCAAAGTTTTAAATGCATTTCACATACATCCAAAACTGCCCTACTACAATGGAGCATCCCTTTTAATGGGGGGACCGGCCAACCATGCAATGACTACCTGTCTAAGTACCTGTATACGAAATCCTGGTCCATAATTATGTAGAAATAACTATACGCAAATTACTATAGCCGACTATACAAAATATCTGTCTTGCTCTAGCCTATAGAAAATTTGTATGGCATTTCTCTTTCTCGCTCACAACTTAATGTTTGTTGGCCTTTTTCCGAAAAGGACAACCAGAACGATCGTCCTTTTATGGGATAGAATGTACTATCATTAATTTCCTTGAGTCTTTCTGTTTAAAAAGTATTTTTTTAAATAAATTTCAGTAAAATTTTATAATCTCTTCTTTAAGAGTAGTACCAAAGAAAAATTATATAGAGATATATATATTGTAGGTAGATGCGATTCGCGTATTCTTTTTATAAGAATTCAAAATTCCGGCCCTGGAAAAGGGTTCGTTATTTTGAAATAAAACAAAGACCATTCTGTAGAGCGGGAGAAATCGAGATATACGAAGGCTGTACCTCTATAGTGACCTGGCTGTCTCAAATTACAAACCGAGCTATGAGACGAGATTTATAGTTCCTTTCATTTTATATATATATATCAAATGTATGTATAAATATGTATAGTACGAGACATTTATATGAAAAAATACATAACTATTATTTATAAATATATCAAATATATAATTAATAAATATAACATATGGATAGTTAAAATTTCAGTTCAATATAAGAGCTCACCTTCGCGCTATGGTACAATGCACTGCTTTTATTAATTTTCGCTTTCGTCATGGTGTCACAATAATCCAAAAAGTTCACATAGTTCACGTCACAACACTAAAAGTTCCACATTGTTGATGTTGAACGGGAAAACTACTGAAATATCGTACAAGTTGTGTTTACAACGGGAGGCCGTACGTGGGAGTGTACTAGTGCAGGCAGTAGTAAGGCGCCCGCGCCGGGCGACAGCAGCGCCAAGCCTTGTAGCGGCGTAGTAAGGTACTACACGCTACGATTGTGACTGCCCTACGCTTTGAGGCTTTAGCATCCGCCATTTTGTATTGAAACTAGCTGGAGGCACCGTGGTGGAGATTGTGCTAGAGATACGAGCTTCGAGTTCGTGCATACATAGTTTGTGCTTATTTTTTATATAGTACTATTGCAGTGGTTTTGATAGCAACCACTAATTTAGTTAATTTTTTTAATCACAATTTTCTATAACAATAAAATTTATCACCGTACGTTATATATAATATATGTTTACGTTATATTACTTTTGTTATTATATAAATTGATTACATTACTATATAGATTTCTAAACTTACAAATTTTACGTTTTTTACCAATTTTAAATAATACATACCTATAGCCTTATTCGATTTAATAATCTAATCGCTTTAAATGACAAGTTTTTTATAGTAAAAAAATAAGCAGGTGTCTTAAATAAAAAAAGTACATCAATACCTCCGAGTGTGAGGATCTGTCAGAAGGATGTTTGAAAAACATTTCAAAACTTTTTATAATCATCCGATGAACACCTTGCGAATAAATTTTGTTCTTATGATGATTTTACATTTACTCTCAAATCTATATTGAGCGTAAGTATGACCTTTAAGTTACATTACCCTGACTATAGTTAAATAAAAAAAAACTATAGGTATTTTGTATTAAATTTTATTTTTTGGACATGACGGCTTTTAAATTTGATACTCTCGGAACACTAGATCGAATGCGATGTAAAATAGTATTATTATTTGTGAATATTGATTCAAAGTGATAATATTTTACTATACCAAATATTATCATTGGTACACTATTAACTCGTTCCTCTTTCAACGTTATAATTTATAGACAGATATATAGATATATTTATAGATAGATGCAAATAATCACAAAACTAACGTATCTGTCGTAAGTTTAGTAGTTCCAAGTTTCAAAGTTGTGTCTCCAAGGTTAAAAATGATTATAATTTTTTTTTATCCTTTCTTAATTTAGCTTAAGACCTTTTTAAAGATAAAGGATGTTCACTCGCTCATCTTATGGGTTTGCCAAGTATTTTTAAAGCTTCGGTGTTAAGCCGAAGCCTTTGCTCAATGCATACATTCTGCAAGGTAAGGAATGCAAAAAGATGACATAAAAATCTTGCCCTTCGAGGCCTCATGGCCCTGTACATACAAGTAAGTACAATTATATTTCAACTTTCTTAAATTCTGGTGTATTAGTCAAGTGGCTACTGTATTTTTTTTACAAATGAGTTCTTTAATAAATATATATGTCACAAATATATTATTGCGGGTGTAATATTTTTGTCATGGTTTTTTTTAATATTATCTATGATTATCCGAATCGTCCTTGCCTTGGTTGCATATTTTATATCTTGTCAAACAGTTTAATTAACATTAACTCTGAAGTTAATAAGTTCAGAGGCCCTTTCTAGTCTCAACTCTCAACTTTACCTGTCTATGACTAACGAATGATGAAAAAATTGTCTATGAAGTTATGTACGTAGAACTTCGATCAATTATACTTATATATTATTATGTATAATTATTATAATATTATATTATCATTATTATATTATTATATTATAATGATTATATTATTATGTATAATTTATCGAAGACGTAGAATACAAAGTAATACCGACGTTTTGACTGACAGAACCGCACCATGTTATTGTAGCGCTGTTGAAGAAACTAATTATAACCTTATACATAGAGTGTACGCGTTAATCATAATAGGCAACATTATAAATTTGTGAAGAGCTATTATAACTTTATCAACATCACCATTTTTTTAACTGTTGGGCCGATTCAATTTATTTGAAATTATTATAAAATTATATTATTATTTAATTTTGACGTTTTTACAATTATCTATATAAATAAAAAGAATCCTTTGGAATATCGTCTCATATATTGTACTCGTATATGAAACTTATGATGAATTATGTATATTTATATAGCGACGAATTTTGAGACAATGTACATAAGTAGTTATTCCTATGTAAATAAATATCAATTTATCTTTTAGTACTTTTATTTACCCCTAACGAAAACGGGGGTGTCATAAGTTTAACGTTTATCTTTGTCTATCATAGCTCCAAAACGAAGGTACCGATTTATTTGAAAAGTGACTTGGTCGTGAGTATCACTTAATCATGATTCAAAAACTTTTGAAACTTTGTTCAGTTCTTTCTGTGTTGTGGGAGTTTTTAATTCTCGATTATTACTTAATATTTTTGAATAATTTCTTTAACACGAAGGGAATTAATAGAGAATTGTGAGAAAGTTCAGTCTATTTAAAAATATTTTTTGTAGTATTGCAGGTGCAATACCGAGAGTTGATTTGATTTAAATATATGTAATTATAGAGAAATTTCAAATAAATTAAAATTATTTACATGTAATTGTTCACCAGTATCGAACCTACAACCATCGCATATATAGTTAGGAACTGTCCTACTGCATAACAACAGGCTTTTAAGAATACTAACCAACACAATGTTTGGAAATCTGGCAAAAAATCGAAAAATTTTGTCTAGATATTTGATTTTTTGCCTACGCTACGACATGTGGGAGGTGCGTGAAATTAAAAAAATGAACCCACTCCCACTGCACATACTTAATTGTATGATAACTATGTTACAACGACGACATCTCTATATAAAAAATTGTATATTTGCGTACATAAGTAAGTTAACAAACAAACTTAAATTTAAAAAGTGACCAGTAAATTCAAAACAAGACCCTTATGTTCTTTCCTTGTCGGCGATTTATTTTGTCTCGTTTCCTCTGGTATAAAGCCTTTATAAACATCTAAATATAAACACACAAATTGCAACTTTCTTACGAGGTCATAAGATACAAAGTACAATGGAAAGCTTCAATATTTAGGTTTGTAACGTAAAAAACGTAAATTGGAAATGAGACTCTTGTGTTCTATCCTTGTTGGTGCTTATATCTATCTTACTTTCTCTATTTGATTATTATTAAATTATCAATGAATTATTATTTATTAATATTTTCATTTCCTCGCTCTGGTGTTGGGGCAAAGCGTGGCGTTGAGTTCCGCGCGTAAAGTGGAGAACGCAGTGTCTTACAACTAGGTTCCGTCTGTCTACCTTGCTATAGGTGGAATACATGGTGATGCTAAAAAATAATAAAGCCTTCATAGATACATGCAGCCCAATAAAATATAATTTTAAGACGCGGACATAAGAAATAAAATGCAATGAATATCAACAATATTTGAGTATGTAGCGCAGTACTCTCGCCGAGTCGTGGTCGCCCTGAAGTTAGCTATAGATAGATACCTGCGCAGTTTCAATTTTATGAATTTTCTTACTTTTGATTATTTTCTTCCCCCGTGAACAGCACGCAAAAGTTCAAAAAGCCTAACTTCAGGGCAGCCATGACTCGTCGACCGTACTGTAACTCGTAAATTGAAAATAAGACTTACGTTCTGTCCTTGTCGGCGCTTAAATCTATCCTTATCTCTCTTATACAAAGCCTTCATAGATACATACATCCATAATAAAATACAACTTTATGACAAGGGCATAAGAAACAAAGTACAAAAGAAGCTTCAATATTTAAGTTCGTAGTAAGTCGTAGTAAATCTAAACCAGTTCCACGCTAAGAAGTAGAAGTAAGCTGTTCACTAAATTCGTTTATCGTTAAAAGTGTTTCCAAATATAAATTTGAGATACGTTACATACTTATACAAAATTACATGTAGAAGTATATAAATATATTTTTAACAAAACTATAGAAGAAAAACAATGTTCTATAGAAGAAAACTGATTAATAAAAAAAATCAGCTTCACGCTGTATCCCGCACACAGCAGGGTAGGCAGAGGGAACCTAGTGTGAAGACACTCTGTTCCCTACTTTCTGCCGCATTCTGGAGGCCTTGCGTGTTGAGTGGAAGAACTCAACGCCGCGCTTAGCCTCGACATCATAGTGAAGAAATGGAAATATAAATTTAAGTAAAATTTGTCATCTCCTCGAGTGGGGATCGAACCCACAACCAGTCGGTTTTACAGTCACACTTTGTGCCCCTGCGCCACGACTGGCCTCAACTGATTAATGATAAAGAATATAAAAAAAACAAAATTATTGCTTATAAAAGAACTAATATGTGTGGGTTGTTAAATAATTTATAGGAAGTCGTCGACTCTTTTTTAATGTATAAATATACACAACGCGCCTGCGAACGATTTGAAGCAACAATCGAGAGTAAGTTTTATTGCTTTTACTATTTTAAAGGAATATGTGCGTACTCCTTTTAAAAAAAACACACAAATATAATTTTAGCATATTATTACTATATACACATGTATATTGTAATAAAAAAATCTGCTTCACGCTGTATCCCGGACACAGCAGGGTAGGCAGAGGGAACCTAGTGTTAAGACATTCCGTTCCCCAATTTCCGCCGAGTTCTGGAGGCATTGCGTGTTGACTGGCGGAACTCAACGCCGCGCTTTGCCTCGACACCAGAGCGAAGAAATGAAAATATATATGTACATAAATATATTGTAATAATGTGCCAAAATTAATCAAAACTATTTATTTTTCTTCAGTATAAATATTTATATTAAACAAAGATAAATTGTTTTAAATCAAATATACGTGGGTCTTCTATACTTTAGTTTATATAAGCATCGATTGTTATGAAAAATTGACTATAAATCAAGAAGTGACTTGGTATTTATAAAACTTTTTACTTACTTTCTGTCACTTCTCTTATGGTTGTATTTAAGACGTTCTACCCGATTTCCAATAAGCGTTCACACTGCACTTCCATTGTTTCGTGTTATAATCGCTTCTGGTAAACTTTCGAGATCTGATATGACACATGAGGTACTTGCTCTATAAACAATATAACATTCTCACGGTGTTTTCATATACGTGTGTATATACATACATGCTGATTAAATTTTCAATAGTGTTAAATACTTATTGGCATAATATATACACATAATTGAATATTTTTTTTTATTTTGGATAATACAAATTAAAAACGATGTTTATTTAGTTTTTTTCTAGCCATGTTATTTTTATAAAAAAAATATTTAAAACAGATAAGCTTCTATAACAATTTGCAATATCTTAAATCAAATTTTTAAATGGTAGATACTTGAAAACTTTATTAATTAAAAAATAATGTTTAAACGACGGAATGAGCGACTTGACGCAACTAAAATAAGTATGTGAACAAGATTTTTTAGTAAAAGTGGATCATTTCTAAACGACCACGTGAGATTTGATTTTAATAATCGAGTTAATGAACTACTATTTCCACGCATACCATTACTTTCACTAGTACAGAAACTAAGAAAATAAAAAATAATACTGTTTGCCGTTGCAACCATTGCTAAATATTATTCGTGATATAACCCAATCGACTATGAAATCTTAATGTCTTTCTAAAAATTTTAACGACTTTAGATGCAGATTTGGTGATAGAATTTAGCACGCTGTTTCAACGTATGTATTTGTTCATTACTTAGAGGTAGTAGATCAAATATACATATATGTAAATATATATCTTAAATAAAGTATTTAAAAATTTATTATGCATATTAAGCGAATGCCTAAAATTTTGTGATTAGATAGATATATCTACTGTAATGCAATGAATGTATGTATATATTATGTGTAACGACGGTTGCTAGTCTTAAATTAGAAAATCAAGAAATGCCAACTATTTTTGGAAGCAATGCCGAAAGACAAAGAATTTTATCTTTCATGCCATAAGTCACATTGCGTGCTGAGTGGCGGAACTCAACTTCTCGTTGCCAGAGCGAGGAATAAAAAAAGAAAAATAATAAACATTTCATTTCCATGAATCGAATCCACAACCTGTAACGCTCATAGTCACACGTTTGTGCTCCTGTGCCACGACGGCCTCAAAAATAAACTTACATTTCGATCAATATACGTGTGTAGCCTTAATTAAGCACACTCACTGGGCACTCGTAAGATTTCTCCAAATCCTCCGACCGGTTTGGCTTGCGTCGAGGTAATTATTCTAAGAGATCCACCCAGTGTCCCACAAAGTAGACACCTTTTTAGGTCAAAAATACATATTTGAAAATATCTGACATCTGTGTCAGTGTCGATGTGTTTAATTTAGTAAAGATTTTCTTAAAACTACGAATAAAGTACGAATAAAGTGCTTTAGCATTGTATTGTATTTATTGCATGTAGCATTTTATTTGTAATTTTGAATAATAATTTATTATATATCAATATAATTTTCAAGCTTCTTCCTATGTTTTGTAAAGATATATTAATATTTAAGTGGTAGCGCAGGGGCACAAGAGGGTGACTGTTAACAAGTCTGGTTGTGGATTCGACACCCATTCAAGGAAATTAAATATTTATTTAAATTTATATTTTAATTTCTTTGCTCTGGTTTTGAGGCAAAGCGCAGCGTTGATTCAAAATCAACACGCAATGCCTCCTGAATTCAGCGGAAAGTGTAGAACGGACGAACGGTGCCTCAACACTAACAGTTTCCCTCCGAATATCAGCTGTGTGCGGGATACAGCGTGAAGCTGACATTTTTCTACATATTAATATTTCTCACAACATATACTACCACATTGAAACCCCTATCAATAAAACGTCTACAATGGTACCACTTTCTATATGCGGTAATATGTTTTATAATATAATAATATTAAGTAATATCGGTGGTACTTGAAGCGCAACCGACCTATATTTCTCACGGCGATCGTAGAGACGCGTCGCGGACCGAGCCGTGGGATTCGTGGGAGACGACTCCACTACTTCCAGGTTATCAAATTAATGAAGGACATCCAACCGTAAATTTCAAGTAAGCAAAGACATAAAAAATTTTGCATGAATAATTTCTTTGAAAAAACTATTTTCAATTACCATTTTTTGCTGGAAGACACGTGATTTTGGTAAAGTTCAGCTTTTTACACTTTTCAATTTACGTTTGCCGGAATTTTGGTTATGGTTTCACAATAAATTAAGATTTTTAAAAAGTATTCAACTTATAAAAAAATTAAATTAAATTAAAAAATTAAATTAGCTTCACGCTGTATCCCGCACACAGCAGGGTAGGCAGAGGGAACCTAGTGTTAAGACACTCCGTTCCCCACTTTCTGTCGAATTCTGGAGGCATTGCGTGTTGAGTGGCAGAACTCAACGCCGCGCTTAACCTCGACACCAGAGCGAAAAAATGGAAATATAAATTCAAGTAAATTTATAAAAGATTTTAAATATTTTAGTTTTGTTATTGAAACGTAAAATATTTAACACTAACTTCTTAAAATATAAATCAACTTCACGCTGTATTTCGCACACATCAGGATAGACAGAGGGAACTTAGTGTAAGACACTCCCACTTTTTGCAGAATTTTTCGATACATTACATGTTGAGTGGTGAAACTCAACGCCCGGCTTATCGTCTTGGAGCCAGAAGGAAGAAATGAAAATATTACCTTATACATAATAATTAGTTCCCCCGAAGTGGGGATCGAACCCACAACCATCGCTTTAAAATCACACTCTTATGCCTCTGCGAACCAACGGCTTCTACTACTAAAATAATTTTAATCTATATACAATAAAAAGTTCACACAGAGAAGAGAGTAACCACAATACAATACTAGATTTAAACGCGAAAGGGAAGCGAGAATCAACCGCGGTCCCACAGTTAGCTGATGCCATAAATCGATATACGATTGCCGCTCATACCTGCCCATTTTTATAAACGTACCATTTTAAACTATTTCTAGAGAACGCTTCGTGCCTTTAGAGTAGCACACTAATAAGAAAACAATTACATATATTATTTCTTTAAGTTTTCTCCACTCTATAAGATAGTGGCGAATTTAAATAGACTTATTAAGGGACGAAAGTGTTGCCATTTTTTATTAATACTTTGTAGATAGATGTATTTAATAAGTTTATATAGCATTTATATGGAAGATATATAAACATTTAAAGTATTTCAAAAATAAAGAGGATTTACCTTCGCACAGATCTCAACCTTTTTTTAATCTCAAAATGGCACAAGCGTAATTTCATTTCTTCAATCTGGTGACAAGGCATATCGTGGCAATTAGCTCCGCCACTTAATTCGATATGTCTCCAGAATTAGGCGCAAAGTGGGGAACAGAGTGTCTTATCACTATTTTCCCCGTGTTAAGGAGGTTAAGGAGACACAAACGGGAAATAAAATAAAATAATGTAGTAAAACTCAACAACCTATGACTGCTGACCACCTGAGGTAATTAGAACGTTATCCCGTAGTCGTTTTGGTTCGCTTATTTTCCCACATATTTCTTTATTCCTCACCGGGTGTCTTAGATTACTCGATTAAACTTTTCTGTTACGCTAAATTAAAGTTTTATCCTTTTGATGTGATTTTTTTCTTTTGGGTGAAATTTTAAACGGAACGGAGGAATATTGACAGTTTTTTTTACGAAGCAATACAATTTAAATAATTGATTATTTTAATTGTATCGTTTTAAATTGCAATTATTGTATGTAAATAAAAAATCCATTAATTTATCGGTGTAGCGTTAATATGCTGTTTTTTTTAATAATAAAAAATATATTATATAATGGTTAATAAAGAATAATATAATAAAAAAAACCTTTAATATCACGATGGACCACACAATAATATTATAAATTAAATTATATCAGTTTTACGCTATATCCCGCACACAGCAGGGTAGGCAGAGGGAACCTAGTGTTAAGACACTCATTCCCCATTTTCCGCCGAATTTTGGAGGCATTGCATGTTGAGTGGCGGAACTTAACGCTGCGCTTTGCATCGACACCAGAGCAAAGAAATGGAAATATAAATTTAAATAAATATTTCATTTCCTCGAGTGGGGATAGAACCCACAAACGTCGCGTTACAGTCACACCCTTGTGTCCCTGTGCCACGACGGCCTCTACTATAAAATAATATTATACTACAGACATATATTGAACCATAAACTTTGTGACCCACAATAATGACTCACTGCTTCTTGCCACACAAAAGTGGGTACACCGTGACTAACAACAGAAAAACCATTCTTTGTTATCAAATTTTCGTACTATGTATATATACAAAACAAGTCACGTAAGCCAAAGTAAATCTTTTTACAACTGAATACAGGCTTTCTTTGTATTTGATTTAGTTTAAAACCGACATTAGTTAAAAAATGGAGTTTGAAATAACCAATTTCGAAATAATATTGATTTTATAGGGCTTTCTTATAAACTAAGTAAAAAAAATTAAAAAATATGTTTAATGTTTCTTAGTATTCCTTTTCATTTGTTATCTTAATATAATACACTAAAGCATTGTAATTTTCTGTTAGAATAATATGAAAAAAAAATTGGAAATTAGAATGTCATTAAGCAATAAAATTAAAAAGCGTAGGTATTAGGAAAAATAAATAAGTTGAATGAATAACCCGCTTCCAGCAGGGAGAGGAGCATGTACCCTCTTATATGTATTTGTACAAAGGTAAATTAAACTTTTTAAGATAAATCTTAAGTACAAAGATATATTATTATAATCAAGAATATATTGTTTTACAGAAACCAAACTGTTTTAAGCTTTAATAAATAAAAGTAATAGCAAATATGTGTAATGACTACTACAATTTTAATAAATATGTCAAGAATAATTTAACAATCGCCAAAAGCTATTCTATAATTGAATATTTTATTTTACCAATTTATATTTTGCTTGTATATTACATAATTACATTGTTCGTATTGCCTAAAAACAAAAAGAAAAAAGATTTTTGAAGTCAATTGAAGACTTAGTTCCGTAACGTTGCTTCTAATTAGATCTAGTATCCTGTCGAATGATAGCTGAAAAAATAACAGCACTGAAGCGTGGTGTCGTACGCCGTCCACAGAACGCAGGCTATTGATAGACCTGTGAGTTGTGACCAATGGGGCAATAGAGCGCGTAATGTTTTTTAAAGTGCCGTCACAATAAAGAAAGTTCGTACAGTTCTTGACCTTAGGGTCAAAGGTTTATTTTTTCACATAGTTGTGTGTTTATTCATATATGAATTATGATCTGATTTTTCGTCACAACTCTACGTGTTTATAAATTCTGCTATTCTTCTATTATATTATTCTTATATTATATTAATAAATTCTAAATTATTTTCTGTATAATTGTATATAAAATTATACAGAAAATAAGTTCGAATTTATAAAAAAAACAAACAAGTATGTTTTCGGTGATTTAGTATAGTTTGATTTATTCATTTTAAATCTAATTTTAGATAATACTCCAGTAAAGTTAATTTTAGATATATAGAGTAGATTAAGACAAATTATAAAGTAACTACAACCGAAAAAATATACATCCAATTGAATGTAATTATCATATATACATACATATACCTATAGTAAGTGGAGTTTCGTAATTCTCACGTTTTAGTTTATACTTATCATATTTTTCCCATAGTTCATTCATAAAATAGCGATGAAAGGAAAAAATCTCTATGAAAGTAAAGAACTAAAGCATAATTATTGTGACATTAACGCTGTTGTTTTTTTTGTAATCCAACGTAGGAAATCGTAGGAAGTGGAGTATTACGCAGTTGACGTCAGGTAACCCCTTTCCGAAATAGTGGGTGGTCTCCAATTAATTCTTTATGTCGTCATCTACAATCTTACGAAAATGTAACATGTTAAAGTAAATAATTAAAATAAAGTGAAGTGAAAAATAAATTAAAGTGAAAATGTTTGTGATTATTTATACATATGTATAAGTATAGCGTAATATATATATATATATATATATATATATATATATATATATATATATATATATATATATATATGGGTTCGATTCCCACCGGTGTTGAGGTATAACGCGGCATTGAGATCCACCAGTAAACACGCGATGCAACCAAAATTCAACAGAGAATGGGGAACGGAGTTCTTAATACTAGGTTCCCTTTGCTATCATGCTGTGTGGGACATACAGGATGAATGTATAAGTATTATTTATAGTTTTAACCATATGACCATTCATGAAAATTAGTCCTACATAAACTTATAAATCTACGAGCAATCAAAAGCATACAAGAAACTAAATTAGCCCCAGTAAAGTGCTATTTTATAGCAAACGTTATAGGGCCGTGGGATCAGACAGATACTGACTCCCATTGTATTTTAATAGAATATCAGAAAATGGATGCTAGTAACATTAAACTTTAATGCGTTAATCTGTTGCAGCTACAAGCAGTTACGATTTAAATGTTTGTGTAACATAACAAACAACTAGCATAACGTGTCTTTAAATATAACTATAACTAACTTCACGCTTAATCCCTAGCAGGGTAGTCAGAGAGAACGGAGCGCCAAACGCTACGGTCTCTATATACCTCTTTCGCCTCGTCTACTGTCATCAACCTCTTCATACATGCCCTTCGGGGGGTCCTCATGCTTTTTACGTGACCTTCCTCCAGTATCTTTGATACTGTGTTTTCAGAGGTCTCCCCCTACCTCTCTTACCGCTCGCTTTTCCATCATAAATCTTTTTTGCCATTCTTTCATCACTCATTCGTTCGACGTGCCCAAACCAGCTGAGCACGTTCTTCTTCATTCTCACCGTATATAAATATAATTTACAGATATAAATGAGTTATTTCATATGGAATTAAACTTGAAAAAATAATGTTACTTTAAAAATAGGTTAACAAAGAAATAAAGGTAGTTATTATTAAAGAACTTCCAAACAGAAATTCATAGTTCATAGCTCAACCTTAGAATATATCCATACAACGTAACGTTTCTACCTCTACCTGAGTAAATAGAGTGTATCAAATGTCAGAAAGCAATAACAAAAATCCTAAACTTTGATACTTATGACCTTTTATTTTAATATCTATTGTTTATATATTGGATTTGGCTATTTTGATATTCCTCACTTTACAAGAAAGAGATGGTAGATTTAGAGAATCAGTTATTTTCTTTCCATTTTTCTCAAGGTTTCCTATTAAATTTACACCGCAATAGTCACTAATTAAGATACGCGTTATGCAGGTGAATTAAAGAAGGGCGTGTCACAGTGTCAGTTTCCCACGAGGTTCCTTCCGGCGGTGGCGGCGACCCGTGACGGTAGCGTCTTAGCGCCCTCGCTTGCTATGTTCTTATCATAGTACACAAGTACTGGTTATAAAAATATTAGTTTTTGTAAAAAAATTGCGTGATACATATCAAACTACTATGAAATTGTGTTCTTTTTTAGTTTTCTATTCTAAGTTAAAATCATATGTCGTATTCTCGTTACTTTGCAGAATGCAGTGGAATAAATTACTGCTTACTATTGACCTTTACGATAAAGGTAAATCTAATTAATAATATTATGAAACTTTTACAAGCTATTAATCGTAAAATATATTCTTATATGTCTGTATTCTGTGTACTTCACGCTGTATCCCGCATGGCAGGGTAGCACAGAGGGAGCCTAGTGTTAAGACACTTCACTTCCCACTTTTCAGCGAGTCCCGGAAGCCTTGCGTGTTGAGTAGGGGAACTCAACACCAGAGCGCAAAAATGAAAATATTAAATATTTGATTTTGTGTAGTGGGAATCGAACGTACAACCTGTAGCGTTTACATTTAAACACTTGTGCCTTTGCGCCACGACTGCTATGAAACAAACTTTAACCTCCACAGAGAAACGATTTTGCAAACCACCCATCTGAAACGTTTATGCTTTCCTACAATTACCATGTGATATTGTCATTGTGATAGTTCCCATTATTCTGCAAAATATCGCGATAGTATATGCAAAATACATCCATAAATGAATAAGTGTTTCTGTATATGTGCATTAAGATGCTTTATAATCGTAAATAAAGGAACATTTATGTATGTATGATGGGAAAGGGAGAAGTTTTTGTGAGATTCAAATTTATGTACCCAGAACGGAGGCAGTTTGTTTCTAATAGTTTATATGTAGAAATATGGCGTGGACATTAATATCAATTATCTAGCCCCTTGGCGCACAGAAAAATAGAGCTTCTAAGTCAAAGCAATCAGAATATACGAGTTATATATATAAGCATAATTTTTGCTGCATTTTATATGAAAATCGCCACGTAATCAAAACTTATAATAGGATATTTTTCGATGACCTATAATTATGAAATTTTAAGGGAGAACTTACAGTACAAATTAAGAAAACAATCCGTGTAACAAAAAACAAAATTCGAAAAACACAAAAAAACTTGCAAAAAAATTAGTGCATACGACCGCAAACTTAAAAAATTCTGAAATTGATACAGGACTCCTACTCGCACTTGACCGGTATTTTTTAAATTATTCCATATGGTAACATAATAAAATGAAAACGAAAAGTTTTCAATTTAGATTTTTGAAATATAAACCGTAGTATAGGTAAGTACAGTTAAATATAAGTGTGGTAACACAACATAAGCTACATATATTCAAGCTTAAACCACTTAAACTTACTGAAATAATTAACAAATACCATGAATTCTACATTCTAGACATCCTTTGAGACAAATGTTTAACTTGCAGAAAAACATCCACATATCTGTGACGGAAATAGCTGAAATAGCAGCGCACGCCGGTATGTTATAGGTACAGGTGCAGAGACAAAAAACACCAATCATTTTATAACAATTGTTCACTTGGAAGTACACAAGTATATGAAACTAAAATTTCACTTTTTAATTTTTAAGTTTCCTTAAGTTCCATCTCACATAATGTACTTAATACGCAAAAGTTACTCGTGAAATATTATACAATATATATATATATATATATATATTATATATAAAATATTTTTCACATTTTTAAAGACCAATGTACATACGCTTCTAATACTACTAATACTGTTTAATTACTAAAAGTACCTACCTAATTACCAGTTGTGGCGCAGCGGCACAAAGTGTAAAACCGACTGGTTTTGGGTTCGATCCCCACTCGAGGAGACGAAATGTTTACTTAAATTTGTATTTCCATTTCTTCGCTCTGGTGTCGAGGCAAAGTGCAGCGTTCATTTCTGCCACTCAACACGCAATGCCTCCAAAATTCAGCAAAAAGTGGGGAACGGAGTGTCTTAACACTAGGTTCCCTCTGCCTACCCTGCTGTGTGCGGGATACAGCGTGAAGCTGATTTATTTGATTTACTAAAAGTACCTAGTTAAAATTAAATTAAATTAACCTCCTAGTACCTAGTACCTGATAATATTTCAAAAATACAGCATATAGACTCTATACGTAAATAAATACTCATTAAAAATCTTAATTAAATAGTGAAATACACCTTTGTTTTATAAAATGCCACATGCGGCGGGTCTAAATAACAACATTGACATTTAAGTACAATTTTGTATTACAATGTGGACTACACTACACCACTGACAGTACTATACAGTGAAATATTGTATCTTCCAGGGCAGATGTTTTGTGACCAGGTGCATCTAGATATAACCTTTTCGTTTTTTTAATTTGTTTACATCTACTTAAAAAGTATGGCCATACAAAAAAAAATGTTAAATTAACAATTCATTTTATCGTGAAAATAATTTAGTATTTTCTTAATTAATGGCAATCTTTTATAAATAACTATATTTATTTATACTTAAATGTAAGTGTAGATGATGTTTACAAATCGCTTTTAATAATATATCCGTATCTAATTTAAAAAATATATAAATCAGCTTCACGCTGTATCCCGCACGCAGAAGGGTAGGCAGGGGGAACCTAGTGTTAAGACACCCCGTTTCCCACTTTCCGCCGAGTTCTGGAGGCATTGCGTGTTGAGTAGCAGAACGCTCTCAACGTCGCGCTGTGCCTCAACACCAGAGCGAAGAAATGAAGATATAAATGTAAATAAATATTTCACTTCCTCGAGTGGGGATCGAACCCGCTACCAGTCGATTTTACAGCCACATTTTGTGTCTCTGCGCCACGACTGACCTCTATCTATATGTAATTTAATCTAATTTAACCGTCCGTCCGTCTAATTCAACCGTCATCACCAGATTTTCTTACGATACTTAAGAACGTCAGCACCTACCTACCACCTACGGCACCTATATACAACACATGAACATTGAATCTTTCATTACGCTATTTTTGTTGACATAACATTAACTAGCACATTTATTTCTGTTTGTAATAAATTCAAATGAAAGTTTTAAAGGAGACTGAAACTTTTGGGCCAAAACGTAAAGAATTGAGATGTGGTCTAAAAAATTACTATTTTTTTTTATTTTTAGAATAGCAAATAATAAATTAATTGACAATCTGGAAGTGGAGAAAAATGAAAAAAATAAGTTTTAGATCCTTAATCGATTAAAATCAATCATATTTGAAATTGTGCTGCGAACTTAATCTCACTTTTATCAAATCTCTAATAACTCAGCTCTCTGATTGCCAAAATTTATATAGTTTTCAGGAAGAGAATAATGTACCTAAATCTATTAAATCATACCATTTCCATCTCTTTACTTTCTGGGCCCAAAAATGTATGGAATAGTTTCAGTCTCCTTTGAAACAAAAAGAAAAGCTTCAATATTATGAAGTACTAATTATTAAGAAAATTAATATTGAAATCTCTTACTATTGAAAATATTTTGTAATATATTACAAAAGTCGCGCAATATTACAAAATAATTGAAATATATCTAATGACATGATATATAATATCTGATGATATTATACATAAGCATAAGCTAAGTTATAAAAGACTTGGAAGAAAACCAACCGTTGTGAAGGCGCCAGCATAAACAGAAAGGGTACGTGAGAGGAATAGTCGATAGTAAAATAACTTATGTAAGCACACGTGCACCTGTCTAAAGGAGTTTGTTTAGAGATGTCGAGCACGCTCGTCGCTCACTGACTTGAAACGGTGGGCATTTTGAAACCTCTTTCTTACTCTCTCATAAAAACAAATATTAACTTTAAACGTTACTTACAATAAAAAGTTTTTGAAGTAACACAAATTTCTCTACTTCACTCACTAAGCAATTTTTCTATCAGCTTCACGCTGTATCCCGCGCACATAGTGTTAAGACACTCCGTTCCCCTGTGACTGAACTCAACTCTATAAATATAAAATTAAATAAATACATCATTTCCTCGAGTGGGGATCGAACCCACAACTAGTGTGTAAATATCTAACTATATATAATATTCACATGTTTACAACAATGAGGACGCCAGTCATAACATGCCTTTTGTATACGAACAGTACTGCACTAGTTACACATTTCGGAACAGATATACAAACTTTCTTTTGATATACACATCATGATGTTGAAGCAGCTAGCTTATTGCATCAGCAATAAACCGATGTTCTTTGATGTTGTACATAGTATTAGATAATTTTTTTGATGTAAAATTATAAAGTTATTTTTAATGTGAATAAACTTATCTCTATTTTTATAATATATTTTTTAACTTCCTACATGTTAACGTTCAAACGGAGGTGATGTAGCAGTTACGAAAGAAAGAACCCAATTACTTAACTATAATAATACTTCTTCTATTATACTATTCATTTTTTGTAGCTTCACGCTGCAGCTTGGTTGCGGGATATACACTTATAGTACGATGGGTAGAGATAACACAGTGTCTCAACACTACGTTCCTCAATTTTCGTTGAATTTTCTAAACGTTGGGTGTAGAGTAACGGAATTCAACGGCGCTCTTTGCCTCGTTACCAGATCGAGTAAATGTTGTCAAATATTTCATTCCACCGATTGCATAACGAGTCCACAACTGTCGCGTTTACAGCGACACACTTGTGCTACTGTGCCACGACGACCCTACTACTATTCCCAGTCATACTAATTATCGTAGAATAGAATTCAAATTCTGACTGTCACTTTCTACTCGTGCCTACATTATGATGTACAATATTATATAAGATATGTGACGTAACTTTAGCACCGATAAGAGCATATTTGGAAACCTTAGCAAAGTACAAAGACTTCACGAGCTTACGATATAACGCAAGATGATGTATGATAGAGAGATAAGCGGTATCTCTGTAATTAAATATAGATTGCTTCACACCCCTATAGGTATATATTTAATCCCCAAAATTAAGTAACCAGTCAAATTTAATGACAGTAGAATGGCTTGTGCCGTCATAAGACAATACAAATTCCCATGACAGTTAGACTAATAGGGCAATGGCGTGCTACAACTCGAAGGTTTAAATTTTTTGGAGCACGAAGAGTAAATTGAATTTTATGTCAAAAAATATTTTAAATAAATAAATCAGCTTCGAATATAACAGGGTAGGCAGGGAGAATCTATTGTTAACACATTCCGTTCTCCACTTTTTGCCGAATTTTTCGAAACATTGCGTGTTAAGAGGCGGAACTCAACGCCGGGCTTTTCGCTTTTGTGTCAGAGCAAAAAAATAAAAATATTAATAAATAATGATTCATTCCCACGAGTGGGGATCGAACACACAATCGTCGCGCTACAGTCACACTTGTGTCCCTGCGCCACGACGGCCTTAATAAAAATATTAGATAAAATATTATATTAAGAACTACCTACTGCGCTAAATTAACATAAAATCAATTGTTCTAAAATACATTTCACTCTCTACACACTGGAATCCACAAGCATTATCCTTTTTCTCAACAGGATTTACTTTTTCTTACATTCCTCGCTCGTGCCAACTATTCACACTTTTTCTTATTATCTTTAGGCACAGTTCAGGATTTCATGGATAATAGCGCGTGTCGAACAATTTGTTCTAATACTTGATCTGTATAGAGTTAGGAATTCTCCATTGGTTTTGGCAAACATTAACTTCTCTATACTCATAATTACATAAATTCTTTCTTAAAGTTAAATTACTATCTCAATTTTAATATCAAACCAGTTTTCGTTATTCTTATAAATATGAGGCCAGTCGTGGCGCAGCGGCACGAAGTGTGACTGTAAAACCGACTGGTTGTAGGTTCGATTCCCACTCGAGGAGATGAAATATTTACTTAAATTTATATTTCCATTTCTTCGCTCTGGTGTCGAGGCTAAGCACGGCTTTGAGTTCTGCCACTCAACACGCAATGCCTCCAGAATTCGGCAGAAAGTGGGGAACGTAGTGTCTTAACACTGGGTTCCATATGCCTACCCTGATGTGTGCGTGATACAGCGTGAAACGGATTTTATAGATATATAGATAGATAAAAGTATATTTGAAACATATATCCTTGCCGTTAAAGAATATATATTTAAAATATATATTCTTTAACGGCAAGGTATTTCAATGGCCGTCAGACGGCACTCGCCACCGTCATCATCCAAGTCATGTAGTTTTTTGTATTGCCTCCATACAGTGATTACGTGTATGTAAATTGTATCGGTTTATCAACAGCGGTCAACGACGTCGGAATTTCAATCGCGTGTACCAAATATTGTGTTTTGAAAATTGGTTCAAGTAAACACGTTTGCTATGGTGAGTATGTGAAGTTAATGTATGAATTTTAGAATATGAAAGGTATATGTACATATATTATTCTAATTAATAAGATATAATTATGTTATATTTTTTTCTGATATACAAAATACATATAGGCTGAGATACCAGGGTCCCCAGATCTACGTCATTATAGCAAAGCTGAAATTTTGAGGATTAATAGTCTAAAATGTAGTTAAGACTATATGCGTACTTACTAACTTGAAAGTGGAGAGGACCTTTCAGACGTAGACCCAACTTAAGGTACACGCTCGCTTACGTTAAAGTAGAAACGCTCATATTTAAAAATATATTTAAGAATAATGTAAAATATGTATGTTTATTATTACGAGACCCTATACGCGGACCTTACATATATTATTTACGGACTATTTTATGACCCCTTATAAGTACCTAGAACATTACAATGGCTCATTCATCCTCTCTGACAGATATACTTTTATTTGGAGCTACCTCTGAAACGGTCCCACTTTCAAGTTAGTAAGTACGCACACTATCTTAACTATGTATAATATTAGACTAATAGTCCTCAAAATTTCACCTTTGCTAAAATGACGACGGTCTGGGGTCTCTGGGATCTTGGGCTAATAGTAACTATAATGTAGTGAAAATTAATATAAAAGTCGCATTAAAATTAAACATCCGTGAGAAAGTAAAAGTTAAGAATGGTAACAATTATAACTGTTTTGATTGTGAGTATTTAAATATTTTTTTATAAGAGTTGAATAGTTATTATAATGTAAATATTAGTAGTATTTTTTTATATAATTCATTGCTGTGTAATAGTTTTTAAACGGTCTATAACTTCAAGCCTACTCTGCTGTGTGCGGGATACAGCGTGAAATCTGATTTGATTTGATTATTGAACATTACGCATGTAAAATGTATATAAATTGCAATAATTGATGGAAATTATCTTTTATTTATTCATAGACATTCTCTGAAGTAAGGTCAAAAGTCACGAAGCCTTAAAAAACAGGTTCTATTTTATTGTTTAGTTTATGTCATCGTCCGACTAACCACGTCCACAAAAGGCGTTATCACTAAACAATTAAACAAAACAGACTCTCTTTACATATATATAAATGTGATTTTTGAGTAACAGAAATAGAAGACATGGCGTAAATGAGCACTCACCGTTATATACATAGATATGAATGTCACCAAAGCACTTTGTCAACAAACAAAAAAAAAAAAATTTGTCAAAGCACTTTGTCAATAATAATTTAAACTATTTATTTTAGTATGTAAAAATAAATTGTCCTAAAAATTTTAAATGTCCTTGATATCCTTATAATTTTTATTTTAAATTTATAAAAACTACAGAATGATTTTTTTTTCATATGAATTCTTGATCAAATGAGATTATCAAAGGCAATAATTTTGAAGCCCAAAATTAATGCAAAACTTGATTTGTCGCCATTTCTTTAGTAACGTATTTGAAACTATAAAAAAACTAATTCTACTGACATTAGGGTTAGTAAAAATTAAACGCTACACGATAGAACAATGTGTCTTTCTTAATATTAAAAAAAATCACATATAATGAAAACATGGCGGCCGCAGTTCACAAATTCATACAAAATATGTTCAGAATAGTGTCCCAGTTGATAAGGTTAAAACACAGAAGAGATTTATTAAATAAAAAAATATTTGTAAAAACGAAAACCCCGACTGTATAAAATTAAAAAGGAAAATAAACAAGCCCAATAGTTTATTACGATTAACAGTCGGGACCTCTTTAAATTATGCGGGGTTCCTGGTAAAGATTTTATTGATTGAAGAATTACTTATAGGTCCCGACTGTTAATCCTTAGTACTTTTTTGTTAGGATTCATTATGGTAATGATAATCATGATATACCTTTTTGAAATCTTCGTAGTAAGTTGTTGAATTTGATACCCATATTGTGGTATTCGAAACGAATTTTTTTTTTCACTAAGTTCAATGGCGTCCCACAGCTGCCATGATTGGCTTTTTTTACGTCACCTATCTAAAAACACTTGGGCTGCTAATAGGAATCTAACGATGCCTCAATTGTGTAAATCCGTTCAGCGGTTCTGGAGATATGAGGTAATAAAGAATATTACATACATACAAGATACGCGCGAAAAACATAACCCTTCCTTAGCAGTCGGGAAAAACCGGGGAGACTGGATCTGTTGGAGAGGCCAAATATACTGGTTATCCAAAAACCAACCGTTCAAATGTCAATATTGAAGCAGACAGCGAGTGTCTGTAACAATCCAGGACCCTCAATCTGACGTCGTGGACAAGAATTGCAAATTTCAAGAAGCTCTCTACAGCGTATACTTACTTACTAAAGATCTGTGACCTGAAAAACTGAATGCACAGCGAAGAAACTTCGTTGAATGGATTATTGTCCATCAACAAATGGATCCTGACCTTCGAGCAAAATCATCCTAAGCGATGAAGCGCATTTTCACCTTGATGGCTACTGATGTGGCCAATACGTGATTTGAACAAGACGATGTCACATGCCATAAAATCCGTGAAATAATTTAATTACTGCATGAGACATTTCCAGGTCGGGTAGTCTTGTCGGTGATCAGTATAGCCCCCTAGATCGAGTGATTTGACACCAATAGATTTATTTTCCTGGGGTATTTTGGATTCACAGGTCTATGTAATGTCACTCAACTTTAATTAACTAAGAATTTTAATCATTATAACCGTTTACATATATATATATATATATATATATATATATATATATATAGTTGTAAACCACAATGAAATTGCTATACGAAAAAAAATATTAAAGTTATAAGTTTTCTTGTAGTTCTAATACTATTTATACCATATAATTCTACTACGTTCATAATTATAATATAGATTTTCAATATGTTTATAATTCTAAAATAGCACTCTCTACCTAAATAATAGAAAAGTAAAAAAAAAATAGAAAAATTATAATTGAAACGGGTAATTTCTTTTGCTAATTTATTATATGTATATGTGTCTCATATACATATTGTATTTGCTCATTTCAATGTTTTGTTACCACACTAATATTCAAAACCACTATTCCACTAAATGCCGACACTGTTCTCTATATTCTCTCCCTACTTATATGAAAATATACATGTATATATACCTACATTTCAATATAAACATTTCACGATGTGTCTGTACTCAAATCAAAAGCCCATTATCGACGTGCAAACATACACAGGATTAACACAAACACGTATATAGGTATAAAGTGTGAGTATCTATTCGCGTATATGCTAGCACTTTGCGCTTTAGCATTTTCTCAGAATTCTTCGATTACCGGGTCAACATTTACTTATAATGTTAAACAGAAATAAAAACATATTTACTTAATATAAAGTTTAAAATAATGATGAGCCCAGTCGTGGCGCAGGGGCACAAAATGCGACTGTAAAATCGACTGGTTGTGGGTTTGATCCCCACTCGAAGAAATAAAATATTTATTTACATTTATATTTTTATTTCTGCCCTCTGGTGTCGAGGCAAAGCACGGCGTTGAGTTCCGCCACTCAACACGCAATGCCTCCAGAACTTGGTTGAAAGTGGGGAACGGAGTATCTTAACACTACGTTCCCTCTGCTACCGTGCTGTGTTCGGAATACAGCGTGAAGCTGATTTTTTTTTAATAATGATTAAAAATATTATACCTGTACAGCACTGTTTAAGAAGCAATTATTCTGTCCCGGAGCGTTCCAAAGGCCTTTGGTTGTATGGAATATTCCAGAATCTCTCGAATTGTCCCTAGAGTGCTGTGGTCGGAGCTCGTTGCCATGCAAATAAAGACCCTGAGCGGGAGTCGCCATCGTGGCCACCATGTCAATTAGCACTCTACCATTTTGAAAATGCACGCTAAGCTCACTTTATGATTTCGTGACATCTTGAAAGCGTATCTGAAATGATATAATAAAATATTGTTTCAATGTATATTGTTCACGAAATATGACTACTTATCTAAAATACTGTGACAAAGGCTATGTAAAATATTATGTTTCATTTTGAATACTTAAAATATAATGTACCTATCTAATGTCTCTTGTCTAAAACGTAAAAGTATAAATAGTCCATATTTTAAGTCCTTACTATCTATTATAAACGTATGGTTTATATAACGTCAAAAGATTTTATACAACCTATCAAATACATCGATCGTCCGAACCTCTGTTTCAAAAAACGTAAACATTACCAACAAAAGGTACTCAGTAATAAAAATATTACGAAAGTGAATATTAATGGCTGTTATGAGGGAAAGGTGAAACATTGCAATTAAGCTTTTATAAGAGAATGCACACGGAAGGCACAAGGCAGGGCTCATTAGAGTCCAATGTCTCTCACCAGTCGCCACCTAATGACGAGGCATCGCCTGACCGCATTCCTTACATGGCTTCTGTGATCTTAACTTTTTGATATAATATTTAATATGACATTCTTTTTTATTGTCTTAAATATTCACTTTATACTAAAACTAAACATATCAATATTTTATTTATAATTGTAGAATGACTCCTTTTGCCTACCCTGCAAAATCCGGAATACGACGTGAAGACAAAAAAAAATACATTAAATAAGTGTTGTTGTCTTTGTTATGGCCTTCTACATAAGGTTCATTCAGGTTCGTAAATGGACAAAAAAATGTAAATATTTTGTTGGTCCTTCTTAGCCACTATCGCCGTCCAGAGGACTCATCGAGCGCCAACTATCCCGGTCTTGGGCTTCTCGCCTCCATCCGGGGCCAGCCACCTTCTTTAAATCGTCTTTCCCCTATCTTTATATGCCTAAAATATATTCTAGCTTTAACAATTACATTTTTTTTATTATATTATAATATACATATTATGTACATATAACCTTGTTTTGACCAGTCAGTTATGTAATAATTATTTATCGATTTGATATAAAAATCTGTTGTATTACACAATAACTTTTAATCTCTTTCCGTACATATTGCTTAAGATAAACCATACGTTAACGATGTTACTAAATAGAAAACAAACAGATTTATTCTCGGTCAGATGCCTGGCATCACTTCCGATCTATCGAAATCGATAATTTAACAAAAATCGGGGTTAACTCCTCGATATCACTTGCGCAAACAGACGTTCCTGCTGGAAATTTATTTAAAGCTACCGCGGAAGCTTATGTTTATGTGTTACATACATTAATGTGTAACAATAACTAAACAAGTATTTGGATTAAGAATATTGAACAATATGTAAATATTTTGAGGCCAGTCGTGGCGCAGTGGCACAAGCACAACTGTAAACACGACAGGTTGTGAGTTCGATTCCCACTCGAGGAAATGAAATATTTAATATTTTCATTTCTGCAACACACGCGGTTAAAGTAATACGATGGCGGTCCTAATTATTGTCATTTAATACTTTAAGGCTAACTAAGAATTAAACCGTAATGTCATATAGCCTACAGCACTGAGGAATGTCGCTTTGACACAAAACAAAAGCACCATTAGTTTCAGATATCTTAGCGTTTATACAAACAAACAAACGAACCCTTCCACTTTATTATATTAATATAGATTATCTATAAATATAATAAAACTGTAAGAGGGATCTATTCTGTACCTATTAAAATATAATATAATTTATGCAATCATTGTCTATCTCTCAGTTGTTTAATTTTTCAAGCAAAAACTACCTACTACTAAATATATTCGACAAATATTGATGAAACTTTGTTATACAGTTATTACTCGGCGACGTAAAGGCATATCACCTTATATGCACCTTTGAACCACGAAGGTAGCTAAGAAGACTGGTTATGGGGCCATTATCTAAAATAACTGTTACCTAAGTAATAAAAATATTCCTTTAACAGTTTTCGTTGATTTATTAAAAGAAATTATTGCATAGCTACATTATGTTATAAATATAATTATTAATAGGTACTCACACGGAGTATTAAATTGAAACAGCATAGCGGGTCCATAATATCGATGGATAATACTTATTTCCTATAAATTTAATAACAAGACGCAGATGCTAACACATTAGAACTTATTATGATGAGTTCATCAATATTCTTAGTCATACCATAGCTACAATATAATAAATTGTCTTCACAAAACATTATTCACGTCTATGGAACGTGAATAAAAATGTTATAAAAACTAGCTTTATTAGACTTCAAGCGCGCTTTGCAAACAAAAAACTTTTAAATTCAACAACCCGAGTATTCGTTTACAAGTTTTAAAATAAAAATTGCTTTGAAAAATACTACAAAATAATACTGGCAATGGCTATTTATTTGTTTTTTTAATTTTGAATATATTGTAAAATGCTTACTATTTATTTATTTATTTGTTTATTTATTTATTTATGTTTAAAATTTACATCCATCAGCTTTTTGTGGTCGTGTCGTCTCGTGTTGATGATGATAAAAGAATTAAGACACGATGCCAAAAAGATATTATTTAGATATTTACGAGAACATCTTCACTTCCGAAGAAAAGTTCAATTGATAAAACAAAAAAAATATGCCAAAAAGTAGCAAAGATGTTCCAACTTTTCAATACGGACTGACCCGCGAACTCATTCGAGTGTAAGTATTGTGAGTGATCATATGGCTGGTGTCACTTCTCTCCATTTTTGCCAAAAATGTATCCAGATGAAAGCGAATTTATTTCACAACAAGAAATAGGTTTTTCGGCATGGCTCAGCATCATCTCATAAGGTAAAAGCAGCCCAAACCTGATTGAATGAAAATATACGGGTCTTTATCTCAGTGAATAAATCCAAGTCGAGTCTCAAATTTAACCTTTCTTTTTCTCTTCACTGGTCTATTCTTTATTTATGGATTGAATTAGAGATTTCGCCCTGCTTAAAATCCCACCCAAATTTTGCTAGAAACGATTCGTGCTGCGATTGCCAAACCGTTTGAAAAAAAAAGCGCGGTAATTTTGAATAGTGTTTATATTTTATTGCTAATTATGGTCTAGACCAGGGGTTCCCAAAGTTTTCTTGATCAAGGACCACTTTTATATAATTCTTGGTAGCAGGGACCACTATGCATGTTGGTATAATGAAAATTAACTGATTTGATTTGATTTTTATTTATATTCAAATAAAAACTTCGCCTCACCATCCCCCGGCATAAAATTTAAACCGTTCGCGGACCATTTTTAAGCTTCTGCGGACCACTGGTGGTCGGCGGACCACTGGTTGGGAACCTCTGGTCTAGACAATGTATTATTGAATGTATTCTTAAAATTTAAGAAATATAAAATAATTGTTACAAAAATACGCTACTTTTATTGTTGTCTCAAGACTTGTGAACACACGGGGTACCTATGTAATTCTTTGAGAATTTTACCATTATTATTTCCTAATTTTATATCTGATAGTAATATATATAATTTGTCCCACAAATTGAAAGAAAGTATAATTAATTTAAAATTAAAATTAATTAAATGTTTATAAATTCCGAAAGCAATATTCACGTTTTTCTCACAGTTAAAGTGATTTTTATAATATTTGTGTACTTAAGCCACAATGCTTAAGATTTTAACGTCAACCTACAAGTTATCAACGTGAACTAACAAAAAAATGGACCAAAACGAAAGTGGTTCCATACTTCTTATGAAAAAAAAATGAAGTGACGGAACAGTCCGATTGAAAGGGACGTTTCAAGTGTTCCATTAGTAATAAATAATATAAGATATTGCTTTAAAAGCTTCTTAAAGAGTTTCAAGTGGAGCCGTACAAGGATATATTATTCGGTTATAACCATAAAAATAAAAAGATTCTTAAAACTTTCCAATTTTATATTTTAATCTACTATGAACATAGACAAAGAATTTGAAAGTTATTACTTTGAATTCTTTACATAAATAAAACATCGCAAGTTGGACAACTCAAGCTTACACACTAGCTTGACGCTGCTGTTCGAAGTATGTTATAAGTACTTAGTTTATTATGGATTTCTTTTTATACTCAACACCTATTCAAATATCCTTTAAAAATAAAACTTTTCAAATATGGCGGAGACTATACAATAACATAGTAAGGTGTAAATTTATTTCTCAATAAAGATTACAACCATTAAGAAAGTCACGTAGCTTGTTTTTTTATATAACAATACGTGATATTTCGACTGTGGCGTTGCTTTTAAATACATTCTTATTTTTTCTCATTATTAAAAAGTCATCGTGGGGCAGTGGCACAAAGTGTGACTGTAAAACCGACTGGTTGTGGGTTCGATCCCCACTCGAGGGGATGAAATATTTACTTAAATTTATATTTCCATTTCTTCGCTCTGGTATCGTGGCAAAGCGCGGCGTTGAGTTCTGCCACTCAGCACGCAATGCCTCCATAATTCGGCAGAAAGGAGTGTCATAACACTAGGTTCCCTCTGCCTACTCTGCTGTGTGCGGAATACAGCGTGAAGCTGATTAAATAAGTTGCCACCCGCCTGTAGCTTTGCCTGTTTGAAGCACAAAATTATTTATTTAGAAATCTATAATCTTATAAATTACTTTCGTGTATCGTGTAACAATATCTATCTACACGTATCAAGCTAAATTAACATATATCTACATTGAAAACTAAAGTTTCAGCCAATTAATTAAAACAGTTATTTTATAGCATTTTAGTCAAATTGATTAAGCCCTTTCTGAAATTAGCGTGCACAAACGCACAGACCAACAGAGAAAAGTTCAGAACTCACTGTTTTGAGTTCTATTACATTAATATTTTTTCTCATATAACTTCTATGTAAAGACAGCGATCAGTTAATTTTTTTTTATACTTATCTATACATATAAATGGATTTTTTACTTAGGTACAATAACAAAGCAAGATTTATATAAATAATGGATAAAAGAGATTCTTTTACTGCCTCAGCATCATAAAACCACTTTCAACAAGTACCTATGCTATGCTATCAACACGAATAAAAATATTAATGCAGTTTTAACCACCGACGCCTCCCTACATGAAAATAAAGCAAAGTAATTCTGTAGTTATATTACACGTATATAATAAGAAACACCAAACAAGATTTTTTTGTACCGCACGTGTGCTTTAGAAGTTTACACACAGAGGTAGGTGCGCACACGCATACAGCGTTTAAAATGCGTGAGGCAAAAGGAGCAAGAGTGGAGGCTGTGCGTGCGCCGACCCGCGAGATGGCACGAGTCAAATGGCCGCGCCTCACGATACTTATGTATGTGTTATTATATTTTTCGTTTGTGTATATTATTCAGAAGCTTCTGACATCACCACCTCTTTGTCTCTACCTAGAGTCAACGATAATGTTTGGAATACCAAGGCTTATGACAGACAATATTGTTTATATATAATAATTAATATATTTATATAATAATATTATTTACTTTACAGTGCCTCTTTCGCTTTCTGGCCGGTCACAATCTAGATGAAAGTGGTCACGATAATTGATGCACGATTCTTTCACGACATTGATACGAAATGAAAATTTGAATATTTAATTTCTTAAATTTTTTTTTTATTTCATTTTTCATTTTAATACTTTTAGGTTGAATTTATTTTTGGTTTAATTAAATTTTACTTTCATTCATCACTAAACATATGTTAGGTATTTATAATTTATTATTATTAATAAATTATAAATACCTAACATATGTTTGCGGTCGTGGCGCAGCGGCACGAAGTGTGACTGTAAAACCCACTGGTTGTGGGTTCGATCCCCACTCAAGGAAATGAAATATTTACTTAAATTTATATTTCCATTTCTTCGCTCTGGTGTCGAGGCAAAAGCGCGGCGTTGAGCTGCCACTTAACACGCAATACCTCCAGAATTCGGCAGAAAGTGGGGAACGGAGTGTCTTTCACTAAGTTCCCTCTGCCTACCCTGCTGTGTGCGGGATACAGCGTGAAGCTGATTTTTTTTTAATTATTAAAACGTGTACTTTATTCTTTACATTACAGCTTTGAAACTTGTTCCATTTTCTCGCCACCTTACCGCATTTAAGACCTATTCAATTGTCTTAAATGAAATAGCCAATAAATGAAAATAGCAGAGTCGTTTGTTAACACTATTCACATCTGGATAAGAAAGAAATAAAAAATGAGACTTCCACCTGGCCCTGGCACGTGCTTTGTTCACCTGTTCCTAGTAGTTTTAATGAGTATACACTTGCTGTTTCTTACCAATTGAAGAATTATATAGGTACTATTTTTTATTCCTTATAAGGAATTACCTACGACATGTAGTTTTACTCACATATTCAGTTTGCAAAGGTAATAGAAGAACCTAAATATAGTTTCTAGTTTTATTCTAAAGAATCTTGTGCGCATTTTGAAATTACTTCAGTTATCTTAATTTGTAATTTAAATGGATCAATTTAAATGGTTTGTTTTTAATATAAGCTTCACGCTGTATCCCGCATACAGAAGGATAGGCAGAGGAAACCTAGTGTTAAGACACTCCGTTCCCCACTTTCCCTCAAGTTCTGGAGGCATTGCGTGTTGAATGGCGGAACTCAACGCCACGCTTTACCTCGACACCAGAGCGAAGAAATTAAAATATAAATGTAAATAAATATTTCATTTCCTCGACTGGGAATCGCACCCACAACCAGTTGATTTTACAGTCAGTTTACGGCACTGCGCCACGACTGGCCTCATGGATTTTTTTAATTAGTAAAATAAATATTTTAATTAGCTGTTGTGGCAGATTTTTTTTTGTGTTATCTACCAACGTGTTATCTATCAACTATTTTTTGAAGATAAATATAGAAAGTGATAGGCACACAATGATAATCCCACGTTATTTTGATTTGATATATGAAATCAAATATTTATACTTTTACTATAACGTAGAAAAATTGGGTAAAATTATTATGTGAATAATTGGGAGAGGTTGCTGAAGAAAAAACATTCACAGCGAATGTTTTTTCTTTTTATAATACATTTTATCACTACTGCTATTAGATAGCTATATTAATATCTAATGTCATTATACAACATTTAGTATTAACGATAATTAACAAATAATTTTATTCAATTATGATATATATATATATATATATATATATATATATATATATATATATATATATATATATACCTACCCTAATATTACAATACAATTATTAAAGGTAATTTAATTATAAAGCATAAAGCTTTAGTCCGCGTTTATTCAACATCCAATTCCATATTTTTTTTAGTACAGCATTCGTATGCATACTATAGCTGGATTTGAACCCACACACCAAATGAACAAAAGTTTTAAGTGTACGACAGTCTGGCAATAAAAACTAATTTACGTCTCGATTCCAGCCACAAATTTTAATATGTATAAAAATATTTGAAATGTTTGTAGTGTTTATGGTACTTAGTTATATTTAAAATATTTCAAAAGTAGTCTTAAGTTGCTTTTATGTTCATAATCGCTAACAAATTTCATAAATATATATATATTTAAAGCGCCACGACTGGCGCAGAAGCACAAAGTGTGACTGTAAAGTCGGTTGGTTGTGGGTTCGATCCTCACTCGAGGAAATGAACTATTTATTTAAATTTATATTTTCCCTCCCTGTTCCCTCTGCCTCGTCGCTACCACGTGAAGCTGGTTTTTATATATTTAATATTACAGAAATAGTATATCACAATATATTAGCGTATATTACATTTAAGAATGTTGGCTCACGTACATATTGTAAAACATTTATTTATAAGACATGATATATCTATAGATATAGTGTGAAAAAAAATTCAAATTCAAAAATCATATTTCTAAACATATTTCAAATAAGACTCACCTAAATTATATCCAGCTAATTAGTTTCCACAATATAATGAGATACGATTCACAAGAAGACTGTTATATTCTCAACAATTCACACTCAGTTTATTTCACACCTATTGTTTTGAAAAACGTTACACTTTTACATAACCTGACTCTACCATAAGACTTAAATTTCATCCATTTTTTTTCAGTCTAAATTAATAAGTAAAGAAAAAAATGTCAATCACTTTTCACAAATATTTTATTTTAATATAAATTATTAACATTATTATTATTTTGTCATAATTATTTTAAATAACTGCGCCAATATAGATAAAAATTTGAATTTATTGTAATAACGATCTTTTCGTTACAGCTAGCGCGAGGCGAGGCATCAGTACGTCCAGCCAGTGTCGAAGCCGGTTCAACGCTGTTGAATGTTGATATTATGTTGTATTTAGACGGTTGGACCCCGCGCGTCGCTCCAAAGACCGAACTAAAGCAAGCCTTCACAAATACAATATTTTGGAGTAGAACATGAAAGTGTGTACGCAAGAGCACTCTCGGGCGATCTTTTCTTTTAAATAAGCTGTCTGTCTCTCGATCATATTCAGTTACATTTGAGCAACTTTTAATATAAATATCTATATGTATTAAATTGTTTTTAAGTTATAAATAATATTGAAGGTAACTCTTTTTTTTCAGCTTCATGCTGTATCACCTCGAGTGGGATATGAACCCACAGCCTGTCGCAAGCTCGTGCGCTTACGCCACGAGTGGCCTCAGTATATTAAGTTTTAAATTTGGGCAACTTTTTGATATAAATATATTTATATATTAAATTGTTTTAGAGTTTATTTGAGTTAATAATATTGACGGCAACTCTTTTTTTCACGTTCAAGCTGTATCCCGCATGTAGCAGGGTCCGCTCATTTCATTTCCTCGAGTAGGATATGAACCCACAGCCTGTCGCACTTACAGTCACACGGTCGTGCTCTTGCGCCACGAGTGACGTCAGTATATTCTGTTTGAAATTTTCAATGTAAAGATATTACGTATTAAATTGTTTTAGAGTTTTTATTTTATATTACTTATATTTGTCATTAATATTGCCGGTGTTTAGTGCTTGATATTGGGCTTGGACGCTTGCTCTAACTATATATTGATTACAATGAATAGGTAATTTAAAGAAATACTAATCACTAAATAATAAATATAAAATGATACAAAAACTAATTTAAACACAATTTACGGGACCTCTTTAAATTATGCGGGGTTCCTGGTAAAGATTTTATTGATTGAAGAATTACTTATAGGTCACGACTGTTAATCCTAATAAACTATTGGACTTGTTTATTTTCTTTTTAGTTTTATGCAGTCGGGGTTTTTGTTTTACAAATATTTTTTTATTTTTCACTTTTTTGTTAGAATTCATTATGGTGATCATAATCATGATATACCTTTTTGAAATTCTCGTAGTAAGGTCTTGAATTTGAGACCCATATTGTGGTATTCGAAACGAAAATTTTTTTTCATAAGTCCAATGGCATCCCACAGCCGTCATGATTGTTTTTATTTAACGTCACCTATCTAAGAACACTTGGGCTGCTAATACGAATCTAACGATACCTCAATTATGTAAATCCGTTCAGCGGTTCTGGAGATATGAGGTAATAAAGAATAATACATACATACATACAAGATACGCGCGAAAAACATAACCCTTAGCAGTCGGGAAAAATAAAATAAGTTATATTTATACAATATAATTTTTATTATATCAAAATTTAAAACACTTCGACTGAAAACGATGATTTCTGTACTAAAAAAAATATTTATTCAGTTAGAAAAAATCAGCTTCAACCGTATCTCTCAAGCCGGGTTACGGTGTATGTACGGTGTACACTGGGTAGGCACAGAGATAGGGAAAATTAAGAATTCGGCGTAAAATGGGGAACGGAGTGTTTTAACACTAAGCTCTCTTTGCCTATCCTGCTATATGCGGGATACAGCGTGAAAGTGAAAAAAAACGTAAGTAAGAACGTGAGAAAAACATGTTATACAGTAAGTAAAAAAACATAGTAAAAAAAAGACTAATTCATAATAAATAATACATATTTATAATACAAACACATAACTAACTATTATCCTGATTTCTATTTTCATTTTCAAGTTTTTCCACATCCTCCATGTTAAAATTATCTTCAAATTCATCTTTTTTACTTAGATTATTTCTTTTTAAAAATGGTTCGTGTAGGGCTTTGTAAAGCTTTTTCGCTTTAGTATCACCAAATCCAGGACATTCGGCAAGTTTACTTTGTGAAGATTTAATAATGTTCTCCAATGTACCAAACTTAGTGATAAGCGTCATCGCGTCTGTTTTGTTCACTGGCTTAATAGACGACAAGGCATTGACTATCTAAAAATATAAAAAAGATACTTGTAGTTATTTTATGTATTAATTTAAATTATTGTTAAATATATATGTAATATACTAAACAAATATGTTTATTTTAGGCAAAAGGTGGCTTTGAGTTCCGCCACAGTCCACGGTCTCGGAAATTAGGCGGTGCATAGGGGACTGTCTGTATTATGTTCTTAGAGAAGGCAACCCTGATGTATGCAGGATAAGTAAAGTTTAATAGGATACGGAAAAAAAATTACATAAAAATCATGTAAAATATTAACTCTAATCTAGATACCATTATGGTAAAGTGGGAAAACGTCTGAGTATAAAACATGATGATTGTGGGTTTGATATTTACTCGGTGGATTTTTTTTTCCCTTTTATTACTTCGGCAAAACTAAACTGTAATATTAAGTGTCACTTAACACAGTGTCTCTGCTGTATTTGACACTAAGTTCTAATTGTGTATGAACCTATTTATATGTTATGAAAATTCAACAAAATCAAATCAAATCAGCTTCACGGTGTATCCCGCACACAGCAGGGTGGTAGAGGGTGGAATACTGGAGGTATTGTGTGCTGAGTGGCGGAACTCAACGCCGTGCTTGGCCTCGACACCAGAGCGAAGAAATAAAATATTTGTTTAAATTTATATTCTCCAAAATTTGGCGGAAAGTAAGGAACAGAGTATGTTAACACTAGTTCCTTCTGCCTACCCTACTGTGCGTGGGATACAGTGTGAAGTTGATTTTATTTACAATAATAAATCATAACAAATATTTAAAAAATACTAAAACTCATTGGTAGTTCTAATATACACTATAAATCTTTTAAATTTACTTATCTTTGACTACTTTTAAATTAACACCACACAAACCTTCTGATGTGGATCATTTTCAATTTTTTCCATTATCTTATCAGGTGGTTTATTCTCAAATATTTTATAATTTTCTATAATTTTCGCAGATTCCTCTGGACTCCATGCCAGCATAAGAGTCATATCAGTGAGGAGACATATTCTTGTCAAATTCTTTAATACTGAATGAGGATCTTTCAAATCTATCTGCAATTACAACTTTGTTTTAGCTTCACATGTTATTTGACATATAAAAGGGTAAACAAATGGAACCTAATTATTATTTAATAATATTTTCATTTCTTCCCTCTGGCAGCACGCCATTTCTCGAAAATTCGGTGGAAAGTGGGGGACACAGTGTCTTAACGTTCTGTTACATTGTTAAATGCCCGTAATAACAATTTTTCTAATACATCTTCCATGTACAAACGATGAGTTACAATTTTATTGTAAGTAATAACGATAAGTACTTTTTTTTTAAACATTCAATTGAATATTCTTATGGAAATTACGAAAATGCAACCTAAGGTTTTTCAATAATTTTCACATTACAAATCTTAAATGCGCTGCAAACACACTTTATAAGTATAGTAAAACATGAACGTAATTCAGTGTATTAAGTAAATAATTCACTAGTTTATGCGGGAGAAGCCGCCATTATATTGCTAGTAGGGGTAGCAATCCGGGATCCCGGAATTCAAAAATCCCGGGATATCGGACCAAATATAGGTCTTAAAAATCCCGGTTTTAATTTTACAAAAAACCGGGATTTTCGATATTTTCGAATTTTACAAAGTTAAAAGTTAGTTATTCGAATTAAAACGTGCCTGTAATTAAATCCAAGCTTCTTTAAGATATACGATGGTATATAATGGTACATAATACATAACATACATCGGCAAAAGTAAGCGATGAGATTTCCTCAAAATCCGGAATTTTACGACATTAACCGAGTTTGAACGGCCCGACCAACGAACGCACGAATACCGTATTTTCTCGTTACGCGTCGTTGTTGCGCGTCTTTATTGCACGTTGTTGTTGCACGCTGTTCTTGCCCGTTGATGTTCCAGGTGTCATTATTGCACTTCATTGTTGCAAATCGTTAATCGTTATACACGTCTGTGTCGTTGTATATTTGTGTTTTGTTCTATTTTTCACACTCTTGCATATCTTTTGCAAGAGCGTGAAAAATAAAACAAAAATCCTTGCTTTAAGTAGCGTAATTGGATGGAAAAGTGGATTTAGAATAAAAATTCAGCCATAATATTACACAATTGTACAGGGCTCGGCTCTTAGTCCGTTCTCATTCAATGTGGTGCTCGATACTGTTTCGGCTCACATCCAAGACCAGCCTCCATGGCTGATGATGTGAGCCGATGATATATATTGACGAGAACCGACTGATGCTGGAGCGTAAATTGAACCTGTGAAAGGGTACGCCTGAGAACGGCGATCTTAAACTAAATGTGTCGAAGACCGAGTATATGGCCTGCGGGAGCCCGGATTCGAGCACTATCCTTATAGGTCCTGAACCAGCCGTTAAGTCGGAAAAGTTCAGGTGCCTTGATCCGTTATGCACGAGTCTGAAGGCATCGATCACGATGTCTATAGCCCGATAAACGCTGCTTGGGCCAAATGGCGGGAGGTCACTTGTGTGGTCTGCGATCGCAGGATACCGCCCAAACTCAAGGGTCTGATATACAAAAGCATCATCCGACCGGTTCTATTATACAGCAGCGAATGTTGGCCAGCACTATCTCGGCACACTCAGGAGCTTCACGTCACGGAAATGAAGATGCTGAGGTGGATGCGTGGCGTAACATGGTCTGACCGCATACGCAACACATTCATTCGAGCTAGTCTTGGAGTCCGTGACGTAACGGATAAGTTCCAAGAGCGTCGTCTGTGATGGTTTGGTCACGTTACACGCCGGCCTAAGAACTATGTCGATGCCTTGCTATGTCAGCCCCTGGAGTGAGACCTCTCAGACGCCCAAGGAAGCGCTTGTTGGATGTCATGATGCAGGACATGAGAGCCAATGGTCTAACCACCGAGGACACTAAAGACCGTGCGTTGAGTAAGAAGGCAGTCCCTAGCAATAGCCGGGATTAACGCCAGGAAGAAGATTAGACATTTTTACAACATAAGCAAATAGGTCTTAAGTGTTATTTTTATCATATTGTTTGAGTTAATGTATTTATAATTTATATGCAGGGAAAAAGTTTAACGGCATTTTCTTATGTAAATTTATTTAGTAAATATAATTTAATTTACTACTTCCCTAAAAATACCATCCTAACTTAACTCTAAAAATAAGAAGAGGCTTGAAAAATTACCAATTTTGTCAAATCCCGAAAATATCGAAAAAACCGGGATCCCGGGATTTTTCTGAAGTCGATATCGAAAATCCCGGGTTTGCTTGAATGGTCCGATATTGCGACCCCTAATTGCTAGTAAAAAAATATATTTTTTTGATGATGAAAGATGAAACAATCCAATAGTAATAATTAAGACAGGTCATTAGAAATAAATAAGTTTGCAATTTAAAAAGTCAATAATTCAATTACCTGCAGTAGAAGCACTCTAAGTTCATATTTCTTGCCTAATTCCTTCAATCTATTATTTATGTAATCAGGATTTAAGTTATGATATCTAACAGACAGAAAGAGTATAGATATTGTTTTTCCTATTTCATAATCAGGTATTATATCATCATATTCCCAAGGTACACTTTTAATAAACTTAAGCAATGGATTTCCACGCTGAAAAAACATAAATATATTACCGATTTATTTTTTAGCTTTGTTCAGTATTCTATAAGAAGCAAACGACAACAGAGAGACAAAAAAGAAACTGATTTTTTAAAATTTTTATAGAGATGTTATTTCTGTTGATAAAGGACAATAAAGTCAAGACCTCCATTCTCGCGAAACATGACCATGAGGTTACAGAATGTGTTGGTCATATCCATATACCAAGACTGAGCAGACTGATTAGCTGTATTTGTCAGGTTACTTGCCGCTGCCTGATACTCGGTATTAATACTTGTTTTGCACCACCCAGGGGACATATGTAAGATGAGTCTAGGAAAAAATGGTAAACTGACCCTACAGAAGTAATCCATCCCCCTAAAGAGAAACTGAGTTACCCAATATTAGAGACATTGCATATTGAGTGGTAGGAATCTCTCCCAGATGGGGATCAGACTAAGAACTTTCACACTTACAGACAGACTGGCACTACAATGGAATTAATTAACAGCAACATAATTACTGTAAAGGCTGTAGAAATTAATGAAATACCTGTTTTTGATTTACTAAAACACAATGTGTCTTAGATACTGAAGGTTTTGATGTTCCTGTAAATATTATCATTTATTAGATACAACTTACTTATAAGAGTTGCTCATTATTAAAGTAAAATTAAATTTGATTTTTGTTTTTTTTTCTACATTTCATGATTGTCTTTCTAATATTGATGGTGTTTTTTAAATCTTTAAATATAAAATATTTGTGCATGTTTAAAAGTATCATATTCAAGACTTAGACTAGAGATTTAGACCCACACACAGCAGGATTTACAGAGGGAGCTAAATGTTCACACACTCTGTTCCAAATTTTTCACTGAATATGGGGGCCTTGCATGTTGAGTGGTAGAACTTTAAGATGTGGTTTACCTCGACACCAGAGCAAAGAAATGAAAATATAAATTTAAATAATTATTTCATTACCTCGAGTCCCCACTCAATATCAAGCTCATAACCTGTCGCATTTACTGTCACACACTTGTGCACCCCTGCACCACGACTGGCCTCTATAAATATAATAATTATACAATTTTTAAATTTTAGTTATTTACATAATTATAATTTTATATTACAATTGTATGGTATAATACTGAAATACATTTATATCATCTTTTACTACTAACTAGCAGCTCAATTCAATTATGCATATTGTGTTATTAATAGAAACATTTACTAAGTGAAATAAAAAAAACAAACACCTGGCTGGTCCAATGTCTCTATTTCACTTTTTATTTTTTTCGGAGACGTTGGTTCATTTATATCTGCTAATAAATCGTCTAAGCCATCTTCTAACTCCATAGCTAACTGTCTTTAAAAGTCAATTGTTACTGTTATTCTATTAGAAATAAATATTTCATTTATATTAATATATTTCTTTCATGGCATGTGTATATTATTAATAATTACTGTAAACTTAAAAAATATAAATATTAGGCATTATAAATAAGCACTAAAAATTGGCAAAAATGTAAAAATCCAAAATTCTATTTAAAAAATATCAAGTACTTCTATTTAAAACTTCAAAATCAATTCTTAAAAAGCTAACGTCAAATGGAGGCACAGATTAGCTTGTCAGGAGACCACGTCCCTTTAATTAATTTTGAATGCTTGTTAATGTTTGTTCATTATATTCAATTATATACATTTTTTCATTATATATTTCTTATTTCTAATCCTTGATGTTATATGGATAATGTGTACATTCCTTTAAGTTTTCTATTTTATAGGTGAAGAAAATTTTTAACAGCATCTCTATTTATCCATTCCCTTATTGTGTTATATCATCTCTTTTTTACCATAAAATTTCATCTTCTCTCGGGAGCAGAAAACGTGACATTGGTGAAGTAATTAGTGCGGAATTCCCTCTGCCCTTGCTATAGCAGTTTCGGCAGACATACTTCGTCCCCCACTTTTCTTCGAATTGCCACCACCGAAAATAATAATTTTAAAAACAACTTAATGCTAATAATTATTAATCAGATTAATAATAACAATTAAAATGTGAATTGATGTCGGTCGTTAAAATTAAATAAATGATCGGAACGGAACAGCTTAAAAACCTTAAAAAAAATAGAATGAGAGGAACGGTTTAAAAACAGTGAACGTGTGTGAATAAAATCGGAACAGAATTGTTTAGAACTTACAATGCCTCATTATTGTTTCGGATCAGGTGACCACAAACGGCTCAAGTATACTTATTTATTTACAAAACATATTATTCAAAAAATATTACATTACCGTGTACTTGCGTAATAATTTTAAACTTTTCAAGGAAAAAAAAAATTTGTAAATTGGTGTTATATACGGCTTATTTTTAAGTAGCAGTTACTTTTAATTTTCAAGAAAATTACGATATTATATTATTTATTAATAATATAAATTTATTCATATTGTCGTGCGTGTAATGTAACTGCTTAGTGCTATCAACAAGTTATCAGACATTTTTTTGACGTTTGACATTTGAATGAAAATTGTAAAACAAATTTGTATTTTTGTAATGTATAGAATAAAAAATAAATATAAAACAAGTAAAAATATTAAATATTTTAAATAAGCCACTATAGTTACTAAATTGTCGTGCTATAATATAATCATGGAATAATATAAAAACCTACTCTTATTTTTGTAGTCATATTTTTGTAATCATTTAAGTACATTTAAGTATAGAACATCTATTAGATAAGTCAATTTCTAAAATGCTTTTTTTATGATGGATAATTCAAAAACAGTTCATGATGAATATATGGATAGCGATATATTTGACGATTCAACTTTGGCGGCAAATTTCGCAAACTCAAGTTTTAGGGGCGATAATTTAAATAATAGTTATATCAGTCTAAATGTGAGGTAAAGAGACATAAAAAAATATATGATAATGAGTTTTATTTTTTTTAATCCACCTTATTATATTTTATTTTTAATTTCTAGTGCTTTATGCAGTGACAAGGAGATTAGTGGTTTTGATACTTTGACTGGAAGAACATGGATATATCCAACAAATTATCCTATAAGAGATTATCAATTCAATATAATAAAGGCAGCTATTTTGAAAAACACACTCGTAAGTCAATTAATATATTTATGTATCTTTGTACATACAGTACGGTAAATCAGGTTGATGCCGCCCTGATGTTAGCTTTAGACAACTGTGCAGATTTGATTGTAGAGTTTGAATAATTTCTTCCCGAGTGAACTATGCACATCAGAAAACTTCACTTCAGAGAGGCCAAAACTTGTTGACCATACTGTACATCTATGTACAATTTCTTTAATTTTGCTATTTTATACTAAACAACATTATTAAAATGAATAAATAATAATATGTATAACATTATTCTTAAATTTATACTTTATAGGTGAGTCTACCAACTGGATTGGGAAAAACTTTCATTGCAGCAGTGATAATGTATAATTTTTATCGCTGGTATCCTGTGGGCAAAATTATTTTTACAGCTCCCACTAAACCACTAGTTGCCCAACAAATTAATGCTTGTTACAATATTGTAGCAATACCACCCGCTGATACTGTGGAAATGACAGGTAATATAATAATAAGTTCTAATACAACTAAAATAAAAAAAAGAATTGCTTGTTAAAATTTTATTTATTTTAATTATTTTATTTTTTTAATTATTCATAAATAAATCTACTAATTTGTAGGTCATATGCAGGTTAATACAAGAAGAACACAATGGGAAACAAAAAGAGTTTTCTTTGCTACACCACAAGTTATTTATAATGACATCAAATCAGGAATATGTCCTGGGAAAGAAATTAGATGCTTAGTTATAGATGAAGCACACAAAGCTAGAGGAAATTATGCATATTGTCAAATTATAACTACACTAAATGAAATAGGACACTCATGTTATAGAGTGCTTGCTTTATCAGCCACTCCAGGAAGTAAAGTTGACGATGTTATTACTGTAAGTTGTATATTTATAATAATCAACTTCACACTGTTCCCTGTGTACTCAGCAGGTTAGGCAGAGAGAACCTAGTGTTAAGACACTCCGTTCCCCACATTCCACTGGAGGTTTTGTGTGTCAAGTCTAATATTTTGTTCTTTTTGTTTCAGGTTGTTAGAAATTTAAACATAGCTCATTTAGAACTGCGAACAGAGACAAGTGTAGATGTTGAACCCTATTGTCATTCTCGTAAAATAAATACAATTATAGTTGAACTTGGTTCCGAACTCAATAATCTGAGACAGCAGTATGTTGAGGTAAAAGTAAACTATTAAAAAAAATATATTATTTTCTATTCCCATTCAGGGGAGTGAAATATTTAACATTTTAATTTCCTCGCTCTGGTAACGAGATAAAGCGCGGCTTTGGATTCCACCTCTTAACAGGCAAGGGCTCACGACGATGGCAGAAACTGGGGAGCGGAAGTATCTTAATGGGGAACAAAGTGTCTTAATGGGGAACGAAGTGTCTTAATGGGGAACGAAGTGTCTTAATGGGGAACGAAGTGTCTTAACACTAGGTTCCCGGTTCCCTCTACCTATCCTGCTATGTGCAGGTTAGAATGTGAAACTAAAAGAATCTCCTAAAAGTAATATAAATTATTTGTATCACTTTTATTCCACCACTTAACATGTAATATAATAGTAGGTTTATTTTTCCTATCCTAGCAGGGTATACGTGAAAATGTGGGAACCTGAAAAGTAATATAATATTCATTATTAATGTATTTTATAGATTTTAGATGTATATGCAAGGAATTTAAAGCAGCTGAACATATTACCACAAAATGTCGGAAATCTCTCCAAAGGAAGGATAGTCATGATGTACAAAGAATTTCAAAGTAGGGAGCAAGGTGCCAGGTGAATAGAATTTCTTTTTTTTATAAATATTGATGATGGTGAACAAATACTTTTAATATATTTTAATACACAATTACACAGTTTCATATATAAAATATTTGCACCATAATAGATTAATATTTTTTATGTACATTTCCTCTTTTTTAGGGTAAAAACCTTGTATAAAGGCTTATTTTACTTTTCAAATGAAACTACCCTATGGTCTCCATATACATATGTATTTTTATGTGTGCAATAAAAACACACATTAAACACATCAAAAACACACAACACACAGAATACAATGCTGTATTTCTTTTTAGTTTAATTCATTTCTTCGAATGGGGATTGAACCAACAACTGTCACACCCGCCAAGACCATTTATTTAATTATTTGTTATATGTTGCGGATGCTATTTTTTGTTAATGTGGCTACCTATTTGTATGTAAACACATACAAAGTATATACGTAAGTTCAGCTTTAGAGTAGACGGTCTATATATATTAATATTAACTCTTTATCTTTGTATTTCATAGACATCCAAAACACAATTACATAATGAAGGACTTCACATTTCTAATAGCATTGTTTCATGGACTGGAGTTACTTGTGAAACATGGATCGAGAGTATTTTTGAATTTTTTTGACGAACACCCAGAGAAGTCCTGGATTCAATCTGATCAGAGACTTATGGCGTTTCTAGAAAAATTAAGAAATGATCTTGGAATCAATCCTCTGTCTTTAGACATGAGTATTTTACCGGATGGGACAATACCTGAAGTAAGTTGTATTATATTTTTTTCTTAGAAAATCTAAATCTTTTAAATATTGACTATATTAGTATATGAGTAACTGAGTAATCACAGTTTTAACTACTCTACTAGAGCCTAATACAATTTTAAAAAATCTCAAAAATGAAAGTGATTTTCAAACAAAATAAATAATAAAATTATCGTTGTAAAATAAAACGTCATTTGTCAAGAACGACGCACGCACACATAAATCTATCAAAGAGAAATCGCTCCACACGTCTCATTCCGAAATCGAGTCGTAGGTATTAGCGGCAAAGTTCAAAGTTGATTAACCGATTAGTAGTATTTTTGTAGTATTGTGTGTTTACGTTATTAATATCTATGCGTAACTGCGTCAAACGAAATACAAACTACGTCTAAATTGTTGAGGTATTTTGATTAATTTCTTTAGGTATGGGTTTAAAATATTTTACCCTATATACTGTTCCCGTAAAATGAGCGCTGACAGTTCCACCCTGTATATAGTTATAAGTGAAGAGAAAGCTTTTATTTTACTGCAATGCAAGTAGGGAACCTCAGTACCTTATCTTGTATATTTTGTAGCTTTACAGATATTTGGAAATTTGTGATTTTTTCGAAAAAATCGGATACTTGATGAAAACTTGATACAGGAGCCGTATAAATAATTACATTGTTACAAAAGTCATTGTATTTATATTTTTAGATACCAAAGAATTTATCATTTGGACATCCAAAATTTTATAAATTGAAAGAAATCATGTTACAACACTTTACTGAAGCTAAGCAAAAGGGCGAGGAAACTAAAGCAATAGGTAGGTCAACAATATAAAATGTAAATAATTTTATAATTTCTTATTTGAAATCTTTTTCAATATATATAAATACCCTCGTAGCGAAGTGGACTGTACACACGATGGTTATTGATTTGAAGTTAGAAATAAAAAATTTTTTTTTCAGCTCTGATAAGATTTCTATTTTTTGCGGTTTTAAACCGTGTGTCAGTGTCTCAAATTCGAGCCGAAAAGAGAGTACGACATTTCTGAACACTATGATCCCTCGCCTATCCGCGTTTACTATTATATATGCGGTATGAGTCGTAAGAAAAAAATAATTACCGAACCAAAGATATAAAAATATCTTCAATCTTGGCCCGATTGAATTTACAATTGTGTACGGTTAAATATTTCTATACTAGTGTTATATTTTATTTATTTATTTGTATTTATTATATACAAACCATTTCATAATTGTAGTTTATTCATATATTTAACATTTTATTAACGGAATATTTATACTGTTTCAGTGTTTTGTGAGTACCGTGAGAGTGTGAATCTCGTGCACTGTTTACTGCTGCAGTGTCGACCTCTGATATTACCGCAGATGTTTGTGGGACAAGGCGCGTCTGGTAAACATTAATCATTATATTTTATTTAAATTTAAATAAAATAAAATAGATACATTCTCTTCAACAGTAATAGAAGCGTTTTTGTTACTATATATAATTTATTCACTAGAGATCCATTATGAAATAAGTAAACCTTTATAATTCAATCTATGATTCGATCATTTTAATATTGGAAGATAAATATAGATAGCAATTTGGCGGAAAGTGGGTAATCGAGCGTCTTAACACTGGGTTCCTAGGTTTTCCCTGCCTGCCTTTGATACAGTGTGAAATAAAAAATATACTTAGGTAAAGAAAAAGCCAGCACGCAGCGCGGCCAGGCGCGCGCGCTGCGCGGCTTCCGGGCGGGCGCGCGCAACGCGCTCGTGTGCACGTGCGTGGCCGAGGAGGGGCTCGACGTGGGACAAGTCGACCTCATCCTGTGCTTCGACGTGTCCACGCGCTCGCCCGTGCGCCTCGTGCAGAGGTACGTGCGCGCGGCAAATAATCCGTTCCCTACTTTCATATTGTGTGTTAGAGGAGTGGAACGGCGCACTTTGTCTTGTTATCACACCAAACAAATTAAATTCTTTTAATTCCTCAAATGAGAATCTAAATAGTACCGTCGCGTTTACTGTCAACCGCTGTCCCAGTGCGACTATGATATTACATGTGATGGTTGTGGGCTTGATACTGTAGGGTGCGAGTTACTTCACGACTCTAACAAGACAAAGTACAGCGTTGATTTCACCGCCGCCACTCATTCAACACATATTGTCTCAAGTTCACTGGCGGATCAGTTCAGTGAAACTCCCACAAAAATAAGTTCAAATATAACATTATTTATAAATTACAGATGTGGGCGAACAGGGCGCTCTCGCGGAGGACACGTTTATATACTAGTCACGGAGGGCAGAGAACATCAGGTTATAGTTATTCATATGAAAATACTAGCGACCCGCTAGTAATTTCTTCCCTTAAACACAATTATTTATTTACTTATCTGAATTAGTTTCGTTTTTCTAATAACATTATCATCTTAAAGACAACAACTATACATTGAAAACTAAAAAAAATTTTGATGATTTTTTTATCAATGTAAGCAAATCATTAAAATTATGATTATTGGTTTACATTGATAAACACGATAATATATTTTTTCATATATCTCTCATTTATAAAGGTATCAATATTTTTTTATGATTTGTATTGATCCGTCTACGTAGACATAACAAATATGATAAATCAGTTTTTTTTACCTGCAATAACGAATAAAATGATCAAGTAAATGAATCATTTCAAGTTTCACACTTGAAATGATTTAAAATGTTTACAGCACCAATAAATTTATAAAGTAATAAGCATTTTCTCTCTCCTTGCTATCAACAAAACAAGACGCGAATTCCGCCTTAATACACACTGTATCTCAGAGTAACTGGGAGGTACCATGTGGGAGACGAAATGTCTTAACATTAGGTTATCTCTGCTTACCCTGTATGCCCCATATACAGGATACAATATGAAACTAAAATAGGTTTTTTTATTACAGATTTTACTTGACAGTATGAGACAAAGAGATGGCCTCAATAATAACGTGTTAAAGTCTAAAGAATTAGAGAAAAATTTATTCAAGAACAATCCTCGAATGATTCCAAGAGGGCCCTTCCCGGAATGCCACAAGATGTACATAACTGTCGATAAAAAGGATGACATGGATAAAACTAAAAAAGTAAACATTTTATAGTAAAAAAAAATATTGTCGGTTTTGAGTAAACTTATCATTTAATAACTGAAGCACATAAATTTTATTATTAAATTAACATTTTAAGCGAAAAAAAAAAGATTCTAAACTTAAACGCGAGAATTATGAGTTTGTTTTCCACTCGAGAAAATGGAATATATTTTCATTTCCTCGCCCTTGTATCAAAGGCGAAGCACGGCATTGAAATATCAAGTACCGCTATGTATTCTATGTACTGTAAATTAACTTTTATAAAGAATATTATGTAAAGAAAACTATCTTATGTAAAAATAATAATAAATAAATAAAGAAATAACTAATACCTAAAAAAAAATAAGGGACAAAAGGATTTAAGAACGATGTTGGTGGATAAGGTGTCCAGTTCAAATAAGAGTGAAGATTTCATATCTATAGCGGAGTTTGAGAGTTTGTACCCGACAGGATACAGACATTGCGAGTTCTTTTCCAAGCCTAATCATTGGGCTATGAATACTGGTAAGCAATTACGTAAAAATATTTTCATTTTATTTAAGTATTAACTTTTCTTTCATAATTAGTGTATCCACCACAAATATTTAATCATTTAGTGCTTGAGATTCAACTAATTTTTTTGGTTTTATAATAATAAATTTTACTAAAGAGTTATATTTTGTAAATAAGCTATTAGAATCATATAAACTTATTGAGTCTCTCATGAAGTCATCAAGGCTTCATCATTGTTTAACTGCAGCTCTATCTGCCATAGAGACAAATAAGCTCTATGGTGTATATTTAATTTTTTTTGTTAGTATTGTGGAATTAACTCTTCATATAAAATATCTGAAAGTAATGTTTGCTTGACGTTAGCTCTAAAATAGTTCGATACGATACTTGGGGTTTTAAAGGACGAAGGTCACCTTGTTTGTTGTCAAGAAAGAGGTCCTGGGGTCGATTTCCACACATATCTGTGAAACAATGATTGTGTCTTTGTCTGTGTCTTTTGTTTATTTAAATATTTAAAAAAAAATGTTATACAACTTTAAATTTATCTAACCTCTTTGAGTAGATTCTATTTTTTTTTTCAGATAAGTTAAAATCTTTTCAAAATGATGGTCTTATAAATCTATCTACTTGGTTGGATCATCAAAGAAGTTTGCAACCAACTGTGAACATTGGACATTCATCTGATACTGAAATATTAGTTCGTTTACTTCAATATAATTCGACTAAGAAAGATACACCTCGTTTTACCGAAACACCTGGTTAGTTGATGTTGTTACTACTACTACTGTGTTAGGATTATATGGGTAGTTAAAAATGTGGTTTCATTTAAAGTGGTGCTGACAAAAACACTATATATACTATTTCCGTTCTACAGTTTCTGCGAATTCTAAGATATTGCATGTTAAGTTGCGGAACCCAGCGCCGCGCTTTGCCTCCTTACCAGAGTTGATTGAAATGAAAATATTTAATATTTCATTCCCCCGATACGATACCATCGATACCACAACCGTCGCACACACTTGTGCCCCTGTTCCGCGATGGCCTCAAAACATGTATATTAACTAAAATTGTCGTTTTCAGTTTTTTCTCAAGAATCGCTAACTCCTAATGTATTCGCGTCTCCAATAAAACGTCAACAAAACAGGAGAAAAATCAAGCCATCTTCTAATAAATCGCCCGGGAAAAGAGATGGTGATATCAGAGCCATGTTTAGTACAGTGACGAAATCAACCAAAAACTACACTAAAGTTATTAAAGAATTAGGTATTTCTAATGATGGTAAAATTTCTACGAAACTTGTAAATTTATTTGCAGATTTAAATGTTGAGAATAAAATTGTAAAAAGTACGTGTTGGCTGTGTGTAAATGTATGTGATTGTAAATTCATACAAGGTATGAGAGATGATAGAACTGTCTTACCTTTATCGTTGCCGTCACATAAAGAACCATATTTACCAGATATTTCTCTAATTGATAACTTATCTACAACTAATTTACTCGAATTTGTTAATAATATCTCAAATAGTCAAAATAATAGTGATAAAGAGACAGGAAATACAAATCCAAATTTATCTAAGGCATTACAAGACGAGAAACGTAACAGCGACGTTAATGACAATGAAGAATTTAATTTTGATTTAGATGATTTATTCGCAGATGATATTAACAGCGAAATTGTTGAATTTGATTCAAAATTATCTAATTTGAGAGAAAAAGATAATATAAGCAACGTACAAGATAATAAAAATCTAAATATCAGTAAAATAACTAATATTCCTGAAAATTCTAAATTACGCGATCCTATCATAGCAGATATTGACAAAAATAAACAAAATCCGAATACTAATGAAAAAGATGCTAATTTCGATCTAGGCGACATAGAAGATATATTTGCTGATAGTAGCTTAGAAGATATTCTTGAAGCTAATACTAATAAACCTATATTAGACAATGTCACTAATAACGACAAAGAAGATCTAGAGTTCTTTAATCTGAACAGTATCGATGATTTGTTCGAAGATTCAGATATAGAATCTCCTAAAAAACTACAAAGTGAGGTATCTAAACCTACAGAAATTAAAGTTACTGAACAAAAACAGTCAGAAGATGTTATAGTGTATCCAACAAGCCCATCGATACTTTCCGGTAGATCTGTAAAAAGTACATCCATATCAACATCTCCAATACTTTGTTCCCAATCGCGAAAATTTAACTTGAGCATTAAAAAAGATATCAAAAGTTCGACACCAAAAAGTGTTAAAAAGTTAGAAATGAGCAAACCTCGAGATATATTATCACCAATTAAAAAAGAAACATCAAAATTATCTGACGGGACGAATATACAGAACTTTAGTTCTAAAAGTATGCTTACGATAACTCAAACTATAGATCTCATAAATAGGACGAAAAATAATAGTTCTGCTGAATCTACGCTGTATAAAGATACAAAAGAAACCCAAGTATGTGAGAGAGAAAGAAGTTGTTCACCGATACTGTTGACGCAGCGTGATAGAAGAAACATGGCTAATACATTTGATTCATCGAAATCTAAAATAAAAGAGCAAAAGCAAAAACAAACAAGTATGATCATTCTCGACAGCGACAGTGATAGCGACTTCGAAATTAATACACAAATGCTTAAATTAGAAAATGAACAAATTAACGTCGCTTTGTGTCAACCTACACCGAAAACTAAAACTAAACTAGACGACACCGGTGGAAATTCACCATATTTTAACAAGAAACCTGAACCGAGTGAGAAATCTGAAGCTACGACGTTGCAAAAAAAAATTTTAGCCGCGCTCACGTCTAATAAATTTAACAACGACTCATTCGGCAATAACAACGCACAAATTAACTTTATGTTTAAATCCCCAATTAAATCGGGAAAGGAAAATGTAGAAGAAATACTTGTTGACGAAAAAACTAATTGTAATATCAAAAATAATCTGGTAAAATTGCAAATGTATCGTCGGGAGAGTAATTTCAAGCCCAAAAATAACTTTTCAAATAATAATTCCATAAATATCTTAAGTACGATGAATGGTGCTAAAAGGAAGATGGCGTTCAGTGACAGCGATGACGACTTCGACGAGCCTCGCAAGAAGCGGCTGGTGGCCGCTACGCACAGTAACGGACTTATTAGTCATAAAATGAGAAAAGTAAGTTGACATTGTTAAATTATAGCATTATATTAAAAAATTAAATTAAATTAGCTTCACGCTGTATCCCGCACACAGCAGGGTAGGCAGAGGGAACCTAGTGTTAAGACACTCCGTTCCCCACTTTCTGCCGAATTCTGGAGGCATTGCGTGTTGAGTGGCAGAACTCAACGCCGCGCTTAACCTCGACACCAGAGCGAAGAAATGGAAATATAAATTTTAAGTAAATATTTCATCTCTTCGAGTGGGGATCGAACCCACAACCAGTCGGTTTTGCAGTCACACCTCGTGCCGCTGCGCCACGACCGGCCTCAAGCATTATATTGATATTTGGTAACATTAAATACAATTATTCTCAACGTTACTCAGCACCAGAAAACGAAGAATTAGTCGAAAAGAATATACAGTAGTAATAGGTTCTAAATCGATAAGTATATAGTGTTAAAAAACAAAGAATGTTCTTTGTTTTTTAACACTATACTAGAATTACGAATATACATCGATTTAGAACCTACTACCTATACTTTATACATTACTATTTTATTTTTTTAAGAACTAATTCAAAATATTGATTGTTATTACCGAGGCCAGTCGTGGCGCGAGGGCATAAGTGTGTGACTAAACACGGTTGGTTGTGGGTTCGATCTCCACTCGAGGAAATGAAATATTTAATATTTTCATATCTGCTCTGGTATCGACGCAAAGCGCGACGTTGAGTTCCGCTACTAAATAAGCATTGCCTCCAGCTTTCGGCAGAAAATAGAGACAGAGTGTGTTGACAGTAGGTTCCCTCTGCCTACCCTGCTGCGTGCGGGATACAGGGTAAAGCTGATCGTTATCATTCGCGAGATTACAATCTGAATACATTTTGAGCTCATTATTTCTACTTTCGACTATTGTTATTTAAAAAACATTTACATATAAGTATGACTGATGTCATAAACATTTCTTTCATTTCAAGAAGAAAAAGAAGAAGAACAGTAATTTCCTAGAGCTTGAAGCTGAACTTTCGGGTTCTTCATACAGTTCAGACGAGCTGTCAGAGGACAGTACGGGCAGTATTGCGGAGTTCATATGCGACGACAGCGCCGCAGTGGACGACGACGATATGCAAGCGCATTATTTGAAATCTGTGAAGTGAGTCTTTTTGTTCGGTTTTTATTAATATTTTTAAGTCAAGTAAATAAAGAGACCGGCACAGTGTCTGATTGTAAACACACACCACATCCACAGGTTGTGGATTCAATTTCCGTCCGGGGGAACTAATTGTTTTAATTTCCCCTCTCTGGTATACACGCATCACAAAAAATAAACTTACTTTAAATTATACTATTTATTTATTTTTATGATCCCCACGCTTCACTAAACATGTTAAGCAATGTTGCCAGACGCCATTAGGTACAGACAAAACCTAAGATATCTGTTTTGCGTCAATATTCGAGACATTGTTGAATAGAGAAACTCAATTCCGCTTTCTGTCTTAACGGAATAGAGAAGTGAAAATAATTAATTCCTCAGAATGAGACTCGAATCCACAACCGTGCTCAGTCTCGTAACGCTGAACTTTTAACTAATATTTTACAATGCTAAACACAGACCTGTCAAAAAATTATATTCGTATATTTTTTGTTATAATGCATAAACGACAACAAAATATTTAACATGAATAATATTTGTTCATGTTGTTTTTGTTACAGAAGTCCAATCAAAGGCGTTTTCAAAATCCCACAATTACCTGATAACTTCAATAAAAGGGAGATCCTTTCGCAAACTGTTTTAGATAACGATACGTACGAGATGGTATGTACTATTTTTTTATTTCTCTCAGCCTCACGCTGTATCCTCATAGCAGGATAGGCAGAGAGAATCTGAGAACCTAGTGTTAAGACACTCAAGTATTAATTCTATACCGATTCTAAGCAAGTATCTTTGTGTACCGGAGATTTGTAAAAATCTCCTTACAAAGATGCCAACGATATAAGTTATATTCGTTATGGCGTGTTTATTGGTCAGAGCGCTTGGACAGTTTCCAAGATATTTTCTATACGTTATATATTTTTTATACGTTATAAATATTATTCTTTCCCAAATATGAAATTACACTTAAAAAATGTCAAATTTCTTTAACCGTTGTTGTAAATTCATACATTTAATACATTGTTACAGGATAGCTTTTGCGTGGACTCCCACGTTGGATTAACTCAAGCTAACGATATGTCTGAACTAGAAGTAGCTGAAATGATATTGGAGGAAAGAAGAAAAGCGAAAAGATCTCAGAAGAAAACCGTATCTCAAAGCAATAATGCCAGTCCACTATTTAGACGTAAATTTAAAACAGTTAAGAAACCAGTCATTGAAAGCGATTCTGAAGATAGTAGCTAGCAGTAGTTATAGTAGTCATAGTACATTGTATATTTCTTTTTATATCATATTATATATTTTTTTGCTGTATCCCGCAAATAACAGGATAGGCAAAGGGAACCTAGCGTTAACACCCTCCGTTCTCCACGCAGCGCTCTATTTTCGAGACGTTGCCTGTAAAGTAACACCGCCATGTTGCCACAGCGAAGAAATAAAAATAATGTATTCAAGCGAAATTGAGACTACATCCTTGCGCTTAGAGTCAGTCTCAGTCCCCGCTGTGTCAAGACGGCTCCAGATAGTCTATTTGTTAAGTTATTAACATGTTAGAAGACTGGCACTTAGGTATTGTACAATATTTATGAAATCATCATGTTTAAAATATTAAAATGTAGTGATAAATTATATTTAAGCATTTGTTTGATATTTATTGTTATTGGATTGTAAAACATATGTGCGTTAAATTATAAGTTGGTATCTAATAAATATGTACAGAATAAACATCCGCTCCCTCTGTCACACGAAGACACGCGAAATCTTATATATTTATTTGTTATTTCAATAGAATGATTTTATAAAAGCTTAAATTGTTTTGCGGGTAATTGCTACTCCACTATGATTCTTTAAAATAGGAAATGTAATATATTTGTTTATGGATTTTTTACATTCTGGAAATATGTTATTAATCTACTTATTTAGAAAACGTATAAAAATTTGAACGCAGCGGGACTCGAACCTGCGCCTCCTGGAAACCGACCAGGCGCTCTGACCACTAAGCCATGCGTTCTCGCCAAGCTACGTCGAAATTTTTATACGCTTGTTACAACTTATTTATGTTGTTAG